>CM053275.1:32748602-33188347 GCA_028583415.1 Protea cynaroides
TCATTTCAAAAACATGCTTCATGTACCCCAAATCACCAAAGACCCTGCTTTCAGTTTATCAATTTACTAAAGATAATATCTGTTTCTTTGAGTTTCATCCATTTCATTTTGTTGTGAAGGATCAGGTCACGAGAATGCCGCTACTACAAGGGGTTCTGAGAGATGGACTGTACCGGCTCCCACTCACTCTTCCTTCCAATAATAAATCGTTGAAGTCCGCTCATGTTGGTGAATGCATTCCCACTGACACTTGGCATGCACGACTTGGGCATCTCAATCAAGTTGTTTGTTCCATTATTTACACCTCACAGTTATCATGTTCCACCATGGGTATTGGGTAACACAACATGTTCTTCTTGTTTTCTTGGCAAATCTCATAAAACCAGTCTTCCTTTAACTGGTACCGTGAGTGATGCCCCTTTAAAACTAATCTTCAATGATGTATGGGGTTCGGCCTCTATGCTATCTAGCACTGGTCACAGATACTTTTTGATATTCATTGATGATTACTCGAAGTTTATTTGGTTTTTTCTCTTTCAAATAAATTAGATGTGTACATAGTTGTCAAGGCGACAAGGCGATCCAAGGCGTTTGGGGCCATCCTGGGCGCCTAGGCGCCTAGGCGCCCACCTAGGCAACGTTGCCTAGGCGACCAAGGCGTTCCCAGTGCATTTTTTTTATTTCTAAAATATTAATGTTTATATATATGCAACATTCTACATAAATAATCAACATTTAAAACATAACTTAATTAATATGTGGTGTAGACCCAAGTTTACTAATGTACACTAAGACCTGGGATTGTGTCTAGAGTTAAGTAAACAATTATTTATGACTAACATTTGCGTACTTTTAACGAATTTGATCGGAGCGTAACTCCTTTAATATAGTTTGGATTCAAGCAATCTCGAATCGTTGCAAAGCTAGCATAATCAGCTTTCCAACAAACCGAGATTGCTTGAATCCAAATTATAATGAAGGAGTTACACCGGTCAAACCTTGTTCGAATACGGGAATCTTTGTTTAAAGTCGCGAATGCAAATATTTTTGGGATCAAAGCAAAAGATTATTTTGGCGCACTCTTGGTTTTTAGTGATGATTTATTATAATAAGATTTATAGAATTTTTATATTTAGAAAAAGCCAGCATTTAAAAGTTGAAAATCGCCCTCGCACCCAAAAATATGGTTTTTGTTCTTGAACAGGGGGGTTGACTTTTTTTCCTTATGGAATTTGAATTTTAGACTATTTTTATTGGATTCAAATAGGGGGGTATTTGCTTATTTATGAATAATATCTTAAGTAAATGTATTAGTCATAAATAAGTACTGCCTGATAAATGTTGTTCTGTCGGCCCGGGCAAATCGCCCGATAAATGTTGTTCTGCGGCTGGGCGACCACAGGCGCCGGGTGTCTGGAACCGCCCGGACGCCTTGACAACTATGGAGTGTGTATAAAAAATTCATTAATTTCAAAACCATGGTCGAACGTCAATTTTCAAACCCAATCAAGGACGGCAGCTCCCTGGGCCGGGTAGGTCCAGAACTGCCATTTCAATCTAAATGGGGTGGTGAATTTCAAAAACTCAATTCCTATCTTATAAAATGTGGTATCATTCATAGGGTTGCTTGTCCCCATACCCATGAACAAAATGGTATGGCCGAACGAAAAATTCGACACATTGTCGATAACGGTCTCACTATTCTTGCTCATGCTTCTTTACCGTTAAAATACTGGAGTTACGCATTTGAAACTACAGTATTTTGAATAAATCGGTTGCCTTCTACCTCCCGTCGAATTGCCTCTCTTTTAGAATGTCTATTTAACATCAAACTTGACTATGGTTTTCTTAAGGTTTTCGGATGTGCTGCATACCCATTTCTCTGTCCATATAGCAATCATAAATTCTTCTTTTGATCCATCTAGTGTGTTTTTTGGCTACAGTCCCCAACATTTGGGGTACCGTTGTTTGGACCACGCCACTGGACGGCTCTACATGTCTCGTCATGTCTATTTCATTGAGAACATCTTTCCATTTGCCACCTCACCACCTTCCTCTCCAACCCCTGTTTTAGACTGCCAACCGTGGTTCACTATCGGTCCTCCATCCTCTATGCCTCTTGGTGAAGCTAGTAATTCTTCAGGTATGACTTCTTCACTCATCCCCAACTCCGCATCCAATAACTCACTCCCTCCCTCGCCTATTGCAAATGACTCCCCTACCCCACTTTCCAATAACAGTTCCCAGCAGGTTTCTCCCACTCATGTCACCTTGCAGATGGACCAACATGATTCAGTGGCACAAACCGATGTCCACTCCACTTGTACACATCCTATGCAACTTTGGCCCAACCCCCGCCCATTTACTTGGTACCCTCTCCCGTCGGCATCCCTTACCCTTTGCTCCACAGAGTTGGAACCCACATGCTACACCGAGGCCCACAAAAACCCAAAATGGCAGGCAACTATGCATGATGAATTTTAAGCTCTATTGAAAAACTCAACATGGTCCCTATTTCCTCTAGCGCCGAACCTTAATATTGTTGGGTCAAAATGGGTGTATTGGATTAAACATAAGGCTGATGGCAGTATTGAGCGTTAGAAAGCTTGGTTAGTTGCCAAAGGGTGCAATCAACAGGAGGGATTAAACTATATTGAGACATTCAGTTCTTTGGTCCAACCCATGGCAGTCCGTACAGTTCTTTCCATTGCTACTATCCGAGGCTACCGCCTTCATCAACTGGATGTTAGCAATGCCTTCCTCCATGGCACTTTAAAGGAAGATGTTTATATGCCGCAATTATTGGGGTTTAAGGATCCCAAACGGCTTAACTGGATTTGCAAGCTTGACAAGTCATTTATGGCTTGAAACAAGCCCGCGCGCTTGGTTTCAATGACTGAGTTTTTATTTGCTTACATTGGGGTTTGAAGGTTCCAAAACGGACACGTCCTTATTTGTCCGCAATAATGGTGCTCATTGTTTGTATCTTTTGTTGTACATTGATGATATCATCCTCATAGGGTCCGATTTTATTTTATTACAATCGGTTATATAGGCTTTCAATAAGGAATTTGCTGTTCGTGACTTGGGCTCTCTACACTACTTCTTGGGAATGGAAGTTCTCTCTCACCCAAATGGTCTTCTTCTCAATCAACAAAAGTACTTTCATGATTTGCTAAAGAAAACTGGTATGGATGGGGCTAAACCGGCCTCTACACTGATGGCCACTTTTACTCAGCTCTCCCAATTTGGTGGCGCACTATTGCTCGATCCGGTTATATATCGTAGTACAATTGGGGCACTACAATTTGCAACCCTAACCCATCCAGATTTATCATTTTCCGTCAACAAGGTATGCCAATTCCTCCATGCACCGACGGAGGATCATTGGCAAGCTGTCAAACGGATTCTTCAATATCTAAAGGCAACGGTTGACCAAGGCTTGTGGATTTCTAAATCCACCACACTTCGGTTGAGTACTTACTCTGATGCAAGCTGGGCTGGTTGTGTGGATGACCGAAAGTCTACCAGTGGATATGCTATCTTTATGGGCAACAACTTAATATCATGGTCTGCCCGCAAACAACCCACTATTGCCTGTTCATCCACTGAATTAGGGTACAAAGCGATTGCTAATGCTACAACAGAACTCGTGTGGATTATCTCATTATGCAAGGAATTGGGTATTTCACAGACTCAGCCCCCAATTCTATGGTGCAACAACTTGGGTGCCACCTATCTCATCGCCAATCCTCTATTTCATGCTCGCACCAAGCATATAGAGATAGATTTTCACTTCGTCTGGGATCAAGTGTCCAAAGGCCTCATGATAGTGCGCTTTATCTCTACCAAAGACCAACTGACTGACATATTTACCAAGGCTCTCTCATGACCGCTTTGCATGCTTATGTGGCAAGTTGAAGACCTCCCCAAGACCACCATCAACTTGAGGGGGGATCTTAATGTATGATTTGAATTAGAAATATAACTGTATATTCAAATTCAAGTCACTCATTAATTTCGGATTTGATAGCTAATCTCATCCTTTAAAGTTAGCTACAATCCCTTCATATCAGCTACCGTTTCTTAATAATCTTATCCCTTCAAATCAGCAACAGGTTTTTATTTAATTTTGAATTATAATTGTATTTATTTAAATTCAAATTACTCATTAATCTTGGATTTGATAGCTAACCTCATCCCTTCAAGTTAGCTACAATTCCTTCATATCAGCTACCGTTTGTTTTATTATTCTTATCCCTTTAAATCAGCTACAAGTTATTGTTATTTGAATTTGAAAATTGATTTTGTACAGCTTAAAGAGCAATCCTATTGTAACCTTTGTATAGAAATCAATATAAATAGTCTTATCTTATCTAAATGAAAGATAAGAGGGAATTACAACAATATTCTCTAATTTCACACAGTCCACTTGGTCTGCACAATTTGATCTTTATATCATTGTTTGAACTAAGAAATTTGAACTGTCAGGCCATGGGTTGTTGCAGGGTATGTCATTTGAAAGAAAAAATTATCTAAAGCGTGATTTTGGTGAGATTAGTGTTCGAGATCTAAAGCTTGGTGTTCTCAAGCCTTAAATATCAGAATGATTGTGCTTCTTATGTTCAGACAAAAACCTTTCTAATACATACACTCTATCTCAGACTACAATCATATCAATCAAACTGTCAGATAGTTTGGACCATTGGACCAGATGGTTGGACTATATGATTGCTTATTGCAAAGCTAGAACAGTCTAACAGCTGGTTTGGATGTAAAAACGACTCTAAATCACTCCTTTATCCAATGTATTCACCAAAACACATTCCTAGTAACTGTTCTCTATCAGTCCTTGTTTAATTCTTTCACTTGAGCAGCAGATGATCTAGGTTTCTGGGTCAGGGTTGAATTTTGGCCCTATTACTTGTTGTATTGTTTTTTGGGGATTGGTTAGCCATTGAGCCTGTTCTAGGATCTGGTTCCATTTCTTTCATCTTCTTTTTTTTTTTCCTTAATGTAAAAAAGTAAAAATTAAATTTTAGTACTATTTGGTAAGAGAAACGAAAGAAATGAATTTATTTTTGGTTATCTGGATTAGCAACAATGAAGTGAATTCTAAGTTAGTGTTGAAGCTAATATTACAATTTGTTCTGTCTAGGAATGGTCTCTCATCCCAGACGAAGCAAATATCCTTTGTTGAAACTTCACCAGATGATGCGCAAGTCTCTAGAGAAGAAACAGCATTTCGCCTTTGGATTAATAGTCTTGGAAATTCGACATATATTGACAATGTTTTTGAAGATGTTAGAAATGGGTAAGCCAGTAATATCTTGTGGGTTGGTGTGTTTTAGTGGTAGTATGCTAGTGGGGGTATCTTTTGCCATGGTTAGCTAGATTTTGAATATGCTTTTTTCCTCTGCAGATGGGTACTCTTAGAAGCCCTGGACAAGGTGTCACCAGGGATAGTTAATTGGAAGATTGCAACCAAGCCTCCAATTAAAATGCCATTCAGGAAATTAGAAAACTGTAACCAAGTTGTGAAGATTGGGAAACAATTGAAGTTTTCCCTGGTCAACATTGCTGGAAATGATATCGTGCAAGGGAATAAGAAACTAATATTAGGTCTGCACTTTGATCATTAAACAATTTTTACAGGCATTTTATCTCTAAGATATTGGTTGGAAATTCTGAATTCTGCTTCCTTTTGTTTGAAAGCTATGTTTTGCGATTTTTTCCCCTTGAAAAGGGCTTCTTTAGGCATGGACATTTACAAGTGCATTGAAGCGTTTGATTTTTATTTTAATTGAATGAATTCCTTGTATTTAACACAATATTGTGTTCTGCAGCTTTCTTGTGGCAATTAATGCGGTACAACATCCTCCAACTTCTAAAGAATTTGAGATCCCATTCTCATAAGAAGGAGATCACAGATGCTGATATTCTAGAATGGGCTAACAAAAAAGTTAGGGATGCAGGGATGCATAGTCGTATGGCCAGTTTTAAGGTATTGTAACCAATACTGATTCCTTATTCAAATTTTGTAAGGATGCTAGATGATGGTACCTGCCCCCCCCCCAACCCAAGGTGTGCGCGCTCGCAAAGGGGGGGGGGGCTAATCTTGATTGTGCCACTTTTGGTTTCACTTTTGAGGCTCTCAAGCAGGTAAAGAATGCACATTCAATGTAAATGTGATTCATTCTTCGTGCTTCCTTATCCACGAGGTTAAATCTACAGATTGAGGTGCGTATCTGATACAGAATTACATGCAATAGGTTCAGAGGAAGCATGGGCCATTCTAATTGATGGGTGATTAGTTTGGTTTTGTGTATATCTGCCACTTATTTTTTTGTATAATAGTAATATTAGCCATTATGAGGATGTTAGTAGGTTGTTTTCTTGTTGCAATAAACAAATTTAAACGTTGTGCATGCATGCATTGGCCACCCTTGATGGACTCTGTCACCTATATGTACAATAGTTGTGTTCAAGGTTTAAAATCTCGAAACTCGAGGGTGTTTCGACCCTTGGGAAAACCGAGATCTCGGCGAGACACTGCACAAAGCCGCAAAGGTTTAAAATGTCTCTTTTGACCCTAAAATGATCATTTTAAGGCCTGATACTTCAGGAAAATCTTATTTTAGCATATATAAACACATTTAAACCGTAAAATTGTGAAAATAATCACACGCGGTGGTTGTTTGCGTTTACACCCATGTTTGACAGTGTCAGTTTGAAGTTTAGATGTAAACCTAGGGTAATATTGGCTATTATACATAATGTTATACTAGTAAAAGATCAAAGAAGACCAAATGAGCCAGTAAAATTATATTTTAGGAGAAGAATAAATATAATAACACTTAATTAGTTAATTGTATAGTAAAAAACCCAAAGCAGTGAAGTAGACCCTACAATCATAATTCATACATTATGTCGAGACCAGTTGAAAATGTCAAGAAATGGTTGAAAACTGGTTGAAAATGTCGATAATTAGTTGAAAATGTCGAGACTGGTTGAGAATCTTGAGATCTAGTCTCGTATGAGATCTTGTTTCGACCTGTTCGAGAAGTTCGAGATCTCGCTGAGATTTTGAACCATGGTTGTGTTTGGCTAGAAGTCAAGAGGAGGGGGGGAATCCCAAAGTAAGTGAGGCTGGAAAAAACAAATTTCAGATGGATTTTTGGGCTGGAACTGAGGTGAGTGAAAAATTTGCATATGAAATGAAAGGAAACTAAGTAAGAGTTATTTTGAGGTTTGGTACAAGAACAACGTAGAGTTGGAGGCGATTTTGTGTCACTTTTGCTTTTCAACCGACCAAAGTGTAGGTCTTTTTTTCCCATGTAACACCCGAGCCATTATTTAAATTTTTTTGCTATTTTCATTCACTTCACACTTCCAACCAAACATTGCCCTGAGCTAAAACTTTATCTTCTCGGATACCCCAAAACTCTCGACTTGTTTAGGCTTATTTGTATTTCAGTATTTTCCTTATCCTTGAAAAACGTCATTGTTGAATGATGGAATGACTTGTCTGTAATAGACAGAGGTCCTCTTATTTATAATGTGAGAATGAATACAAAGAAAGAAAGAGATAGTACAAGTAGTACAATACAGATAGTACAATGAGGGTAGTACATGTAGTACAATTGTACAATACAGGTAGTACAATGAATCTTGACAAAAAATGAAATACGTAATATTCTCAACACTCCCCCTCAAGTTGGTGCATATATATCATGCATGCCCAACTTGGACAATATCATATGGAAGGATTTCCCTGGCAGATCTTTGGTGAAAATGTCTGCTAGTTGGTCCTCTGATCTGACAAATGAATTTGTCCACTATCCAGTTTCTCTTTGATGAAGTGACGGTCTACCTCAACATGTTTTGTCCTATCATGCTGAACCGGATTATTAGCAATGCTAATGGCTGTTTGATTATCACAGAATAATTTCATGGACTGGTTACATATAACCTTCAAATCTTTGAGTAGTCGTTGTAACCATAGTAGTTCGCATATTCCATGCGCCATTGCTCTGTATTATGCTTCTGCACTGGATCGGGCAACCACATTTTGCTTCTTGCTGCGCCAGGTTACCAGATTGCCACCCAAGAATGTGCAATAACCAGAGATAGACTTACGATTAGGACTTCCTGTCCAATCTGCATCAGTATAAGCCTCCACCTGGATTTGTTTATTTGGTGAATCTGAAATGGTATATGCTTCCATTTTCAGAGGGTCATTAGGAGATAATAGGATTCCTCTTCCAGGGGTTGACTTTAGGTAGTGTAGTATCCGATAGATAGTCTCCATATGTGTAGAGTATGGGTCGTGCATAAACTGGCTTACCAAACTAACTGCGAATGCAATATCTGGCCGTGTGTGGGCAAGATATATGAGTCTGCCAACAAGTCTTTGATATCTTCCTTTGTCTTCTGGTGTGTCTTCTTTTGCCCTTAGCTTGGTATTGGGATCGAGAGGAGTATCACAAGGTCGAGCCCCAAGTAACCCTGTTTTTGAGAGAAGATCAAGAACATACTTTCTTTGAGACAGATAGATGCCTTTTGCAGATCTGGCAACTTCAATCCCAAGAAAGTACCTAAGTTTGCCAACGTCTTTGATCTCAAACTCCTTCCCTAGAAATGCGTTTAGTTTCGTGATTTCATCATTGTTATTACTAGCAATGATGATATCATCTACATATACAAGTAAGGCAGTAAAAGTGTTAGGGGAATGTTTTATAAATAAAGTATAATCAGCATTGCTTTGAACATAGCCAAATGCTACCATAGCTTTATTAAATCTTCCAAACCATATTCTAGGGGATTGTTTTAGACCATAAAGAGATCGCTTTAACTTGCAGACTTTTCCTTGACTTTTATCATCTGTGAAACCCGGTGGGCAGTCCATATAGACATTTTCAGTAAGTTCTCCATGAAGGAATGCATTTTTTACATCTAACTGTTGCAAGTCCCAGTTGTGATGTACAACATAGGACAGTAAAACCCTGATGGTAGTCATTTTGGCCACTGGAGCGAAGGTTTCTTGGTAGTCAATCCCATATGTTTGAGTAAATCCCCGTGCAACCAATCTAGCCTTGTACCGATCAATAGTCCCATCTGGCTTCTGTTTCACTGTAAATATCCACTTGCATCCTACTGACCTTGATCCTGCAGGAAGTGGAACAAGATCCCATGTACCATTTTTCTTCAGAGCCCGCATTTCTTCCACCATTACAGCTTTCTACTTTTCATCCATAATTGCATCCTGCCATTTTTGAGGAACAGACACAGAAGAGAGCGAAGACACAAAAACACGGAAAGAAGGGGAAAGGGAGTCATAGGAAACATAATTGGAAATAGGATGTAGGGTGCATGCCCTAGTTTTTTTTCGAAGTGCAATTGGAAGATCAAGATCAGAAGGAGTAAGTTCCTTACCAGAAGAAGGCTCGATGGGACTCGGTTTCGGATCCAGGGCTAGCGAAGGGACATGTGCAGGAGTGGTAGTGGCCTTTCCTTGCTTGTCTTTGGCATGACTATAAACTTGCAGAGGTGGCTTGGTGGTTGGATGCTTAGATGGTGCAGTTGTATCGAGCACTTGTTCTTAGACTATTTCTGGTACATCAGGTATATCTGGTATAAGTACATTAGGGATATCAGGTGCATCTTCAACTGTCTGTGTCTCCCCCTGAAGAGGAGCCTGATAATAAGAGAGATGCTCATGAAAAATGACATCTTTACTAACAAGGACCTGACGAGAGGGAGGATGATAACACTTGTATCCTTTCTGTGTTGCAGAATACCCTAAAAATATGTACTTTAATCCACGTGGATCAAGCTTGCCAGGGGAACGATGGTTACGAGCATAACAAAGACAACCAAAGACTCTAGGAGGAAGAACAAAATCAGAATTTCCACGTAAGATGTCCAAGGGAGCCTTGTTGTCTAAAACTCGAGAAGGAAGGCGGTTGATCAGGGATGCTACAGTGAGGACAGCATCACTCCAGTATTGAGCGGGAACATGTCTCTCAAACATTAGTGCTCTAGCTGTTTCGAGTAAGTGGCGGTTCTTTCTTTCAGCCACTCCATTCTGAGCAGGAGTGTCCACACAACTTGTCTGATGAATTATCCCATTATCAGCCAAGTATTGCTGAAAAAATCCTTCAAGATATTCCTTACCATTGTCATTACGGAGCATCTTCAACTGAGTTTGAAATTGCGTCTTGATCATATTGTGGAAATGGCGGAAGCATGCAAAGACGCATCAGATAGACCCATGTAGTACGAGTGTGACAATCAGTAAAGATTACAAACCACCTATGACAAAAAATAGAGGTAGTCCGTGTTGGACCCCAAATATCAGAATGGACTAAATCAAAGATACAAGGACTTCTTAAAGCAGAAGGTAAATAAGAAATACGAGTCTGTTTGGCTAAAACACAAGCCTCACTTAATAACTCGTCTTTATTACATTGTTTAAATAATTTTAGAAAAAAATAAGATAGAATAGCAGAAGAGGGATGCCCAAGATGGCGGTGCCACTGCTGAAGGGTACTGACTGCGGAATGGGAGGAAGGTGCTGAATGACCATTGTCAAGCAAGTACAGACCACCATGCACACTACTATATCCAATCGTCTTCCTGTTCTCCAGATCTTGAATCACACAATAGGTAAGAAAAAATGTTACTTTACAATTTAGAGACTTTGTAAGACTACTAATGGAGAGTAAATTTGTGGATAAATTAGAAACATGTAGAACGGAATTCAAATCGAGGGAGGAAGAACAGTGGATGGATCCAATTCCAGATATAGGAGAGAGGGATCCATCAGCAACCTTCACAGTATTATGTCCAGAAGAAGGAGAATATAAATAAAAAGACTCAGACGAACCAGTCATGTGGTCAGTGGCTCCAGTATCTATAACCCAAGGGCTAGAGATAGAGAAAGCACAATGACCATCATGGGAAATACCTGACTGAACAAAAAAAGAACCTGGATTGGTAGATGCAGATGTGGATGATTGATTTGTAGTTGCAGGAGGTAGTCGAAGGAGATGCTGGAGAGTCTGAAGTTCTTGTGCAGAGAGTTGTGGCAGAGGACCAATAGGAGGACTTGCTTCAGTTTGATGTGCCTGAGGTGCGTGGGAGGACTTTGCCTTGTGCATACATTTTTCTCGGTGTTTTGCTTCAAAATCTGCCGGTTTGCCATGAAGTTTCCAGCATGTGTCTTTGGTGTGCCAAAGCATGCTACAATACTCAAATTTGATAGCATCACGGGAAACAGGAGGATTCTTGTATGTCTGAGTATTTATCTGGAGAGCAGATCTATCCGGACAGAAGGGGACAACATTGTTATTCGTCGTTGGTCCTCTAACTGAACCATGGAATAAGCTTGTTCGAGGTTGGGGAAAGGGTCCCTGCTGAGAATTTGTGAGCGAATAGGATCAAGCTCCACATTTAGTCCTGCCAGAAAAGTATAAACCCTGTATTTCTCTTCCCTTTTGTGAAATAGGGTAGCATCTTTTTCACATTTAGCATGAATAGAATCATAAAAATCAATCGTTTGTCAATAGCTCCTCAACTTAGTATAATATTGGGATACAGTCAATTCTTTTTGGATAGTTTCATGAACACTTTTTTGAATGACAGAAATTAAAGCAACATTTTCAACTTGGGAATAGGTGTCCTTAGCAGACTTCCAAATTTGTGTAGCAGTATCCAATAACAAATAGCCCTCGTCTATAATGGATTGCATGGAATTGAGGAGATATTGCATTACCAATGAATTTTCAGTATGCCATTTCTCCAAAACAATGTCCTTGGTCAGAGGTTTTTCCTTGGTGCCGGTGAGATATCCCGATAATCCCCGAGCTGTAATTCAGAGTTGGGTGGCCCGAGACCACATTAGGTAATTACCACCATCAAGTTTAGTAGTATTAGTGGTAATAGTGAGTTTGTCCATTTTAAAACTCTCTATCCCAGAAGAGGTTACTTCAGATGTCATCCTTGAGTTGTATATTCAAGAACAAACACCCAAAAACAATATGAACAACCTTCCTGTTTGGTTATAGCACAATATATGGAGATCAAAGTAGAAATATCACTTGTCAGATATCCTAACTTGTCCCATGTGCAACATAATATATGGAAATCAATTCTGGTTTGCACCCACTTTTTTGTTTATTGGGGTAAACTCAGAAACTCATAGATATCCGACCAGACTGAACCATATTATTAATATCCAGACTGATAAAAAAAAATTGATTTTCAATAAAGAGAATAAAAAAATGATCCGTAATGAGGGATAAAAAGAAGGGCAGTACCTATATCATTGTATGATTCCCTCTTTGGTTGCTGCCCCTAGTGGGGAGAGAAAAAAAAAACAAAAGAAAAAGAAAAGAAAAGAAGGAAAGTCGGTGGTCGGCGGTGGTAGGTTGGCGGCGGCGGCGGAGGGATCTGGCGGTAGAGCTAACTTGGCTTTGATACCATGTTGAATGATGGAATGACTTGTCTGTAATAGACAGAGGTCCTCTTATTTATAATATGAGAATGAATACAAAGAAAGAAAGAGGTAGTACAGGCAGTACAATACATGTAGTACAATGAGGGTAATACACGTAGTACAATTGTACAATACAGGTAGTACAATGAATCTAGACAAAAAATGAAATATGTAATATTCTCAACAGTCATGATGAAATTTATTAACAACAACAAAGAACAAGGATGTCTGTTAAGAACATCTTTTCTGTACAATCTTTGGCATTAGGTATACTTGACTGTGCCAGGAAGTTGATGTTATTGGCCCTTTTACGAAAAAGGAAAATAACCAAAAATCAGAAATGACAAAAGGTAGAGAAAAAGATAAGAAGAAGAAAGGGAGAGCAGAATCGTATATATCTCCCTCCTCCAGTAACTATTATTTATAATGGTAGGAAATTACCTTAACGGAATAGGAATAGGACTGCTATAGGTCAGCAGTCCTAGTTACACTCACACAAGGAGAAAGAAATGAAATAAAGAAATAAACTAACACTAGGAAACTAACACTAAACTAACTAGTCAAGTCCACACGGTACTAATCACTAGGAATACTAATCGACAACCTGCCTTGACTTAGATACTAATCGACAACATGCTTTGACTAAGTCAAAGCAGGTGGTATAATTTAATTATGCTAACACCCCCCTCAAGCTGGAGCATGGGAAGGGTGAGTGCTTCTGCTTTAAACAGTTTAAGCTTTCCACCAATCGTCGCTTTGATCTTGAGGCCTGGTGATGGCTAAAGTAGCAGTGGAAGATAGCCGCCTTTCTCAAGTTGTTGAATATGACGAAGTAACTGTTCAAATTTTTGGGACAAACTTCCTGAAGAAGATGTAGAGGAGGCTGATGCAGGTGCTGGAGTAGGTGCTGGTGGTTTTTCGGTAGGTGCTGGATCAGGATCAACAGAGTGAGGATTGGTGGAGTCTACAAAAGAATCAACCTGTTCAGGTCGCCCATGTTTGGCCCAACAAGTATCAACAAGATGATTTGTCTTCCCACAAAAGGTACAATATCGAGAGGATTTGTCAGTAGAGGAACCATTAGAACCACAGCCACGTTCTCGGCCAGTGCCACGACCTCTACCAAAGAAGCACCCGGGACCTTAGCCAACATAGAGAGCAGAATTGTCTTTGGACCCAACAATAATGTCATCTTTAGGAGTAGTAACCATGCGTTGAAGATGAGAAAAAGTCTCTGGAAGAGTAGGAACTTTTTCCCCCATCAGGAGCTGCCCTTTAACATAGTGGTAGTCAGGATGTAGGCCAGCCAAGAATTGGCAACATAGAACTCAATTTGTTGTGCCTTTTGTTGTTCAAGATTGGTAGTCAAAGGTTGATGGACTTGTAACTCTTCAATGATGCTTTTGTAACTGCTGTAGTACTTATTAAGCGATCGGTCACCTTGTAAATGGAAAAATAGCCGCTCATATAAATCATAAACACGTGAGATATTCTTTGCTTGACTGTAGATGATGTAGATCGGTCCACCAGGTTCAAGTATACCCGCAAACTCAAGTAAGTCACATGGGTCATGGGTCAAACTGTGGATATACTCGAATGGAAAGAAATCACACAAAAGGAAGGCGATATCTTGTGGATTCAGTTGATAGGAAACCATTTTAAGTAATCTCATTCATATGGAATAAGGCTTTGTATGGAAGCCATCTACAAGGAAGCTCACACCCATGGTAGGAAATCACCCTCACAAGGAAAGAAGCATTAGGCACATGATGGAAAAACTTTTCCTTCTTTGTGTTTTCCAGTTTTAGTTTATCGTTTCCTTCTTTGTGTTTTTAGTTTCTATCCAAAGCTAGTAGAGCTTGCCATTGTTAGCACTTGTTTCAATCCTATTTAAATAAAATTAGATTGAAGAAAACACATTGTTATCACTATGAGATACAGAGAGTGACCCATCGACTGAGATAGGTCATCCACTCACTACAATTCTTGCTGTGATCAATTCGCTCCCTTCAACGCTCAATCATAATCCTTCAAGGCATTGTCGTCGTTATTGCTGAAATTCATTTTTTTTGTGATTGACTCGGCATCAATAGCTCTCTTATAAATCTTCCCATACATCCTTGGCGGTGCTATGGAACATAACATGGGATACGATACTAAGATCAATATTATTCTCCAACCACATTTGGAGTGTTAAAGATTCATGCATCCATTCATCATGAGCTACAATGTTAGTGGTTGATTTAGAATTAGTAGATGGAGGATCTTCAGTGAGATATTTTAGTTTACCCTGAGAGCGACGTCTTAAGCCCATAATAGGTAATTAGAAACACCATTAGATTAATGATAGTAATCTGGACTGGAGTATGAGAAAGAGTACCTTGGATTGAGGAAGATGAGGAATCAGCCATTGATAAAAAAAAGGACAGTAGTAGGAGAGGGAGGAGGAGTAGCAAAAGGTTAAAAAAAAAAATAGTAATGAGTAGTAGTAGTAGGACAGACAAGCAAAAATTTTTTTGTAACAAAACAAAAGTTCGAACTTGAAGCTTAAAGGGAGAATATAGACCCAATGAAGGCAAAAATTTCTTTCACTCAGATCTGAAAATTGCGACAGCAGCAGAAAATCCAATGAAGGCTTGCGGTAGCAGTAGGAAAGAAAAAACCTCATGGTAGTAGCAGAACAGTAATGAAGGGTTGTGGTAGGAGCAGAAGAAAAAGAAATACTTACGGTAGTAGCAGAATAAATTATTAGTAAATCAGTAGCAAAGAAGTTGTTGCAACCAGGTAGCAGTAAATCAGTAGGAAAGAAATTTTGAAGCAGCAGTAGGCAGCATAGGTTGCTGGCTGCTGCAACCAGTTAGAGGATACCTTAGAAGTCTATCAAACCCAAAGATTAAAAAGAACCTAATTCAGATTGATAGGCTCTGATTCCATGATATTAAAAGGAAGGAAGTTAACCAAAAACGAGAAAAGAGAGAAGGGAGAGAAAACGATAAGAAGAAGAAAGGGAGAGCAGAATCATATATCTCTCCCTCCTCTAGTAGCTATTATTATAATGGTAGGAAATCACCTTGAAGGAATAGGAATAGGACTGCTATAGGTTAGCAGTCCTAGTTACACTCGCACAAGGAGAAAAAAATAAAATACAGAAATAAACTAACGCTAGAAACTAACACTAAACTAACTAGTCAAGCCCACACGGTTTGACTAAGTCAAGTCTATCAACTAATCACTAAGAATACTAATTGACAACCTGCTTTGACTAACTTCTTTGACTAAGCTTTGACTTAGTCAAAGCAGGTGGTATAATTTAATTATGCTAACACCTTTAATTTAATTACGCTAACGGGCCTCTTATTCAAAGATAGAGTTAAGCCGATCTTTATGTTCTCTTGTGCCCCTTCAACAATCAGGAAAACACTACCCAAATTATTGTTTATATGCTGAAATGATCTTGAACACTCTTCCTTTATCTGCTTCTCTAATTCTATCTATGCTCTGTTTGTTTTGGTAAAATTTTAAGTGTAATATTTTATATGTAAAAAAAAAATTTCAAAATTTGTTTCCAGTAGGTAAAAGAAAGACGAAATTCCTTTTCCATCCCCCTTAGAGATCATTATATTTTATCTCTTGGAAATAAACATTGAATTTTTTTTTTACATATAAAATGTTACACGTAAAATTTTACGTCAAAACAAACGGAGCACTATAGTTTGTAAGCAATTTCACTCTTTATAACTTCCTCTATTTGTTCATATTATCCTTAAAGTTTGATTATTCTGATATTTTACAGAAGTAGTGGTGATACTCTGCATCTATTTTTGACACACGTTATTGCCTGATGAGAAGTTCTGTTTACTATGATTCCATTTTTGCAGGATAAAAGTTTGTCAGATGGCATTTTTTTCCTTGAATTGCTTAGGTCTGTTGAACCAAGAGTTGTTAATTGGAGTCTCGTAACAAAAGGGGAAAATGGTAATTTACATTCATCTTTTCTGATTTTGATTAGTAAGGCAACTTCCTCAAAGTTTCCTTTCATGAGTTGTGATAGTTTATGTGCATCATTATCTTGTTGGATTTATGCACTGTTATTGGAAAAAAACCCATAGTTGAAATGAATCCTGTGCTTATGTTGTGTACTTTAACATGGATCTGTTTGTTCAGGATGGAACTAGGTTAATAAGATGGGTGTGGTATCCTCTATTACATAGGCCTGCCCTCATCTATCCATGTAATAGGGGTGAACATTTTCAAATCATCATCCATTTTAGGAGGAATCCTAACAGAGGCTGAAATCTTGACCTTACAAAGAATGCTACACTTCAGTTTGGAGATCTTGTGTTCTTTCTCTCCTACACCTGCTCTAGCTCTTGCCCTTGAACTGCACTTAGGACATGTACATGCATTCCTCACTAGTCCTACCTGCTGACATCTCTGTTCTTCACTTGTATCTTATTAAACATTTCGTACTTTATTTTATGCATTTCTAAGTTTAACCATAAATCACTAGCCAAAAACATAAGAAATTCAAGGGAAAGAGATTCTTACACCGCCAATGTGGGGATTCTTTCCCACACCTTTTCACTTAATTCACACACTCTCCTCCTGATTCTCTCTCTCTCTTCTCTAGCATTGTGGGCCCCCCATAAAAGATTCTGATTTCCTCATGCCTATTGGTATGCGAGGTAGATTCCCCCAAACTGGCAGTGTGGGGACCCTTGCCCAATATTCAAAGTCCATTCTTACTGTTTGGCAGACTATGAACATTTGATTTCCATAAGAATCACGAATTCACATTAATCTGTTCTGTTTGTTGCTTGGGCTTTCATTTTGAAGAAGGATAAATTCACAGAATTCCTATACTTTGTTTTATGCACGTCTGGCATTCATTCATGTTGTTTCTCTTGGTTGCATGTTCATTTCCAGCAATGGCTATTTAATATTGAGCTCTGTTTCCTGTGTGGCCCACCTAAAAAGGGCTTCCTATGCCCCACAAATATCTGCCATCTGGCAGTTCAGTTGGAGCCTAAATTTTGTTGTAGATAATACTAGGTTACAGCAATTATATATTGTCATAGACTAATTAAAAACATGCAATAATAAATTATAATGCTATAATTAATAATCATGTAATAATAGACGATCATGCAAGCATTAATAATTATGCAGGCATAACTGGTTATATTAAACCAGACTATATACTATAGTCACACATATACATAAAGAAATATGTAATAGAACGTACCTTCAAATGATGGAACCGAAGAGATGAATTAAGGCTGAGTCGTGTTGGTACACTATCCTTAAGACTGTGTTTGCCTCCTATTCGGTGCACTAGGTCTTCGTAAATCAGCCTCCAAGATAAAGCAGCCCTCTACAAGGACACCCAATCAGTATGCACTCACCGTTGGATGTTAATCAAGACCCGACGGCTGAAGTTAGTAGTCCTTCAAAAGAAAGGACAGACTCTATCGGCTGATCACAGAGAGAGAGAGAGAGAGAGAGAGAGAAGAGAAACTCGAATTTGGATGTGTTGAAAGGCTTGGGACATCCTCTATTTATAGAGGACAGATACCTATTGAATGCAGCCGTAGGATGGGATGTGACTATAGAAATGGACTGTCCAGATCGTGTCTGATCTCAGATCCTGAGATCTACACCCATGCCAACGCCCACGCCCACGCCCACGTCCGTTCCCTTCACAGTCGCAGGTCGCGGTCCGGCGTGCGCGCGTGTGTGTGAATCGTCTCGGACGGAGCTTGTCTTTCTTCTTGGGGCTCAATAGGTAAGGGACATCCTTTACATATAAGGTACTCTCCTCCACAATTCCTAAGCAAGTCCCACATTGTATAGACCAACTCCAAAACCAAAATTTGAAAATTCCTGCCCAAAACCAAAAACCAAATTTTGAGTTTTCATTTGAAATCTTTTGAAACTTAATTTTTGATTTTTTTTACAACAAATTTTGTGGACGATTAGATTTCAAGGTCTCCTATTTACATATCAAATTTCAGCCCAATTGGAGTCTGCCAAGTGGCAAGATGGAGCTTTGGAAAATCATGACTATGGGAGAGTGCACAGTAGTGGTTTGAGTACTAGTAGGATGCATGGACATACATGGGGATGCATGCCTATACACGTTAGTGTATTTGGTGGAATTAGGCTATGAAACTTGACATGGGGCTAATTCAGACTATGAAATTTGACATGGGCTAATTCAGACTATGTCCTCTCTATCCAATGGTTGGAACAATCACATCACTTTGTCCATTTGGCTCAATGACGGGCAGTGCAGAATGCCTTTCTAATAGGGTAGCACAAAGAATTTTTTGCCTTTAATATTTTCTTCTACATTTGGATTTGAAACTATGAACTGTGTAGCTAGTTTAAGATGTTAACAATGTCCAATTGGTGAGATCTCAAGTGACTACAAAAATAAAATGCATGATTTGTAAATGCTTGGTTTGGAAAAACTGATGTTTTCAGTGAAAAAAATGCAGATGGACAGAAAAAGATGAATGCCACTTATATCATCAGTATTGCAAGGAAGCTTGGATGCTCCATTTTTATGCTTCCAGAAGATATAACAGAGGTAAATGGTGATAATTATGGATGATATTCTATCTTCCCTATTTCTCCAACGTCTAAGATCACCTTGTCTGCTGCCTCCCTCACACCTGCAACATGACTTGCTTGCTCTGAAGAGACAAATCACTTATTAATGAAATCATAATAGAGAATGAGAGACTGGACATAGATTAATTAAACATTAAGCCGTTCTGTTTGACCACCTAAATTAATCTGCAATTATTTCATTATACCTTGTTGGTTGAACCACTCTTTGAAACTGTGTTTTCTTGTTTCTATAGGTGAACCAGAAGATGATCCTAACTTTGGCAGCAAGCATTATGTATTGGTTCTTGAAACAACCTGTTGAAGAGAGGCGAGAAGTTTCAGATAATGAAAATGGGAGCTCATTGGAGACCATGTCAAACTCAACCATTGATGACACAGCATCTGAGTCGTCAACAGAATAGAATGGGAATGGATAACTAGGTGATCTGTTTAGAACTGTTATACCATTGAAGAAAGTTTCTTATCCTTTGGAGCTTAGTGAAATTTTCCCTCTTTAATTTTGAGCATATGCCATTATATCATGAAACTGTTATTCATTGTGTGCCAGAGTTGTAGATTATTTTTTCTTCTTGTAATAGTTGTGTTAGATGTCAACTGATTCAATTGTGTAGCCAGAGCAAATTTCCTTGTACATATTAACCTAAAGTTCTGTTTTTGTAAATGGGAATGTTTTCTACACCTAATTTTTCATATTTCAATAATGAACAAATCCTTCAAAGTCCTGCTTGAAGAATGAATTGAAACCAGAATGTATGCAGAATGTATGAATTATCCAAAGATGCACAAGAGCATCTGCAGTTTTCTGTACTGAGTCTTGACATACATTGACATTTATCAAGTGAATGGCAAGGTGCATGATCAGAATAATCCTGATTTAATTCTAATTGGGCCATTTTCTGTTCTTCCCTCCCTTGAATAGCAATGCAAGGTTGAAGGTGGGGTACCTAACCAGACACGTCCGACATCAGGAAATCATGGCTGGTAAACCTACTTTTGATCTTGTGGACAAAGTCAATGATATGTAATCATGTAAGGCAGCTGATCCAATCAGGGTGACTTGTGACCATAAAGCATAAGTCACCCTGACTTGTGACCATAAAGCATAATTTTTGGACTACTCTCTCCCCCCCTACCTCCAAAAAAAAAAAAAAAAAAAAAACAAATGCACAATTCACATGAGGTGGAATCTTTTTTTTTGGTAAGACATGAGATGGAATTTGATACCTTCATAAGAGGCATTTGAAAATAATTATTTGGCTCCATCTTGCAAGGAAAAGGAAGAGAAAGGAACTGACAACCAAATGGATACTTTGGATACTTTGGGGTTTTAGGTTGACAATTCAATTCTTCAATGAATAATTAATCTCTATGGTCTTCCATATCCCGCCTCAACGGGAAGCAAGGAAGTAGGCCTACCCATCATCCTTAGGAATTCATTGGAATCATTATGATAGGCACAACCTTCACCAACTCTGGCGCAGCAATGGAAAGTGTTTTATACTAAGATGTCAAAGCGGAGGCCGAACCGAAAAGATTGACTAGACCAAACTCCTTATCAATTTTTTATTGGTTTTGATTTTTAAAAGCTGATGTAAATCAAAGCCAATCTATTCCATACCGGTTGCACATGCATGTGGACCTGTGGTCGTGCAAGCCATAGATAGGTAGGCCATATAATAATTGGTGGGAGAGTTACAGTAGGCGTAAACTTATGGAGATGTCACATTCCTCATCCCTTACTTCATCTCCTTATTATTTCTTTCCCTTATCTCTCCCCATCCAACCCAATAAGATACGCAGGACTTTATCATGATCGGACAAATCGAAACTGATCAAATGTGTTGAAATAAGAAAAAATCAATAAAAACCTGATATATCTTATTCGGGTTGTTATACATGTAACGAAGGAAATGTGACATTTCCAGAAGTCACAACTCAAATTTGAAGCATCTATTTTTATTGTTTTTTCTATCTAAATCGTCTATTCCTACTTCAAATAAAAGAGAAAGTATTTGATTGAATTAGACTTTGAAATTTGATATACAACTAATCTAGATAATATCTTATATATCCAATGGTCAGAACGGACATGAACAGTGCACACGATAGAATAGACGTGTTGTTAAAAAAATAACAAACCTTTGTGACAATAATAATTCCTCATATTATTTTTGTAATGTTTCTTTTAATATATGAAAAACAATAAGGACCCTGCTAATTGTGCTTAAATTAAAATCAGAAGTCTAGAGAATACTTAAGACTAGTAGTAAAATTTTCACTATGTCTTTGTTTGTTTTCGTGGAAAATGATGGAAAATAAAAATTTTCTTGTAAAACAGGATTTTCCATTGTTTGTTTAAACATAAAATACAAAGAAATGAATTAAAAGAATAGAAAAAAATTTCATGTAAAATATTATTTATACAAAAGGATTTTTAATGAAATAAACAGGACCTATGGTGAAAAAAGAGAAGTTTTTTTTCTATTTATTTAATTCTTGACTTTGTTCTGAAAATTAATTCTGAACATCAACTTTTTATTTCAATTCCCACCACCACTCAACTTGAACCTGAAACAGTTCAATTTGGAACCGTATTTCTCCAACTTTCTGAACCAAACATATCCTGATTAGAATCCAAAAAAGGTCCCATACAAAACGGTGCTAAAATGTCACAATTTAGAAAGTGGAAATCAGACTTAGCTAGATCATTAGCTACCACACAATCTGTAAAAATGATATCTCAACTAAAAGTTCTTATTCCTTTATGTTCCATTTTTGATCAGTCATATCTGATCTTGATTGATTACAATATCAACTTTTATGCAAAATAAAAATAAAAATTTGGGTTTTAGAGGGAAAACATAGCATGAAATGCTGACGGCAAGTTGAGCTTTGATGCATGATGGATCTGTATGGGTTGAATCAACAATTGAGGATAAGAGCAGACTAAGTAATGTGCTGGGTTGGCCACCCCTCTTTTGTTTCAGCTGATATTTCGTGGAATGCTCAATGATGATCTCATTATTGTTTCTCCATTGCTTAGCAAACTGTTGTTCGGATACCCTATTGATTGCAATGGCGAAAGTGGAGCTTCGAAGGTGGAGCTTCGAATTTTTTACTTTAAATCTGGGTTGGGTGTTTTGTTTTTGTTTCTATGGTTTGGGGACGCTCGGATGTTAAGCATTTATAATTTTCTGATTTTTAAATTCCATGTCATTGTTGATTTACAATAAAAATAGAAAAAAGAGATGAAAAAAAAAAGTAAAAAAGCAAAAAAATAGAAATGAGTAATATGACTGAGTAATATGACAGGTTGAAGAGACCACCAACGGTCACATCTAATTAAGTAGGATTTGCCACTTAACTGACAACCAAGTCCTTATACTTTCTTTTGGATCCGTATTCTTTTCTCATAGTGGTATGAGAGGAAAGTGGTAATCTATCCCAAATGGTTGCCACGTGACTCTCGACGAATTCGAGACCTATGTTCGAACCGATATCTAGTTGACAAGCCAAGCCGACAGAGGATGTCGGTTTAGATGTGGATCTCAGATTCACTGAGAGCCACGTGGCAACCATCCAGGATAGGTTGCCACCGTCCTCCTAGAACCACTGGGTGGAGACGATGTAAATCCCTTTCTTTTTGGTAAAATCCCTGTAACCTCAACAGTTGAATAATTGATCCAATGCATATAATCCAAGGAAAATAATTTTGTACGTTTAGACTCTGAGTCTATTTCTGTTATGGTCTTGAGGCCACTCACAAGGTAGTTAAGTGATCTTTCTCTCTATTTTGGGTATAAATGGAATGATCTTCATTCAATATTGAAATAATCAGATTCATGCGATTGTGGGGTCAGTATGAACTCGCGGGACTAGTCAGTCCGAAAGTCTAGATACCTATCATAGCAAAAAGTGAGTTATTTGGGAATACTTGATTGGTGGGTTTATTGAGTCCATTCGAAACATATATATATGGTTCTGTTTGATTCGATGTAAAATGATGGAAAATAAATTTTTTCCCTAAAATAGGTTTTTCAATTCTTTGTTTGAGTGTAACATGTTAAAAAAAAAATATTTTCACAATGATGTTCAGTTAGTTTTCCAATTTCACAAGACAACGATTTTGACACATTGGCACAAAGTCCCAACGAGTTTAAGAAAGATCCCTTTAGAATTAAGAAAGTTTCCTAATTTTCGGTTTTTGTCTGTCATTGTAGGGTCGGATGTAGGGTCGCAGGATCTGTCGACCATACACCTTCTTAGTCATTCGACCCTACGACTAAAAAGTCATGGGTTGGACTTCTGTTGAGGTGGGGTCGACCCTACCTGTTTAGGCATGCGACCCTACCCTCACATTTACTGTTTTTTGGGTTAGACTCATACCTGGTCTTGTGATTTCTTCACGCAATTGGTCCACTTGGCTCGACCATGATAGGTAGACCTGGTACAAGGTGGTAAGACCGGTTAGTTCGATACGGGTCTTACATTCGCTGTATTTATTTATATTTTGATTATGATTATGTGCAATGATTTGTATTAGTGGACACGGTCTTATCGAGATCCTGATGTGAACCATTGGTTCAGTGGTGGTTCACTCACACTTCTGGTTCAATCGAAATTGAGGTGTGACAAGATGATTTTTCCTTATTCTTCTTTTCTTTCTTTTCTTTTCCAACCTCCTTACGCTTTGGACAATTCCTCTTTATATGACATTCCTCACAATAATAATAAATTATTTTTTGACATTTTGACTTGGAGTGACCCCTATTATTGCCATATTTCTGTCTCGCATTTGATCTTCCTCTATCCTGACTACCAACTGTAATCAAGGCATTACCATCTTCTGTAGTCTCATTACCATTATTTTTCTGTCGTGTCACATTCATCAACAAAGTTGTAATAACATCATCAAGTTTGAGAGTTTCCTTACTCAACAACAATGTAGTCATAATGTGATTAAATGAAGGAGGTAATGATGTTAATAGAGAAGTGTCTTGTCCTCTTCTTCGATCTTTACATCAAGAGTAGGCAACTCCGTCAAAATTCTGTTGAACTCATTAATGTGCACATCAACCGATTTGTCAATGACTTGGACTTCTACCTGGTCTCCAGCTTAGTCCGAACTTTTTTTGGATCCTCCAAACCAATGACCTCATGAAGAGTGTCAGCTAGATACAACTGGATTATGCTATTTGTGAGATCCCTCAATTCTAATCACTCATCATCTGTCATATTTCTTGATTTGTTAGATTTTTTTTGAGAGCCTTAACAGTCCTTTTTCTTGTGTAAAAATATTTTTCATTTGTTATTACTATAAGGTGAAATCATCATAACCTTTGAAGGGTTCTATGAAAAAGTTTGAACTCTTTGTTGTTATCTGAATAATCCGATATTTGTCTTCTGCGCCCACCATTAACTTCAAAGAATTCAATCACCATTGATCTTGTGCAAGATTACCCAATCAATACCAAGGACACCGAATATGTTCGATTCATGCCTTTTATTGAATCTGTAGTACCCGAGAACTTTTGGAATAATAACCTCTAAGTTTATTCTCTTCTTATTTGATAGTGCAACGTACGATACCATGCATTTTTTTTTTAATATATTTTTTGTTTTTTTAATAACCCTTTCACGACTTCCCATTTTGGTTTCAACAAAGAAGATAAAAACACTCATAGAAAGAAACTTAAGCCGTACTCCTATTTCTTACTGCTAACTAGGGCTGCAACAGGGTCGGATTGGGTCTGATTTTTCAAAACCCTAACCCTAACCCTGATTATTTAAACTTAACCCTAACCTAGTCCAACCCTGTTAGGGTCAGAAAATATACAACCCTAACCCTGACCCTGGCAGGGTTGGGCCTAACCCTAACCTACCCTGATTGACCCTGATAGGACCGGATTGGACTGGGTTAACCCTGATTGACCCTGATAGGACCGGATTGGAATGACCTTGATTGACCCATAAATATACAACAAATTGTCAAATAACATATATATAACAATTATAACTCCCAAGGACCTTCTTTTACCTTATCAATTTTTTCTCTTTTAACTTTTTTCCTCTCTTCCCTTTTCAACAATGGAGAAAACGAAATAAGGTTTGTACCTTATTTTGCTTTATCTTTTTTCTTCTCTTATAGCTTTCTTGCTGAGCTCCAGTTATTCTGATCCTCTAGAGAAAAAAAAAATTCCTTATTCTCGAAGAAATCTTGCGCACCTCATTCCTTCTAGATTCGTAACGATTTATCGAACTTGACGTTGATACCAATTGTTAGAGATGAAAGCACAAATGAGAGAGAAAGCGAAAAATGAGCAAACACACAATCACCAAGATTTATCGTGGTTTAGCACTCAATCCGAAATGCCTATCTCCATCCTAGAGAATTAGATAATTTCTTTATTCATAAGAAAGCTCTACACCTCTCTCCACCTGACGAAGTATTTCCCTTTACTCTAATCATGATTAGGGTTTTCTCCATAGAGACAATATATAGGATCCCTAAAAAATCTAATCCTAAACAATTATAAATTAACCCTTGTATATGTAGTGGACCTAAGCCTAAATACAAATACAACTCCAATAATTGTATGGACCTCACAGATTACAAGACATAGCCCAACAGCAAAGAGTGAATGTGAGAAGGTTACAGGTTCATAAGCCACCTATGGGCGCCTCTTGTCAAAGAAAATTGGAAAGCTTGAGCCAGTTGCTCATCCGAGAAGCCTTGTCCCAACCTCAATATTCTGGTAAACAACCTCAAGTGAGTTCTAGGATCTTCAGTTCCATCAAAATTTTCTATTGTCCGCTTGAACTTCGGAGGTTGCTTAGCACCCGCGAAGAAATTCAATACCTCAAAATCTATGAAACGGCTATCTAGACCCTTAAGGCCTCTCAACATATGCTCCAAATGATCTATCTGCCCTTGCAATATAGGATGTTTCCCAGCAGATGTAGATTTCTGATATATAACTTCCTCTTCTTTCTCTCTTCCAATCCGAACAAGAGGTGGAGGAGGGATAGGCCTAGATGTCGATTGTCCTGGATTAATGGATCTATTTATCCTTTCTGGTACTATTGACATTCTTTCTGCCATTGGCCCTTTGTGTGAATGCGATTATATCCATAAATAACAATTACAATGAAAATAAATAAATAAGAGATCTTTTATCTTCATAAGTTGCATCTCGGACAAACCTGTGCCTTCTTCTCTCGTGTATTCGTCTCTCAATCAAATAAAATAAAACCCTAATTCTATTTTACATTCCAATTAAAGAAGCCTTGGGAAACCAGCCCAGAAATTGGCTTTCCCAATGGAGTACAGTTGTTTGTAAAAAGAATAGAAAAGATAGAGAGAGAGAGGGAAGGAGAGGGGGGATGCATAACAAAGCACTGTAACCACTAACAATGCATAAGAATGATCCATTGATTCCATTTATGTGGAAACTAACAATTATAAAACCACATCCTATGTTCATTAACATTTTAATAAACATTATACATGTTATTTCATAATATGTGATCATTCTATGTTTACTTAATTATTCAAGAGCACCTCATGCAATTCCCAAGATTAGTCAATAAACATCAAACAAATGTTTCAATTAAATATGTAACCATGTATCACAATGTGTTTGGGCCTAGAAATAATTTTCTGTCGGCCCCAACACATTGTGCGCAAGCAAGCCTAGCACTTTCACCCACTATGAAAACACTGAGGCCTGAGAGCAGCAGCTCATACCTGCGGATTCACATCGTCTCCTCCCAATGATTTTGGGAGGACATGGCAACCTGCCCTGGATGGCCACCACGTGGCTCTCGGTAAATCCGAGACCTACGTCCGAGCCGACACCCAGCCGACAAGCCGAGCCGACAAGGGTTGTCGGCTCAGACGTGGGTCTCAGATTCACCTGAGAACCATGTGGCAGTCATCCGAGATAGGTTACCATGTCCTCCCAAAATCATTGGGAGGAGACGATGTGAATCCCATACCTGCTGGCCCACATTGCATACCTTATATAAAACCCCTTAACATTAAACATTTTAATATGTGGGTGGGACCTACAAATAGGGCCCACCAACAAGGGTACCTAGGTCCAACATAAATACAGCTTTAAGTCTTAAAACATTAAATAAACTAGGCCCAAGCTGTTTCCAAAATACAAGCCCAAAATCTTATTTTGGCTCATAAGCTGGTCTGGGCCTAGGTTTGGACCATGGTCTGGCCTTTGCTCTAAACTGGGGCTGGACCATGGTTTGGCCTTTGGTCTAGCCTAGGGCTTCAACTTAAACATTTTCTTCAATATCTAAATAAAATTCTCAAAGAGAAAAGGTTTAAACAAGCCCAAAAGCGGGCTTCAGAATATAGCCCATATAGTGGTGTAAGGTTAACAAGGCCCTAACGGCCATGTAGGCTTAACAAATCAAGCCCTCATACTATCACTTAAGCCCATTCGGGTTTAACAACTCAAGACCTAGAAACACCCACTTAAGCCAATCCGGGACTCAAGATGAAATAGGCCCAGAAAAAAATCACTTAAGTCCATATTCGACAAAAGAGAACAATAAGGGCAAAATATTCATTTCCTAGTAGAGCTTCCAGATTCCATGAACAGTTCATGGATAAGAAGGGGTGTCAATCGGTCGGTCTCGGTCAGGCCAAATCGGTCTTCACTAATTTAACCCCTTGGACCATAATTGACATGTTTAACTAATCGGTCTTGATTTGCAAGACATTGACTCATTTATATTCGGTCCAGTTGGTCTACGTCCCTAATTGATCTTATGTTAATCGGTTCAATCGGTCTATTAACATCCATAATCTGTTATCTTATATGGTTTTATGTTCGGTTATGCTATTCGGTCTATCAAAAGGCCCATTGCAATCTGATTTAATAAGACTGCATTCACTGCAAGTACCATTTTCACAAGGTCCTAGGATGGATGGTAGAGTGGAGTCAGCCCTAACTTTCAACAATTTTGCCTTCATGTTGCAGAAATTTAAAATTGAATAAACTGTAGACAAAAATTCAGCTGCATGGTGTGAAACTGAAAATGAGTAGCTCTCTTTTAAGCTATGATATTTCTCCATGACCACTAATGTCTTCCAAAATGTCAGTTCGGCTTGTGTTCTGAGTCTCTGACTGACATTATTACTATTTAGTTTTTTCCAAAAGTAAAAGTTAGACTATTGGAGAGAGAAAAAGATGTTATGAAAAAGATAAAGTAAAAAGTTAAAAAAATGGGAGGGAAAAATGGGTGGACAAAAAATAAAAACAAACTTATATCGGTCTAATCGGTCCTTAGTCAATCAATAATCATTTGGGCTTTATTCGGTCAGTCCGGTCGGGCGACCGTCGGTTTACACCCCTGCACCATGAATGATCTATTAGTAATCGGTCTGGTCCTAAGACCGACATATTTATTAATCGGTCCGATTAGGTGCAGTTTTTAACTGGTTAGTCCAGCTCAGGGGACACAATGCAGTCTCAGGATTGACACCCCTATGGATATGGGAGGGTAGCTACTGCCGGCAAAACTAGTAGTTGCGAACTGCAATCAAGGGGTGAAGAGCCTTGTAGCAGCTGGCCGCGGCTTGTAACCGTGGCCTGCTGGTGGCGAGGAGGGGAAGGGGCCTACGCATGTTGCTTGCTACAGGTGTTGTTTGTTGGCCCTTGCAGGCTGATGGCCAGTGGCTGTCGTGGGTGGTTGCTTCCTGCAATGGCTATAGGATGATGGCATTCTCGAGCTAGCGGTCAGTGACTCCAGGGGCACCTGCAAGTGTGTGGGTCGGCCTACTTGTGTATACGGGGGCTGGGTTGCCTCATAGTTAGTAAGTTCAGGTATGGGAAAAAGTCGGACACAGATATATAAGGGTATCTAGACTTCAATACGGGGATCAATAATCTATTTTTAAAAAACATGTACGACAATAATACGGTACGTGTTTAATATGTGTTTAATACGGTAGCCTGTAGAAAAATCGAGACCAAATATACGGGCATATATTCACTATGCAATAAACATCTATAGTATTCAACAAATTAAATAATAACTTATAAATAAAATTTATAAATAAAAAAACCTTCTAATCTGTAAAATCCCATACAAAATTATCATTCCATCAAACAAATAAAATGAAAAATCATTATCCCATCAAACATAAAAACTAAAATATAATCATCTCATCAAACATAAAAATTAAGATTTCATCATCAATCCATGAAATCCCAAACAAAATTATCATTCCATCAAACATAAAAATAAAGATTTCATCATCAATCCAAGAAATCCCACACAAAATTATCATTCCATCAAACAAATCAAGTGAAAAAACATCATCCCATCAAACATAAAAAAGAAAATATAATCATTCCATCAAAAATTAAAATTAAAATATCATCATCAATCTATGAAATTCTCCCCCAACCCCCCCCCCCCCAAAAAAAAAAAAAACATTTAAATGCTTCAAATCATTAACATCAAGGTGCCTGTATCTTAGAATGTGCTTTTGTCTTAGAATCAAATATAGGGTGTAGTTGACTTAGAGTGCCAAAAATTGGAGTGTCACAATCTCTAGATCCAAATGTAGATTTAATCCCAAATTTTCTATTAAACAATGCTGCATCATCTTCATTTTTAACATCCTCTTCATCTGCAACTTCAACTTCATCATCCTCAACTACTAGGAGCTCAACAAGGTTATCAAACTTGAGTGAGTACTTATCAAATTTCTCAATTTCCTTTGATTTATTTTTCATATAGGAGGTCATCCTTATGTAAACCAAATCATTCATCATCTCGGGAGATAATTTGTTTCTTTTTTTTTATTGCATTGCCTCAAAAGCACTCCAATTTCTTTCACATGAAGAAGAACTGCATGGTTGGTTAATGAAGATAGGCTTATATGCTTACTAGTGGAAGGAATTTGGGGAACAAGTCGAGGGGGAAGGGATTTGGGGAACAAATCGAGTGTTTAGGGTTTTGTTTTTAGTTTGGGGAACAAAACTCTCGACATTAGTGTCTTTTAAGTTTTTAATTTTTTTTAATAACTGTTAGCGTATTATACACGTTTAATATGCCATACACATATTAAATGTGTCTAATATGGTTCATCATATTAAAAAATAATTATACATGTATCTCTATGTATATTTGATAATATACGAAAAAACCATTTAAAAATACAGTACACGAATTTATAATTAACTGTGGGTTACCTACTTGCATATAAGCTGCTTGGATTACCTGCGTGCTCATGGGCATGCCAGCCTACGCAGATTTTTTAATATATTAATGGATCAATAGATGATGTAACAATACAGCCTTTCATCGACGAGTATGCTCTGATACCAATTGTTAGTAGAATGACAGTGGGATCGTCCCACTGGCGGCGAAGCCAATCTATCAACATGATAAACTGACAAGGGAATGAACAGTTACCTTGAACCTCGCTATCACAAGGCCTCAATGTGATAATAACCCTTCAGGAGATGAATCCAACCTTCCTAGCTGCAATTTGTGGGTTCCCGTCAGCGAAGGATTATTCACACACACACACACACACACACACACACACACACACACACACACACACACACACACACACACACACACACACACACACACACACACACACACACACACACACACAGAGAGAGAGAGAGAGAGAGAGAGAGAGAGAGAGGATGGTAGCCAACCTAGTCTTCTCAAATAATGGATTGGAAGAGTGAATTACATGTGGTCTAACACGAGCATGAGGTGTTTCGAAGAGAGAGAGAGAGAGAAATATGTATATCTTAATTACTCAATATAGATTAGAATGACATGATTCAGAATCCCATTAAATAAGGACTTACAAATCTACAATTTGTAAGAAAATAGTGTCTCAGAAATACAATGTAAGGTACTCGAAATGGCTGATGAAGCTAGTGCATGAACAGTGACAGAATTTTAAAAATAAAATAAAATGAATGTAGATAGATATGGGCTTATACTTAACTCTTCTATGATGTATCTGCACTCAATGGATTTGCAACTCTTCTAGGATGCAAAAGGGATAGGAAAGCTCCAACTTTTCAAGATTGAAGTGAAACTCAATTAGGTTTCAAGGTGAAGAAAGCTCTAATTCTTTAAGGTTGAAGTAAAACTCTTTTAGGTTTCAAGAGATAAACTCTTGAAGGTTCAAAGAAAAAATGTTTCAATCCACTTTTACATTCAAAAAACAACTACTTACTACATGAGACTTAGCCACTATTTATAGGCTTTACAAACCTTTAAATATGTCAAAATAGTCTCAACCATTCCCTATAATTACAGGGATGAGATTGTACATAAAAAAATAAAATAAAAACATAAATGATTTATTCAATACATAGAAGCTTGTTTCAATGCATTAATTCTTGTTCCTAAACATAGAAACTTGATTCAAGGAAAAGACCCTAGAAAGACTCTCTTACTTAATCAATATGAAGTGTCATTTTGGTGGAGGAGGTATAAAGAAGCTTAAAAAAAAAAAAAATCCACATTATCATCCACCAAAGCAAATGAAAAGACTATTCTGCACATACCAAGTAAAAAGATCATAACCCACTAAATATAGCTTGGATTAATCTCATATTAAACCCACACAAAATTTTACTTATAAGGTTACAACTTTAATGTTTTGAGTAGACCGCTCAAAGTAGTTCTACGTATAGAAAAGATCATGAAAGAGGCGATCAGAATGGTACCCGAATCCATTTACGATCCTGAGTTTCTAGACACATTGCACTTATTTTAAAATTCGTAGTGAATTTGGAAAATACCCTTGAAGTTAGTATACATGTGCTAAAATTTGGTTTTCATAGCATAGACCATATGGGCTGGAAGGGACTTTGTTATGGTTGTTTCAAAGTAGGTTGTGGTGTTTGTGGACCATGAGTTGAGCTTGGGTTTTACCTTAGGCCTTAGCTTGAATATGTGTTGACCTTTTAAAAGTATAAGGTTGGCCTACTTGAATAAATAATTGATCAGGGACGGCTACATGGGTGTGGGCATAGGCTTCATCATTCTTCCCTTCTTTAAAAGAATTCGTCTTTGAATTATTATTTCACCCAAAAATACTTTAGTTCTGTCTGGGGGTCAAATGGAAAATTAGAAAATTCATCAAGCATTAGGTAACCACATGTGTCATGCCCATGATGTGGGTAGGTGTCGCTCCATGAACTGATAAATTGGATAAGTGATGATGATGGGATGACAAAATTATTCAACTTTAGTAATTGTAAAATAGCTATGTATCCAAATTTAGTGCCATGATAGGCTTTCCTCTCCTCCAAAGCTCTAATACTAAATCGTATAAGTTAACATAGTCTTCTCAAAGATCGGGAGAGTGAATTACACATGGTCTAACACGAGCATGAGATGTTTATAATTGGCAGATTTGTGTGACTTGAGAAAAATTTGTTTATCACTCAATATAGCTGGGAAGGACATGGTTCAAAATCCTACAAAATCCTACGGAACAAGGGTTGACGGATCAACATCTTGTATGACAAATATTTTCTCTAGAAACATTGTAAGGCACTTGAAATGTCTAATGAAGCTAGTGCATGAATAATGATAGAATTATAAAAATAAAATAAAATTAATGGAGATAGATTTGAGCTTAGACTCAACTCTTCTAGAATGTGTTTACAGTTCAATGGATTTGTAACTCTTTTAGGATGCAAATAGGGATAGGAAAACTCGAACTCTTCAAGGTTGAAGTGAAACACTTTTAGGTTTCAAGGTGTGATAAAAAAACTCTAACTCTTCAAGGGTTGAAATGAAATTCTTCTAGGTTTCAAGAGATGAATTCTTCAAGGTTCAAAGGTGAAGACATGCTTCAATCCATTTTTTCATTCAAAAATCAACTACCTACTACATAAGAATAGCCATTATTTATAGGCTTTACAAACCCTTAAATATCTCAAATTAATCTCAACCATCCACTATAGGGTTGAGATTGCACATAAAGAAAAAAAAAAAAAACATAAATAATTCAATAATTCAAATACATAGAAACTTGTCTTATTGTATTAATTCATGTTCCTAAGCATAGAAATTTGTTTCAAGGGGAAGACTTTAGAAAGACTATCTTAGACAATCAATATGAAAAATCACCTTAGTGGAGAATGTATAAAGAAGCTTCAAGAAAAATATTTATATCATCATCCACTAAAGCACATGAAAAGATTGTTCTGCACTACTCAGTAAAAAGGCCATAACTCACCAAATATAGCTTGGATTAATCTCATATTAAAGCCACACAAAATTTAACTTATAGGGTTACAACTTTCAAAGTTTGAGTATTTTAAAATAAAAAATAGAAATATCTTGAAGATAACCTTGAAGTCAGTACATGTGTTGAAAATTGGTTTCACAGCACATACATATGGATTGATCCGGACATGGTTGGGCTGGATCCAAATTGGGTTGTGGTGCTTGTGGACCATGAGTTGAGCTTGGGTTTTACCTTGGGTCTTGGGTTTTGATTTGAATATGAACTGACTTTTTAAAGGCATAAGGTTGATATATTTAAATAAAGAGTTGATCAGGACAACCACAGAGGTGTTGGTGTGGACCACATAAAAAACGATGGAAAGAGATTGAGAGTCTCAAAGTATGTCCCACTCCCTCTCCCTCTCCCTCTCCACGCTCATGATGTCCAATGTAAGTGAAAAGCTAATTTCACTTATTCTCTCAATTTGATAACAATTTTTTTTTTGTTTAAAAACTTTCATTCTTGAATGGAGTTTTTACTCTTTAAAACTCTCCAAGGTGAATTAGATAATCTGAATTAAATAATCTTGATAACTCTTCTAGAGGTCATCAAAACTAATCTCATCTATCAACAAGATATTAGGTGGACCCCATGGTCCACATGGCATGGACAAATACTGATGGTGGGACCCATGGTCCACCGCTGGATGGATTGTAATGTTTCCCTCCTTTTCTTCTCCATCCTTTTCTCTTCTTTCTGTTGTTTGTTTTCTTGGGGAAGCCCTTTGAATAATTGAGTATTTTGAATAAAATTTTGTTACGCAAAAGGAAATTAAAAAACATTCAAAAAGATTAAAAAAGAGAGAGAAGAGAGGAGAAAATGGCTTAGCCTTCGAGTGATTGAACCTGTTGAAAACTTTGCTCTCAAGTCCCAATCCCACTGTCAAAGGAGGAAACAAAGGTATAAAGAAGGCACCCGGTGGTAATTTCGTATTCTTCATATGTTCTAGAAGGAAAAAGCAAGTTAGCAAGTTAATAGGTTACACAGGTGAAGATATGTTTTGAACCCAAGCTTTTGATTACAACACCTACCAACTTCCCCAACTAACAAACGGTAATAGAAAACAATCATTCTTTTATATAGAAAAGGGCCTACCTCAAAGTCAGCTGCTCACATCATAGATCGCACTGGGATACCCATCGTGTGGCTCTTGACATGCCCATCATGCTAACATACTTGTCTGTGTCTGTTCACACAAATTAGCCACGAAAATATACATTAGTGCCGTGAGCTGGACGGCGAGATGTTTGTTGTATCACCAAAGCTAATATGGTAGCCCCTACAATAAAGTGAAGGCATGTGGATCCTATTAATTTGAAAATTAAGCATAATAATGAGTTAGTTAAGGAGTCTAATATGAAAGCTTTTTATGTATGTGAACCTACAGGCAATGTGGGTCCCTTATGTTCCATCTTTTTTCAATTGAAAGCTATCAAAAATTAAAAGAATGAGCGTGCGACTTGACATTCTTGATTGTCTCTTTGTGTTTTCCTTTACAAAGGAATAATCCTTAATCAATGGAAACGATAAAAAGATTTCCTTACTAAGCTGGATTCCAAGGTTGCTGCTTGGGTGAGTCTCTTCTTCTTCTCTCCTTGGGTGGCCATGTAATATTGAGTTCATAATGGGGTTTTAGCACTTACACAGGAATTTGAAAGGATCTTCTCATGTCCATCTAATCAAATGATGCTTCAATCTAATCTTTCTGGTTGTGGTATTAGAGAAAAAAGTACTCGAATTTGATCTTATCATCTTTTAATAATAAACCATGTGATGGAGGGCCTCTTCTTCTTCTCAACCTGGGTGGCCATGTAGTATTGAATCAATAATTGAGTTTAGTGTTTAGAGGCATTTGAAAGGATCTTCTCATGGCTGCCATCATGAGTAAATCAAACCATATTCACGATGCAAAAAAGTAAAACGAAATAGAAAAAAACAATCACATAATGTAAGAAGGGGAGGTCAAGTTTAGCATATACATTGTTTGGGCCTTTACTTATAAGTTTAAGTTGTAGGATAAACGGTTTCAACATGGTATCAAAATAGGGGAATCAAGTGTTTGAACCCTAAGAAATGCAAAAAAATAAAAGTCCCTGCATTTTCGAATTTTGTTGTTTTGTGCAAGGTCCTTCGTATAGGCTGCACATGCAAAGAGTGAGTATATACTTTGTTTAAGCCCTTACTCAAAAGTTTGAGGTTTTAAGATAATCGGTTTCAACAACTATCACATAGAGTATTGAGTATGTACATTGTTTGGACCCTTACTTATAAGTTTGAGATTTCAAGAGAAGCGATTTCAACAACTATCACACAACAGTTCAAGTTTTTAAGATAAGCTCGGTTTCAACAACTATCACACAGTACAAAGATTTCCTACGTCCATGGTGAGATGAAAATGGTATCATTATCAAAGGAAAATAGGGTTATTTCCGCTTGTCCTCATCTCATTGAATGACTATCAATTATGATAAAACCTATGTAAGTACATTTATTAAAATACCCATAACCCTAAATAAATTTATCTAGGCTCGATGGCTTGAGGTCCTTCAGAATCAGCACACAAACCCGTGTGATGGAATCATAAACATCCTACTCCCAACACATAACTTAATGATTCTTATCAAATAATGCTTCAATCTCATTTTTCTGCTTGTGGTATTAGAGAAAAATAGTACTCTAATTTCATCCTATCCTCTTTTAAACTTTAATTGTCATCAACTTTGAACGTCTATGTGCAATGCTAAGAGTCGTAGATCTAACTCTGAATCACAAAAAATCTTGATTCACATATACATATAGAAGAGGTCTTATGTTTCTCAGAACCTCAAGTGGGTGCTTATGGCAAGACTTAGCTAAGCACGGACCTGAAGTCAACAAGGAAAGATAGACCCATCTGCTCTCTTCTCATTTTAGTTGTTTTATTTATCTAAGAGGGTGATTCATTAGACACTTAAGCATAATTATTTGGTAAACCTACCAGCTACATTATAGAAGAGAATTGGTTAAACTTCAAATGGAAAATCTTTGAAGATATATTGTGAGCTTGTTTGGTAAACCTACCAGCTACATAATTATTTGGCTAGGCCAACATTGCCTCCGGATCGACCAGCTGAGCAATTCCCTTCATCTAGAATCCAGCTTCTCAACTACTTAAGATATATACATAGATTCTCAATATCCAATGCATATATATTTACAAAATAATTTTTTTTTTGATAAAACAAGCGATAGGAATATCTCTACCTGGTACTTTTGAAAGAACGAAATCCCAATTGAATCATGGTAATGGGTTTTATGTCTATGCTAGCTATAGGCTTAGGAACAATGCTGAGATGTTTTCATAGAGAAGATTAAATTTCACTCATATTTTATGAGAAGATGGCTCTGCTAAAATATTTCTATAATCCTACCCAAGATTAATTCCATCTGATAGAGATTAATATGATCCTAACAAATTTAAACTGTTTGATAAATTAATGCGGCTAAAAATCATATGACTATGGCTCATTATTGTACCCCATTTGATAATGAGTCCATCTACCTGATGCCGGCTAGTGTTAACAGCCCATTATTGTATCGATTTTTTCATGTGCATTTATTGGATCATTATTAAAACTTCAAAATAGAAGGGAGTATTATTGGTAATTGAGACGAAAAGGATAAGGGAAATTTAGTATGATCCAATGAACGTCAATAGTTGATTGCCGTCGACACCACTTTTGACAGTTGACACCTGATAGTGTCATCCATAAGATTATCCTTTGATAATAACCTTCAATATGTGAAGTGTATACATGTGATAACATCTCAACTAGCAGACATACAGATTCCCCTATCAATTTAGTCACGAGAGGGATGGATTGCTTGGAGTTATGTAGTTGAAATGCAAAGCAAAATTCGGCCGCTTTTCTTTCTTTTTAACAATTATATTTGATTAGAAAGAAAAAGAAAATTAAAACACCAAGAAGCAAGGTCCAAAATAGAAGGATCAGATAAGAAATCATAATTAAAAAATATAATTTGGAAAGAGAAATAAAGGTTCCATAGACAATAGGTCCAATAGAGCTAGTGGGTCATTGGAACCATGTGCGTTCATGTGGTGGTTGGCCTTTTGTGGGCCCACAAAACCACTTCTCCAACCCTGTGAACCCTAAAAGAGAAAGAGAAACCCAGAAAGAAAATTATAAAAAATTATAAAAAAAAAATTTCAACACATAAATTAAACCTTGATTCCCAAGTTTCCTTCCTCCCACCACCGCCCATTTTCCATCTCCTTCAAACCAACCTTCCTTTACTAATTTAATCACTTTCTTTTAATCCCCACAATTGCCTCTTCAGCCTCTCCAACCACACCTTGCTCTTCTTCATTTCTTCTTCCACCTCTCTCTCTCTCTCTCTCTCGCTCTGCTTTTTCAGTTGTTATAGTTCTTGTGTCAGAGCTGAATTTTGCCTTTTGTCTTTCTGAACAAGCGGTCCCTTTGTACCAGAAGCAAATCCCTTAGTCTCCAAGGGTCGCTTGTCTTTCGAACCATCACAAAAAGTAACCCCCACCACAGTTAGTTACTACAACTACTACGACCCACATCAGTTACCCACAAACCCTACCTAAACCCTAAATATCAGAAACCCTCATCTTTCTCTTGATTTCCATGAATTCTAAGAGCTCACCCTCAGGTCCTTGTCCTCACAGAGCCAAGTTCACTCGTAGATTTCTTCGAGCCCTTGCCAGAATAAACAAGGATAGACCCACTTCATCATCTCACCATGAAATCCGCAAACGCAGTCGGAAGATAAAGATCGCTGCTGATGCATCCATGGCTTATGCAGTTGGGTCTGGGAGAGCTTGGAGCCGTGTCATGCTTTGGAAGCTTCGGAACCGTACTAGATACCGAGCTTGGATCTGGTCTAGAGTGATTGCTTCTACGAGGAAGAGAATTGATAAGGGAAGTAAGCAAGGGGGAGAATTGAGCCGCACCGACCAACTCCGGCAACTAGTCCCTGGTGGTGAAGCCATGGATTTCTGCAACTTGTTGGATGAAGCTGCTCATTATATAAAATGTCTCACCACCCAAGTACAGGTCATGCGAAACATTGCTGATTTCTACTTTACCTGAGCCTGGCTTTTTTCAATTATAGATATATCAGGAAGGAGAGAGAGAAAGAGAAGGATGGAAAGGACAGACCCAAAAAAGAAAATATAAAATAAAGTGACAGTTAAGAGGTCGGTGGAAGGTAAGTTTCTGGACTCGGAAGAGATATTTTATAGACATGACTGGATTTTAATTCATACTTATGAACAACTATGAGAACATTATCAGCCATTAGAGGTTCACTGGAAATTAGTGAGGGAATTACTGAGAGATATGTTTGATATTTGTGAGAAAGTTTTATGGGTTTTCTTGTTTGTACATAGATAACCTGGTTTGTAATATGCAATCCTTTATTTTTCCTTTTGTAGATTATCTCTCTCTCTCTCTCTCTCTCTCTGTTCGTTTGTGTGACCTTTTACATCATTCAAGGGAAAATTGAGCTGATTATTAACCAAGTCTTGCAGGTATGAAACTATGAATATGCAGAAGTGGAATATATCTTGACGTGGGTTGACAGGTGTATGGTAAGTTATTTATACTGTTGGACTTTGGTGATTTGGAATGAAAATTTTGATTGGATATCTCAGCACAAGTAGAATAAAGACTAAAGTGGCTTTTGGTTGAGAATAGTGGTTGTATGGGACGGTAATGGGCCCTGCAAGTGTTTCAATATGTATTCTTCCATTATCATCTTTAGGGTTTTCATCCAATTGTTTGGAGCTCCTGCATGGAGCAACTAGACAATTGCTGTTCTGCTCTGCTAACCTCTTCATCGTTCTTGAGTTTCCTTCTCTTTTATTAGGGAGCTCTTTTTAGCATCTTCATTGGGATGGGTCCCATTAGAACGAATATAAAAGTAGAAACTATTCCTCCTAGTTGTCTTCTACCTTTTCACCTTGTGAAGAGTCATTTCCTCTCTATGACATGCATTAACATGTGGCATCTTGTACTTAAAAGGCCCACATTTTTAATACGAGTTAATCGAATTACATTAGAATGGGACAAATCATAGAAACAGAGATGATTAGTTATGTAGGATTTTGAAAAGTTTCATGCATAAGTGGTAGACATTTTATTTCTTTTCTTCTTTTCTGCTTTTTTTCCCCTTCCTCTTCAAACAAGGCATGTGCTTCTCTACTTTTTGTTAAGAAATACTGAGTAGCAACTGGCCATGTTGCAATAGATTTGATACTGAAGTTGACTACATTCGTTTGGTACTAATTTTTCAGACCCCAATTGTGCATGAATAAAGATTTGCTAATTGCTATGAAATATAACATGATCAATAGAGATTGCTTTTGAAAGATTTGGAGACAAGATATTTTGATAAGTGAGGAGTTGTTAATTTGCATATGATAGTTATGTTTTAATAAATTTATTTATTTATTTATTTATTTTTTGCTAAAGGTCAGCAAATAGATTAAAATAAAAATGAATTGAAATTCAAGTCTAATATTGGACAGTCCCACCTTCAGTATTGCCATTAGCAGGACCCAATATAGACCAAGAGCACTAAGTGTATCTCCCACCTACGGCATAGCCATCAGCAGTAGATAACCTAGTGAAAATAGAATTTAAACTAGGAGAATCTAAACTTTAATAGAAATTGGATTTGATGTATATCATAGCATGAAGAATTGGATTAGATACCTGAAGATGTTAATGCATGGTTCCTCATTGGATTTGTTAGTATGCATATCATAATATGCCATTGTTTTCGTTTTTGTTGATTGTTTTAGCGATTTTGGGGGGTTTTTTTTTTTTTTTTTTGCTGATGGCAATGGCAAAGGTGGAGTAAAATTTTTTTTTTTTTTTGGTTAGCCGGATAGTTCTTGATGATTTTTGCATATAGTTATTTTTCATTTTTAATAAATACTTAAAAAAAAAAAGAGATAAAGGACTGACTGGTAAAAGAGAAAAAACATGGTTATGATATTTCAATTAATGCCTTGATAGTAATATTTGGTATGATTATTAAGAACAGTGACCTTATCATGTTAAGAACTACATCTAGGAGTATTCTTATAAGATAACGTTGGAAAATTTCCTAAGAAGGTCTTTCATGCTATAGACAGTGAGACTATGTATGAATCTGACCATTCAATGAATTGATTTGTATAAGGGAGAATCCAAAAACTTCATATCTTACTTTACCAAAGATATCAACTTTTACAAGTCTTGATGACTTTTCGGTCGGTATGTATGAAGGTTCATCTATTACACAATACACATAGCAGCACTATGTAGGATTTTTACAAGATTATTAAAGTTTTAGTAAGAAAAGTACAGGTAATTTAGTTGAAACATTAACAGCTAGTTTAAAAGTGAAAAGGAGTCACCTATAGAGTAAGAGTAGATTCTTATCAAATCCTTATATTTTCTATATCATTGTACATATTGCATTTGTTTGCCTGCTATTCACATAGAGATATGGATAGATTAATTTAGTCGTAAAAATCAAGCTGTTAAGCAGCTTATTATTGCATTTACAAATAAAGGCAGCTTTCATTTTTCAGTGTCCACAACTTCTGTTGTCTAATTTAACTAACATGAGAATATTCTAGTTCAGTATACGTTATCCTTTATCATTGTTTATGTATACTGAATACCTTCATTTAGTTTCCAAAAAAAACATGCCTTCATCCGCAATAGTAGTGTTCGCATTTAAGAAATATATATATGTCAGTAAATAAAATATTTTCAAAATCAGGAAAAATTATACAGAGGAAGAAATCAAATAATCCTAAACCCCTAAGACAAACCTTAGAGGGATCTTAACACAATAGAGAACCTAGCCCAATAACGGGGCATTCACCCCCATCCATTGAGAAGCCAAGCATTACGAAAAGAATTCTTCCCCCTTAGGCTCTCTTTAGTACAGTGGTTCGGATTTTGGTTTCGTGCCTGGTTTTGGTCAGGCCAAAAATCAAAATTTCAGCAATTTTGGCCGAAATTTCCCTGAAACTAGGTAAAAAAAAATCTCAGATTTCGAACTTGGTTTTGGTGGTAAAAAAAAAAAAAAAAATATTTTTTAGTCCAATTTTTTTTCTGTAATGCAATTTTAAAATTTTAACATATCGATTGAATCATTTACACCAAAAAATAAAAATAAAATTAGAAATGCTATTTCTATGTCTACATCATATCATGCTAACATACGTAATGAGTGAGAATGGTGGTAAATTAGGAAAAAAAATAACGAACTAATGTTATATAACTTATATTGTTATTACAACATTCCAAAACATTCTTTAATTATCAATTACATATATAAGGAAATCCATTCAAATCACTACAAGTTTCATAGCGCATCTAATCCCCGAGCCTGAAACCATTGCTGTTGCCAATAAAGGTTCTCTCATTTTATCACATATGCATCTCATTCATAGACTTTACATACAAATTTATAAGAAAAAAATAGTTTAGGAAAGAAATAGTTATCTTTTTGCTTCAAATCTTAAAAGCCTTAATGAAATGAAGTTCAATGCACCTTGGAGTGCAAGGAAATTATGGAAGATGAGAAGAAAAATGGAAGAAACGAAATTTTTTTGGAAGAAAATCAAATTTCACCGAAACTTGGTTGAAATTAGCTTCTTTGGGTTGAAATATGGTCGAAATTGACCAAAATCTAACGAAATCTACTGAAATCGATCGAAATCTACTAAAATATGAGACTATTTGGTTTCGACCTATAGTTTCGCTTCGGTTTGGCAAAAAACTGAAACATTTAAGCCGAAATCAAAAATTTCAACAGAAATTTGGAACTATGCTTCAGTATGTATTGTAGAATTAAATATACAATAGATTATGATATATGTAGTTGTTTGATATGATTTATGGTAATTATTTATATTTAAAATAAATTGATATAATCTAAAATTTACAAATAGGTTAGAAGGTGTTTATCATTATTGAGATAATCTATTATTATTTCTTTATTTCTAGTGGTTTCAAATGGTAATTATTTATGACTCATAATTTATTTTCATAAATGATTTATCATATATAGCTTATAAATATAAATTTAAACTATATCAAAAAGAGCCTTAGATTAAGGGAATGCAATTGAACCATCACATCCTCGCCAATATCAGCAATTGGATCAGCAGAATCGTGGCATTTGTTGCACTGAATTCTAAAACTCCTCTCCATCTACAGGTGTGAAACAATCGTATAGAAGGCCAACTTGCCAATGCTTCCAACCTGGTCTCCTCCAAACATCTAGGCTTAGAGTTATAGGGTTTGAACAAACATATGTTTATGTATCTAAAATACCATATTTTCAATCATGAACTTTAACCCAAAAGTAAATTAAGATTTTCCAATTTTGAGATCACCAACAATTTTGTTATCATAGTCACGAAAATTTTGATCAAGTTTTTGATGATGCTTCAATATATTATCAAATTTTTTATTTTTTATATTTTTTATATAAGTTGGAGGGGAAATAACATCGAATAGTCAAGATAGAACATTTTCTTTTCTTTTTAAGCAATAAACCATAGAAATTTTAAAATATGTACAATTAATACTTAGAACCCAAGATTTCAGAAAAGAGAAAAAAGAAACAAGATTTCTTTGTGGGTCAAATTGGAGGTGGGTTAGGTCAAAACTAGCTTGAGGTCATTTTCCAAAGCAAGGAAATTATAATTTTGTTTTCCATGACATTAAAATATCGAGTCTCGGTTATCATTTTAATATATTAAGCCTTATAGTCACAAATATAGTGTTGGTCCCATACTAATGTATTAAAATTATGTGAACACCATCATTATCACAAGCATGCTATGTATTAATTGTAACATCCACACCCAAAATCTTGGGTTAATTTGGATTTTGTCTGAGAATTGGTCTTACCCTTGTAGACATCATGGATTCGGAGCCTGTATAATCCCTTGTGTCTTCCCCAAACCTCTACATGGTAAGTACTCGAGAGACATAGTTATGATAGGTACCAGACCCCACACAAATGATCTACATGTCCAAAAAGGGGTAGGAGAAACAAGGTGTGAAAACAAGATGGAACTCTGCACAATCCACCCACCGGATGCAGCTTGTAGCCCTACTAGCTAGCTACTATTTCAGTGGTTGAAGTGCTGGTCGCAATCCCTAAGTAACTTCTGGCTCTAGTGATCTCACCAAGAAAAGCATTCTTTAACTTGATATCATCAATTAGGATAAGGATTGTAAGACCCACACTCCGCGAATCTGGTCTATGGTTTCGTGTCGTGATAGGTTTTCCAATCATAATTGGACCAGATGAGACGGTCAGATGACGAACCACGAGTAAACCTACATGAACCAGACCAATGGAACCCAATGGAGATAAACCAACTCAAACCTTGTGCTTAAAACCAATGAGTAAACCAACATGAACTAGACCAACGGAACCCAATGGAGGTAAACCAACTCAAACCTTGTGCTTAAAACATTTAAAACATTTAACAGGGTTCAATTAAGGGTTCGGCAAGCCGCCAAGAGGGTGCGGTCAGTCATGTGCCGCACCACCTTGTGCCGCACCTCATTGTTGAGTCTGGGTTGGTGACCAACCCAGCGTGGACCTGTGGTTTAGATTGGGTTGAGAACCCATCTTAGCAAAACATGACTAGATGCGTTTTGGTATAAACAAGGAAGGAAGGAGGGAAATCCTCCAACATACCTTGATGGAAATCCTATCCTTCCCATCGTGATTTGAGTGAATCCAACTCTATTCCCATTTTTCTCATTTCATTCTCTACACCAACCGAGAGAAAGAGAGGAGTGGGAATGTTCTGATGTGTTTTGGAAGGGGAAGAAACAAAGAAAGGAAGAAGGAGTCCATGCTCCATTGGAAATCGAGCTTGTAAAACAAGAACTTTCAATAGATTCCAATACCGGTATCAAACCCTTACTTCTTTGGTGTTTCTTACAAATAAAATAATGGAATAACCACTAAGGGGTCATTGATCATGTTTTCCCCGGTTAAGATCTTCCTTCACACTTACTGAAACACATCCAAAGACCTATTTGAAAGTTGGATCAGATTTGGTGAAGAACTGAGATCCTAAGAATATTGGAAAATGGATGAAAAAGATCAATAACTAGGCCTTGAAGATTATTTAGAATGGATCAATCATGGACTAAAACTCAAGGAAAACCCTTCATGATATTGCTAGAACTTGGATCCAAGGCTTATAAACCAGATCTAGCAATATCGACTGCCTGGGAAATCAAGCAGTATCCATAACTTGATATAGAAATGGAATTTTGAGCCCAAACTTCGTATTCTAACTTAGAAAATTCCAAGAAAATCACAATATCAAAATCGAGTCATTTTGGCCACGTTTTGACGTGAGGTCGATGACTTGCCGCACGGCTTACCTACGACATGTAGCACTGTGAAATGACCTCCGATGTTGACCATTTTTGGACAGCATCTCTCTGGGATTTTTAAAAACCTATTTATGGGCTTGGATCCCTGAGATCATATTTTTAGGTGTATTTTCTACGTCTTTTGGATTAATCACCTTGAAACTTGTATTTTATGTTGCTGTTCATTTTTAGAAAATATTAATAAACCTTGGACAGCAAGTGTAGGACGTATAAGCTATATACCATACCCCTGGATTGAAGAATAACTCATTAGGATGTGCTTGAGCAAGTAATAGAGACAAACCACGAATTAAGGGATTAATGTCTAGTACTTTTAATGCTATTAAAGGTACGGGAGAAGCTTAGGGAAGCTATTCGAAGCCGTACTCTAAAGTACTTGCTATCACGCATCAAGTAAGGGACAAGACCCAAACCTAAATAACTAATACAGTAAACCTCTGCTATTACTTTGCCTGTTGTTGTTTGTGATGATTGCATATAACATGTCATCTTTTATTATGCTATTACTTGTTCATGCATATTATTATTGTTAGGATGTGATGTTAGGCATGTGTATATTTTCGTTGGTGTGTAGAGTGGGAAGGGGTTGGAGTCTTGAACCATTCCCCACACTGATAACTTTTGGTATCACCATTTACCTCAGCATGCTTGGTACGAGTAGGGTATTAGGGAGAGGATAGGCGGTAATGTAGATTGTTGCCTGACCGTTAGACTCTATCTCTATCTCTATTTCGTAGGGAGCTATGCTGGGGTAGGGCTTTGGATACATTGTGATGACATGTAGGATTGGTTAGTAATGGAATCCAGTTTGCAAGCTCTTGCCAATAGGGATGTATGTACTGGTATGGGATAGAGTATCCGGGCGAGGATAGGCGATAGTGTGGATTGTTGCCTAGCTATCAGACTCTAACTTTATCTCTATAAAGTGAGTATTGTGGGGCTATAGTGGTAGTGTGATTGGAGCCTGACTACTGGGTGTGTAAGACCCGCACACCACGAACCCGGTTTAACCTTACATTTCGTGTCATGACCAGTCTACATATCATGGTCGAGCCAAGTGGACTAAGTGTGTGAAGAAAATCAAGACCCAATATGAAATTTTACTCAAAAATAGTCAAAATGAGGGTAGGGTCGCATGCCCAAACAGGCAGGGATGACCCCCACCTCAAAAGAAGTCCAACCCATGATTTTTGGTCGGGGGTCGCAGGGGTCTCGGATTGTCCGACCCCCCCATCGACCCCCTAGCATCGACCCTAGGAAAACAACAAAAAACAGCACGAACCGAAACTTGGGAAACTTTCCTAATTTCAATTGGGACCTTTCCTAAACTCAATGAGACTTATTTTGAGAGGTTTTTCTCTATAAATTGGACGTCCCTAAGCCTCTTTTACTCCTTTTAGAACCCTAATTGAAAGTGAGAGAAAGAGAAGAGAAGGAAGAGAAGAAGAGAAGGAAAACTTGAAGAAAAGGCTAAGGAAGAAGAAGAAGCTCAGAGAAACTTTGAAACTCAGACTACAAAAGGTATGAACCTCAATCCCTATCTAAATTGAAAGCTTAGAATAGATTATGATGAAGTTAGGTTAGGATAAACCCTAATACCATCCATCCATGGATGAATTCCAATGAAAATCATGGAAAACTATGAAAAGTGAGTAACTTAGAGTTTTGAGCCATAGAACAATCATAGAATGGACTATAAAAGTAAGCCAAAGACCCAAACATGAAAGAATGGACTGTAGAATGGAAAAGTCGACTCAAACCACGGGGGGTCGCACGTGGGGTCGATTGGGAATTGACCCTACCAGACCACAAGATCGACCCCCAGCATTCGGGAAGTCCAGGGATGGGGTGGTCGCACCCAGGATCGATGGAACATCCGACCCTGGCATCGACCCTACCCCTGGGGGTCGCATAAACCTGCGACCCTACCTGCGACCCGTCCTGCGACCCTCGCTTAACAGCAAGTCTAAAATTATCGGAATGAATTTTAATTAAAATCTATCGACTTGTTAGGTTTTTCTATTGATATAAAAGTGATTCTTAAAGCTTGAAAGAGGATCTACACTCAAGCAAAGGTGAGGGAACAAGACCTAAACTAATTGGCTAATAATAAACTATTTTTATTTCTTGAGTCCAATGCCATGACTGATTCTATGCGTGTATGCTTGTAATGTGCATTCAACATGTCATCCAATATTCTTGCTATTAATGTTCATGCATATTTAATTCTATTTTATTTATAACATGATGATGATGATGATGATGCTAGGAATAGGCATGTGAATGTTTGCGTGTGGTTAGTGTACTTGATGCGAGTGGGGCATCAGGGGGAGGACGTGACATTGTGGTTCAGCCTGGTCACTAGACTGTAGCTCTATCTCTACTCAAGTCTTGTCCACTGACATCGTCGTATCTTCATTACCTTAACAGAATTATTACGTTGTAGGGTATCAGGGGAGGTGGTCTCAGACCGTGTAGTTTTCAACTCTGCCGGGGGCCTTAGCTCTATCTCTATGGACGTATTGATGGATGCTGGGGTGAGGCCTTGGGTACACTGTTTGACATTAGGATTGGTTAGTTGCAAGCCCTCACCAGCAGGGGCTTACGTGTTGGTATGGGTAGAGTATCAGGGGAAGTGTGATGCGGTGTGGTCCTAAGCACTTTAGCTCTATCTCTATTCCATAGTGGGTGCATGTGGGACGACAATAAACGTTAACCTTTGGGAGGCTTCACACACTCGTGTATAGAGGTGAGGCAGCCACCGAACCTTTCTATAGCACATTACAAACTTATATACCTAACCACAAATATGAATTGAATGCATGCATATGTTTGTTGCTTTGTTTTGTTTTCTCACTGAGCTCAAGTTGGAGAGCTGACCCTCGCACGCACAATTATTTTTAGTTTATAATGTTGCAGGTATTATGATTGAAGATTATGTCGACACGCCAACATATGAACAGGTGGTGGCTATGATGAGCAAGCTGTAGAGAACTATTATGATTCTTTAAGCGAGTGTTTCACTATGGATATGCTTAGTGTTTAATTTCGATATTTGGATATTGTAATATGTATTAAATTATGTTTTGGTTACTTGGAGATAAATGGAATAGTAATTCTTTATCATGACTAGACCTCAGTTCATTATCTGTAAGCCTTCCGCTATTTACTTTATTATCTCTGATTAATGTGGAATGTGTTTTGGTTTAACAAAAATTGAGATAGCCTATACGAGATCCTGGTTGAACCGTTGGTTTATTAACAGTTCATCACACCATTCTGGTTGGTGCAGAATTGGGGTGTGACAACTTGGTATCAGAGCCCTCAGACCTTTCCCATGAAACCTGAATACTTCCACTAGAGTCCATGAACTGAGTTAGGTTAAATTAAAAGCTTTAATACAAACATACCATAAGCACCTTTGTTGGTTGAGACAAAACTTAAATAAGACAATAATGCACATATAAAAGGTGGAACCATATATATATATATACACAGACAGAAAGAGAAAATCTAAATTTATCCTGATAAACAAATAATATAGGGTACTATCTATAAGTCGGACAGTTACCTAAGTATACAAAAGATATAGTACAGTAGCAAGAAGGGAGCATCTGTAAAGCAAAGAAATTGGAATACCGAGTTGGTACTCACAAGATGTGAAACTCGATGTATGACAGAGAAAGAAGAAAAATGGCTAGTAACGTCTAAGTCCCTGCAATGGTAAAGTGAAAGATCTCAGGCTGAATGCAACAGAGAGAACAATGGTCATACACTAAGAATAAAAGAAGATAAAGCTATACTCTTGGGTGACGTAGAGACTCTAAGTGAGATCCACCACAAGCTGATCCGTTACCTGCTGAGCATTAAGAAGATGTTGGAACTTGACCCCCCACCACTATCTGGGTCAAGAACGAGTAGTGAAAACTCATCTGAGTAGATGCTATATAATGATAATCAAATTGGGGCAAATCAAAGGAGGTGAACAACCAGGCCACTCCAGCCAATCACCTGGACTACCCAAGTTGCCAATGTTACATCAACACCTCCAAGTCAGACCAAGTACGATACCAATTGGTAGAAACACTGTACCCCCAACACCTGTTAGCTGTAACACAGTGCCTACCATACAACAAGTCCCAATAAAGCACACCCCAGTGCAGAAGTTTGGTGCACAACAAGCAGTATATCAAGGTGGTTACCCTTATCAGCCATCGATGTATGGGATAGCTGCATCATGACAGAATGATCCAACAAAGATTAAGGAATATTTTCTGAAGATGAAGCTTCAAACATTTTCAGCAGAGGTTCAAATCTAATTGTGGCTATATAACTAGATATGTTTATATAGGATGCGGTGCATTATTGGTTTACTCTTATGATTATAGAGGATGCACATACCAGATTTTAAATTCTCGTGTCTTGACAGGATACCTTCTTGATTTAACCTCTCAATTGGAGTTATAGATATTGTTTATTTAGTATTAGTCCTGATTATAACAAACTGAGCCACTCTCATGATCGACAACATGAACAGAGATATGAACTGAATGAACAATTAAATATTTAATCATGTTGAGCGTACATCTTTTCGAATTTACCTGATTTACTGATGTATGAAAACTTTCTCCATATTTATTCCTATAGTGCATTGACCAATGGCATTATACACTCAATAGAACCTGTAACCATGAGGTTAAGAATTGTAAAACCTCTATTTTCATGTATTTGGACCATCGTTCAACTTAACGACCTTTTAATGCCGGTTGGATTACCACAGATTTACTCTTGATCCGTTAAACATAAGTTCATTAGATAAAGGAAGTGTTTGTCGTCATACTAAATTGAAAGAAGAAAATAAATTGTTTTGGATAAACATTCGGATTCTTACATTACTCGACATCCATTGATAAGATGTTTAGTGATAATTGAATTATTGGAAGAAATATGATTGGATTCATATTAAATGTTATGGCCAATGAACCTCAGATGAAGTAATGGAGAATCTATTTTGAGATTTCTGATTTGATGGATATGAGCCATGTCTATAAAAGAGTACATGAGCAAAAAGTGAAAACTATCAAGAGTAACTAGGGAAGAGTAGATAGCACTCAAGTAAAGTTAAAGATGGTTATATCGGTATGAATTTTGACAAAGCAGATGATTTCTAAAAAGCAAATCTAAGAGTGGAAACAAGGATAAAGTCAAAAATCATGGCATTGATAGTATTCATATTAGTATAACTAATACTAGGTTATGCCAAATGTCCAGTGAGATGATTAAGTAAATACCAAAAGAGTTTGGTTGGATTAATGAATTTATAAGCATATACCCTAATGCTTATAGATAGACTTGGGATATGAAGTAATAATCATAAGATATTTTTTTTAAGTATATGAAAGAGAGATTAGGATAGAACAAAAGTGATAAAGGAAATATAAGCTAATGAACTTTTCAAGATATGTGATTATTAGCGATAGTCTTTGAAAATCATAAGAGATGAAGGAACTAGACAAGCTCTTAAGACCGTAACACCAGATTTTCTAGTTCAAGCCCTTTTTGGACTAGATGTTGTATTGGATGAGTGTTATTAACAATGTTCGAATCATATGGATGGACATAATTTTGATGCAACCTAAATCGACTTGAGATGGCAGACTTTGATGTCATCCTAGGAATAGACTGGTTGTTTCAACACTCTACAAAGTTGTTATGTGCATAGAAGAGATTATCATTCAAGAATAAAGACGACATATAATTTAGTATTATTGGAAGTATGTTGTCTAAGAAAAGAAAGTTGATCCTCTCTATGTTAAAGGCCAAGAGATGCTTTGAAGAGAAATAAATTGGATATATGGTATCTGTGGTATACGCTACCAAAGAAGCACCACAGATGGAAGAAATTGATGTGATGCATAAATTTCCTGATGTGTTTCCAGGAGACTTATCTGGGTTATCATCTGATCATACGACCGAGTTCATCATCGACTTGTTACCAAGGACGATACTTGTGTCAAAAGCACCTATAGAGTAGTTCCTATGTAGTTGAAGGAACTAAGACTCAACTACAAGAGTTATTAGACTAAGGTCCTAATATGCTAAGTATTGCATCACGGGGAGTGCTAATGCAATTCGTGAAGAAGAAGGATGATAGTGTTGTCTACGTATAGACTACCAAGAATCGAACAAGCTCACGATCAAGAATCGATATCTATCACCTCGGATCGATGACTTGTTTAAATAGTGCAAAAAGCAAAGGTATTTTCTAAGATTAATCTTCGGTCAAAATATCATCAGCGGAAGAATTTGGACAGCGATATCTCGAAGATAGCTGTTAGAATCAGGATTGGACATTATGAGTTCTCGATTATGACGATTGGATTAACCAATGCCCTTACATCTTTTATGGAGCTGATGAACTGGGTGTTTCATGACATGTTGGACATGTTGGTCATAGTTTTCATAGATGATATTTTGGTATATTCTAAGAATGAAGCAACTCATACAACGAATCTTAGAACAACTTCACAACAACTGAGAAGGGAAAAACTTTATGCCAAGTCCAAGAAATTGTTAGACCTAATTAAGCAAAGTGATCTTCTTAGATCATGTGGCATCATAAAAAGGGATAAAAGTGGACAAACACCTAAAGAATATTGTGAAGATCAGAAGTTTCTTGTGTTTAGCTGGTTATTACAGACGATTTGTAGAGGACCACTCTAAGATCGCAAAACCTCTTACCAAGCTAATCAGGAAAGGAGAGGAGTTTAATTGGACTGACAAGTGTAAGGAATGTTTCCAAACTCCAAAAACAAGGTTGATATCAGCTTTCATCATGATCGTTCCGGTACTAGGGAAACCTTTTACCCTATACATTGAAACTTTTGGATTGGATCTAGGATGCGGGTTGATGCAAGGTAAATAAATGATTGTATATGCTTCAAGAAAACTGAAGGAGCATGAGAAGAGTTACCCTACTCATGACTTGGATGTACCGGTGATGAGTTATGCAATCAAGACTTGGAGACATTACCTATATAGAGAAGAATTTCAAATTAAATCGGATTACAAGAGTTTTATTTATTTCTTCATTAGAAAGAGTTGAACATAAAGATAAGAAAATGGCTGGAATTGCCCAAGGATTAAGACTGTGATATACAATGTCATCCGAGCAAGGCTAAGGTAGTAGCTAAGGCCTTGAGAAAAAAGAAAATTATGACGTCTGAGGAAAGAACCAGTATAAATGCTGTCTTATGTTTCACAGCAACAAATTTAGATTGAAAGGAGAGTAACATATAATAGAAACTCGTGATGATCCAATTGAGTGAGAATTTATGGATGAACTTATGGAGCAATAGTTCATCGGCTGCGCTTCTGGCATTAAAGACATCTTTGAATTGATGGATGAAGTAAAAGTAACAATTTTATTAGATCTGTATATAAGAATGGTATAAGCAGATTTAGAGGAAAGAAAACCAAACCCTGACTTACTCTGAATGCGATAAAGGTCCTATGATACAGAGGATGATTATGTATACCTGAAGTGAAAAATGCTGATCATAAGATATAAGATAATGTTAAAAGCCCATTCTATTCCATATTGGATACATTCTAGAAGTATAATATATACTAAAACATGAAGAGATTATTTTGGTAGAAGGGAATGGAAGTAGTTGTGGCTAGATGCATGTTTCAGTGTCTGAATTATTAGCAAGTAAAGGCTGAAAGACAAAGACCAACATGGCTTACCATAACCACTATCGGAGCCAGTCTGGAAATGAAACTGCATTACAATGAACTATGTCAATGATTTGCCACTAACTCCTAAAACGGTTGACGCAGTTTGGGTGATTGTTGATCACCTTAGGAAGATAACTCATTCCATTGCTATACGACCTCGGTATGCTTTGGAGCGGCTAATAAGCTATATGTGGATTGATTTTGCAACCAAGCTACTATGTATCTGTCACCTATAAAGCATGGTACGGTAGAAATGCCAAATTCTTTTGTTTTGGAATAAAGTTGGTGAATAAGGAATGGTAAGACCTGAGTCTATTAAAGAAACCTGTCGAGTAGCAGACAAGATCAAAGAAAAGGGCCAAGATAGCTCAAGTTTGTTAGGAGAGACACCAAGACCTTGAGTTCGCCATAAGTGACAAAGTGTTTTTGAAGATGTCACTTATGCATGGATTAAAAACAATTCAACGAGAAGGGAAAGTTGTATCCGATATATGTTTTGGACCTCATAAAATTCGGAGAGATGTAGAAAAGTTGTATATCAAATAGCGTTACCGCTGTCCATGTCTAGTGTTCATGACTTATTTTGCGTATCTTTATTGAAGGAGTATGTTGGAGATCCATATCAAAAGTAATGACCACTGATCCACTGGATTAGATAGAAGATTTAACTATTGAAGTGGTACCAGCCTAGTTCACTAGTTGGAAGGTACAACATCTCAAAAACGGGGATAATTATTATATAAAGATAATCTGGCAAAGACGAGACGTGGAGAAGATTGCATGGAAAGAAGAAGATGCAATGCGGAAATAGAATTCCCACCTAAATTCAAATTTTGAGGATAAAATTTATTTTAAGGATGGGGGAGTTGTAAGATCCGTACATTCAAATTTCAAGGACGAAATTTCTTTTAAGGGTGGTGGAGTTGTAAGACCCGCACACCACGAATCCGGTCTAACCTTACATTTTGTGTCGTGACCAGTCTACATATCATGGTCGAGCCAAGTGGACCAAGTGTGTGAAGAAAACCAAGACCCAATATGAAATTTTACTCAAAAATAGTCAAAATGAGGGTAGGGTCGCATGCCCAAACAGGCAGGGTCGACCCCCACCTCATAAGAAGTCCAACCCATGATTTTTGGTCGGGGGGTCACAGGGGTCTCGGATTGTCCGACCCCCCCATCAACCCCCTAGCATCGACCCTAGGAAAACATCAAAAAATAACACGTACCGAAAATTAGAAAACTTTCCTAATTTCAATTGGGACCTTTCCTAAACTCAATGGGACTTATTTTGGGAGGTTTTTCTCTATAAATAGGACGTCCCTAAGCCTCTTTCACTCCTTTTAGAACCCTAATTGAAAGTGAGAGAAAGAGAAGAGAAGGAAGAGAAGAAGAGAAGAAAAACTTGAAGAAAATGCTAAGGAAGAAGAAGAAGCTTAGAGAAATCTTTGAAACTCAGACTACAAAAGGTATGAACCTCAATCCCTATCTAAATTGAAAGCTTATAATAGATTATGATGAAGTTAGGTCAGGATAAACCCTAATACCATCCATCCATGGATGAATTCCAATGGAAATCATGGAAAACTATGAAAAGTGAGTAACTTGGAGTTTTGAGCCATAGAACAATCATAGAATGGACTATAAAAGTAAGCCAAAGGACCCAAACATGAAAGAATGGATTGTAGAATGGAAAATTCGACTCAAACCACGGGGGTCGCACGTGGGGTTGATTGGGAATCGACCCTACCAGACCACAGGATCGACCCCCAGCATTCGGGAAGTCCAGGGATGGGGTGGTCGCACCCAGGGTCGATGGAACATCCGGCCCTGGCATCGACCCTACCCCTGGGGGTCGCATAAACCTGTGACCCTACCTGCGACCCGTCCTGCGACCCTCGCTTAACAGCAAGCTTAAAATTATCGGAATGAATTTTAATTAAAATCTATCGACTTGTTAGGTTTTTCTATTGATATAAAAGTGATTCTTAAAGCTTGAAAGAGGATCTACACTCAAGCAAAGGTGAGAGAACAAGACCTAATCTAATTGGCTAATAATAAACTATTTTTATTTCTTGAGTCCAATGCCATAACTGATTCTATGCGTGTATGCTTGTAATGTACATTCAACATGTCATCCAATATTTCTGCTATTAATGTTCATGCATATTTAATTATATTTTATTTATAACATGATGATGATGATGATGCTAGGAATAGGCATGTAAATGTTTGTGTGTGATTAGTGTACTTGATGCGAGTGGGGCATCAGGGGGAGGACGTGACATTGTGGTTCAGCCTGGTCACCAGACTCTAGCTCTATCTCTACTCAAGTCTTGTCCACTGACATCATTGTAACGCCATTACCTTAGCAGAAATATTACGTCGTAGGGTATCAGGGGAGGTGGTCTCGGACCTGTAGTCTTCGACTCTGCTGGGGGGCCTTAGCTCTATCTCTATGGACGTATTGAGGGATGCTGGGGTGAGGCCTTGGGTACACTGTTTGACATTAGGATTGGTTAGTTGCGAGCCCAGTTTGCAAGCCCTCGCCAGCAGAGGCTTACGTGTTGGTATGGGTAGAGTATCAGGGGAAGTGTGATCTAGGTGATCCTAAGCACTTTAGCTCTATCTCTATTCCATAGTGGGTGCATGTGGGATGACAATAAACGTTAACCTTTGGGTGTTTTCTCACACTTGTGTATAGAGGTGAGGCGGCCACCGAACCTTTCTATAGCACATTACAAACATATACACCAGACCATAGATATGAATTGAATGCATGCATATGTTTGTTGCATTGTTTTGTTTTCTCACTGAGCTCAAGTTGGAGAGCTGACCCTCACACACGTAATTCTTTTTAGTTTCTTATGTTTTAGGTATTATGATTAAAGATTATGTCGACACGCCAACATATGAACAGGTGGCGGCTATGATGAGCAAGCTATGGAGAACTATTATGATTCTTTAAGCGAGCGTTTCACTATGGATACGCTTAGTGTTTAATTTCCGTATTTGGATATTGTAATATGTATTAAATTATATTTTGGTTACTTGGAGATAAATGAAATAGTAATTATTTATCATGACTAGACCTCAGTTCATTATCTGTAAGCCTTCCGCTATTTACTTTATTTTCTCTGATTAACGTGGAATGCGTTTTGGTTTAACAAAAATTGAGATAGCCTATACGAGATCTTGGTTGAACTGTTGGTTTATTAACGGTTCATCACACCATTCTGGTTGGTGCAGAATTGGGGTGTGACAGGGTGTCCTCACACTCTCGTGCATGGAGGTGTGGCTGCAACCTATCATTACCATGGCACATTGCAAGTTTTGCCAGATCTAATATTGAATGTTATCTCATGCATTTTTCTTGTTGCATTGTCTTATGTCTTACTAAGCTAAGTTGTGAGCTCACTCTTCGAATATATATATTTTTTAGATGTTGATGCAGGTTATACGGTGGAGGACTACGTTGCTACGTCGACTTATGGTAGTATTGTTGCGTTGGACCTGCAGGTAGTGGGAAACGAGCAAGATTCGTCATGCGAATGCCACTACTGCGTATACCTCTAGATTTATTTTATGTTCTGGTTATAAGACTTGTAATGGATATGTTAGTTACATTTTGGTAGCATTGAGAATAATTGGATTAAATTATTATTTATCATGTAGAACTCAGTTCATTTATTTAAGTCTTTCCACTATTAATTACATACTTTGATTTATGGTTTATATACGTGGTTTGTGTATTGACACAGTCTTATTGAGATCCTGGTGTGAACCATTGGTTTGATAGTGGTTCAATCACACTTCTGGTTTGACCAGAATTGGAGTGTGACAAGGATAGTCTTAAAGTAGCAAAGGAAATAAGGAGGCCCAAGAATCAGTATAAAACCTACTTGGCCATTACGAACTAAATTCCTAATTCCCTGCCTTATATGATGTCCGATACCAACCTAGGAGTAAAAAAATGTCTGAACTGTGAGGCATAGAGCTCTACCCTTATCACTTGGGTCAATAATTGGCTCGGTGGTTCTTTTACTGGCACCAAAATAGAATTTGGGTAAGGTGGTGGTGGGAAAGCTATTGTACAAGTATCGAAACCATAAGGGGAGTTTACGTTGGGACTGAAGCTTTGATACTTGGCATAGGCTTCTTGTTGATCATTCTTTCATAACAATTGTACATAGGTGGGTTAACAAAAACAAATGATAGTGTAATGCTTTGGCCACTGGCTAGTAGCAATATACGGTGGGTTTTAAATAGTAAAACTATTTAATAACGTGTGGGGCCCAAATTTAAACTTTGACAGAACCATCTTGGTATCCAATGGAACTTAATTAACCTAGTGGACCCTCATGACGAATTAGGGAAGGACACAACTCCAATTGGTAGAATTAATCAGCTCCAGCTGACAAAGCACAACCTAAGCAAACATACCTCAGCCATAAATGCCTATAAATATAAATGAGGGTTTTAAACTCTCATTAAATGCTCCGCCAGAAAATAAAGGGATATAGAGGATCCAAATTGTCTCCTCCCTGTACTTTAGGGAGGAGGGAGACGCCCTCGTCGGATGGCCGTCACGTGGCTCTCAAGAAAATTTGAGTCCCACGTCCGAGCCAACACCCCTGTAGGCTCGGCTTGTCGGCTAAGTCTTGGTTCGGACGTGGGGCTCTGATTTTCCCAAGAGCCACGTGTCGGCCATCCGACGGGGACTTCTCCTTCCTCCCTGTACTTCAGGGAGGAGACGATTTGAATCCAGAGATAGATCGAAGATACGAAAAAGAAAGGAGGAAAGAAGAAAGAAGAGAGGGATTGGGGGCTTGATCCATCCATCCAATAGGAGGATCATAATCCTTGGAGCTGCACTTTACTTCTTCAGCCTTCACATGGTAGGACCCTAATCCCCAAACCCTAGAATCTTCTCCTCGATCATCTAATGAGGGTATTGACATAGGGATCAAGGTTTGAAGCTTTGGGATTGATGCCCTAGTCTCCAATAGTTGGGGATGTACTCTCTTCTAGCCGTACATACCTAGGAAATCATGTACTGTAGGTTATCTTAGTTTTTTAACCTAAGAATTGAAACCCTAGCATGGGATTCATTGAATCCTAAGGGGTTAATGGTATTGAAGCTACTCAAAGACTTATAAAGTGACCCAATTATATTTCCCATCAATTGAGAAAGGCCATAGGAACCATTGGGATGAAATGCCGTGAATATTTTGTTGAGAAACAACTTCCTAAGCACCCATCGACTGGACAGCCCGCACTCGGTAGTCCACCCGGTAGAGCTTTAAAGGGCTAGGGGATTCCACCGGTTGAGCCCACTGGTTGCAGGCCTACAAATGGCATCAACTGGTGGCTTTCAGTAGGTTTGGGACATAATTCTTAGGTGCCACAGGATACACCCACCGACTGATGGGTCAGCTGGTAGTCTACAACCGGTGGGGTATTTCAAACTGAAATGCCCTAGAAATCTAGGGACTTTTTAGTAACATCATAATTATCATTATTTAATTAAATTTAACAGGTTCAAGTAAATATTTATGAGTATTTTTAGGGGATATTTGCGTGTCAACAAAGTATAGTTATATGCAACTTCGAGGTGAGTGGGTTAGACTTCAATTATTTTATGCAATGTTTTATAAACTATTACGTATGAATATGCTATGCATTGATTGATGTGATTGTTTACATGTCATCCAATTACTGCTATGCCACTGTTATGCATTGTATTATAACATTTGTTTATAGTATATCTTGTTGATTAGTGTGTTGTATGGATTAATGAGATGTTTATTTTGCTTGTGTGGTATGTCACACCCTAATTCTGCACCATTCAAAACGGTGTGATGAACCGCTAATAAACTAACGGTTCAATCGGGATCTCTAATAGGCTGTGTCCGTTGAAAATAAAACCATACACAACCACAACCATAATCAGAATAAATACACAATAGCGGAAGTCTTAATAATAAACAAACTGAGGAATCTAGCTGTGATAATCATAAATAAAGTATCAAATTATGTTCTATCAATTGAGACATAAGTAAATAAAATATCAATTACATTTCCTTAATAATTCAAATCAAAATCTAATCGAAAACGCATGTGTTGCACTCGCATGAAGAGTCATGCGTTTCCACTAAGTCTTCAGCTTCCATCGCAGCGATTTGCCCGTACGTAGAAACATTCATATAGTCTTCCACCGTGGTACCTGCATCATCAACTAAAAATATTCGACATTGAAAGGGTGAGCATACATCACGGCTCAGTGAGCAAACAAAAAAATGCAACAATATGCATTCAATTCATATCTGTGGTCTGGTTTATAAGTTTGCAATGTGCTATAGAAATGTTCAGTGGCCGTCTCACCTCTATACACGAGTATGTGAATCCGTCCAATGAGTATCGACACTGTCGTCCCACATGCACCCACCATGGACAATATACACCCCCATGAAAACGGCATGACTGTATCGGTTGCCCATACCAACACGTAAGCCCCTGCTGGCAAGGGCTTGCAAACTGGGCTCGTAACTAACCAATCCTGATGTCAAACAGTGTATCCAAGGTCTCACCCCAACATCCCTCAATACATCCATAGAGATAGAGCTAAGGCCCCCCGACAGAGTCGAAGACTACACAGTCCGAGACCACCTCCTCTGATACCCTACGACATAATAGTTCTGCTAAGGTAATAACAATACGATGATGTTAGTGGACGTGACTTGAGTAGAACCATGGCACAATATACACCCCATAAAAATGGCATGGCTGTACCGGTTGATACCATCCCCTACCTGCACCATGTACACTAACCACACACATACATTCACATGCCTATTCCTAGCATCATCATCATAATCATGTTATAAATAAACAGAATTAAATATGTATGAACAGTAATAGCAGAAATATTGGATGACATATTGAATGCACATACAAGCATACACACATAGAATTAGTCATGGCATTGGACTCAAGAAATAAAAACAGTTTATTATTAGCCAATTAGTTTAGGTCTTGTTCCCTCACCTTTGCTTGAGTGTTGATCCTCTTTCAAGCTTTAAAACCACTTTTATATCAATAGAAAAACCTAACAAGTAGATAGATTTTGGTTAGAAGTCATTCCAGCATCATTAGGCTTGTTTTTAAGCACGGGTCGCAGGGTGGGTCGCAGGTAGGGTAACAGTCTACATCGACCCCCAGGGTAGGGTCGATGCCAGGGTCGGATGTTCCATCGACCCTGGGTGCGACCACCCCTATTCTGGACTTTCCGAATACTAGGGGTCGATCCTGTGGTCTGGTAGGGTCGATTCCTAATCGACCCCACGTGCGACCCCCCGTGGGTTGAGTCGAGATTTTCATTCTACAGTCCATTATTTCACGTTTGGGTCCCATGGCTTACTTCCACAATCCATTCTAGACTTGTTCTATGGCTAAGAACACTAGGTTTCTTCCTTACCTTGTCTACCATGATTTCTCCATGGATTTCATCGAAATCTTCCCATGGGTGTATGATTTGGGTTTCTCCTAGACCATACTCTCTTCATGAACTATTCTAAGGTCTTAGATTATCAATAGAAAGCTTTCCCATACCTTAGGTTTGCTGAGATTCAGAGATTTCTTTGAATTCTTCAATTCGGTCATCTTCTCCAACTTTCCTTCTCTTCTTCTTCTCTTCTCTTTCTCTCATTCTCAATTAGGGTTTCAAAAGGAGTGAAAGAGGCTTAGGGACGTCCTATTTATAGAGTAAAATCTCTAAAAATAAGTCCCATTGAGATTAGGAAGGAATCCCATTGAAATTTGAAAAGTTTCCTATTTGCGGTTTCTGTCGGCAAACTGGGGGTCGATGAGGGGGTCGGAGGTCCCGTCGACCCCCAGTTCCTAAGTTGTCCGACCCCCAGTGAAAAATCAGGGGTCTGACTTCTATGTGAGGGGGGGTCGACCTTGCCTACCTAGGTATGCGACCCTGCCCTCCATTTCACTATTTTTGGGTCAGTTTAATACATGGTTTCGCCATTTCTTTCATGCACTTGGTCCATTTGGCTCGACCATGATGGGTAGACCTGGTACAAGGTGGTAAGACCGGTTAGTTCGATACGGGTGATACAACTCCCCTTACTTATAAAAATTTTGTCCTCGAAATTGTTCATACCTTCCGAGTCGAATAGTAGAGGGTATTGCTTTCGCATAGCATTCTCTTCTTCCCATGTGATTTCTTCTATATCCCTGCTTCTCCAAGTGACCTTAACATAATAAATGTCACGGTTGCGTAGTCGTTGCACCTTTCGGCTGGTGATTTCAGTTGGTGCTACTTCAAAGGTCAAATCCTCAGTCAAATCAGGTAGATCTACTGTCAATACGTGCGATGGGTCTCTGACATACTACTTCAATAAGGAGATATGAAATACGTCATGCACACTTGACATAGATGGTGGTAGTGCTAACTGGTAAGCCACTTTTCCACGCTTAGCTAGAATCTCATATGGTTCGACATATCTCGGACTTAATTTCCATTTCTGTCCGAACCGTTTCAAACCTCTCATAGGTGACACTTTGAGGAATACCTTATCACCTACGGCGAATTCAAGGTCTCGACGTCTAGTGTCTGCATATTGCTTTTGATGATTCTGAGCCGTTCTTACTCTTTCCTTGATAATATCGACTACTCGACAAGTCTCTTCAATAAATTCTGGTCCAACAACACTACGTTCTCCAACTTCATTCCAAAACAAAGGAGTTCGACACTTCTTGCCATACAGTGCTTCATAGGGTGACATCTATATAGTAGCCTGATAGCTATTGTTATAAGCGAACTCAATCAGTGGTAATTTTTCATCCCATGATCCTTTAAAATCAATTACACAAGCTCGGAGCATGTCTTCTAGAATCTGAATGGTGCGCTCCGACTGTCCATCTGTCTGGGGATGGAATGCAGTATTGAACTTCAATGTTGTACCCATAGCCTTCTGTAATCCTTCCCAAAACTTTAAAGTAAATCGTGGATCTCTGTCGGACACAATGCTTTTAGGTACACCGTGTAATCTGATAATATTATCCACATACAACTTAGCTAACCTTTCCAGTGTATACTGAGGTCGTATAGCTATAAATCGAGCCATTTTAGTCAGTCTGTCTACAATCACCCAAACTGCGTCAACTACTCGGGGAGTCAATGGTAACCCTGTGACGAAGTCCATAGTGATGCAGTCCCATTTCCGTGCTGGTTCTGGTAACGACTGTAACAGTCCTGCTGGTCTTTGTCGTTTAGCTTTCACCTTCTGACAATTTAGGCATTGAGACACGAACTTGGCTATATCTGCTTTCATTCCCCTCCACCAATATAATTTCTTTAAGTCATGATACATTTTTGTACTTCCAGGGTGTATCGAATAGGCGGTGGTATGGGCTTCCTTCATTAGTCGATGTCTAATGTCCAAACTTTCTGTCTCAGGTACACATATTCTTCCTTTGTACTTCAGTACCCTTTCATCATCTAAGGAGAACTCGGGAGTAGTCCTACCTTTTTCGATGTCTTCTTGTACCGTTCTTAGGTAAGGGTCTGATTTAATCGTTGTTTTCACTTCCTCAAGTATATTGGGTACAATCTTCAATGTGGAAAACATATTTGAAAATTGATGGATAAACCCTTGGTTGGTTGATTCACCCGGTACATCTATCACAAACTGCTCATTACCATAATTAAACACTCTTTCGGTAGGTCACATTGCAGCAATGGTGCTAACCTCTTCTTGAGATTTCATCATTGCCTTTCTACTCAGTGCGTCCGCAACCACATTAGCTTTTCCCGATGATACTGGATATCACAATCATAGTCTTTTAATAGTTCCAACCATCTTCTTTGTCTCATATTCAACTCCTTCTGATTAAAGAGGTAAGTAAGACTCTTATGATCTGATTTAATCTGAAATTTCTCTCCGTACAAGTAATGTCTCCATATTTTGACAACATGTACTACTGTCGCTAATTCCAAATCATGAGTGGGATAGTTCTTCTCATGTGTCTTAAATTGTCTTAAGGCATAAGCAATTACTTGTTCTCCTTGCATAAGTACACATCCTAATCCCAGTCCTGACGCATCAGTGTACAAAATAAATGGCTGTCCTGGAATCGAAATGGTCAAGATTAGAGCTGATATCAATCTAGCCTTCAATGTTTGGAAACTCTTCTCGCATTTATCAGTCCACACAAACTTTTCACCCTTCTTAGTCAAACTGGTAAGAGGTACGGCAATTCAGGAATAGTCTTTCATAAATCGTCGATAATACCCAACTAGACCTAAGAAACTTCTAATTTTTGCAACGCTCTTCGGTGCTTCCCACTTCACAATAGCTTCGATCTTGCTAGGGTCCACTTTAATTCCTTCAGCGGATACAACATGGCCTAGAAAAGCGACTTCCTTTAACCAAAACTTGCACTTTATAAATTTGGCGTAGAGCTTCTCCTTCTGTAATCGATGCAGAGTGGCGTTTAGATTCTTAATATGAGTTTCCTCATCTTTGGAGTAGACCAATATATCATCGATGAATACAATAATCGACGTATCCAACATATCGTGGAATAGCCGATTCATAAGTTTCATAAAGGTTGCTGGTGCGTTCGTCAATCTGAAAGACATGACCAAAAATTCATAATGTCCATATCTGGTCCTGAATGCTATCTTGGGGATATCACCGTCCTTAATCTTCAACTGATGGTAGCCTGACCGAAGATCAATCTTGGAGAACACTTTGGCACCTTGCAACTGATCAAACAAGTCATCGATCTGAGGCAATGGATACCGATTATTGATTATCAGTTTATTCAGTTCTCGGTAATCTATACACAATCGAACGCTACCGTCTTTCTTCTTCACGAATAATACTGGCGCTCCCCATGGTGATATGTTAGGTCAGATGTAGCCCTTGTCCAGCAGTTCTTGTAGTTGTACTTTTAATTCCTTCAGTTCAGTAGGAGCCATTCGATAAGGTGTTTTAGATATTGGTGCTGCTCCGGGTATTAGATCTATAACAAACTCTGTAGTGCGGTCGGATGGTAATCCTGGTAGTTCTTCAGGAAATACATCTGGATAGTCACGCACAACATCAATATCCTCCATTCATTGTGTTTCTTTGGTGAGATCGACTACAGATACTAGATACCCAACTGCTCCTTTCTCGAGGCACTTCCTAGCCTTTAATGCAGAGAGTATGAGTTTTCATTTACAGGGAAGTTTGGTTCCCAAAAAATTGAACTCTGCTCCTTCTTTGTTTTTAAATGTCAGCTTCTTTTCGGCACACAATAGATTTGCAGAATGTCGAGCTAACCAGTCCATTCTCAAGATGACGTCAAAGTCTGCCATCTCAAGTTGGATCAAGGTTGCATCCAAAGTCTTTTCATCAATCAGAACTGGACATGGCCCATAACCTTTTTCTAACTCCACTTCTAATCCCATAGGTGATCGTACAAGCAGTTTGTAGTCTAAGGATTTAAGGGATAGATTTAGCTTCTTTCCAAATGACAAAGATATAAAAGAATGAGTAGCTCCTGAATCAAAGAGTACTCTGGCGGCAACGCCATTACTAGGTACGCTCCAATTCTGCACCAACCAGAATGGTGTGATGAACCGTCTATGATCCAATGGTTCAACCAGGATCTCGAATAGACTGTGTCCTTTTACTTAAACCATACACATCCACAACCATAATCAGAGTAAATAAACAATAACGGAAGTCTTTAATATTAATGAACTGAGAATCTAATAGTGATAACATAAATAAATTATCCAATTATCTCCAAATGACTAAGACATAAAATAAAATAAATTAATTAATTACATGTTCTTAATAATCCAACAAATAAATCTAATCAAAGACGCATGAGTTGCACTCGCACGACGAATCATGCGACTCCATCATAGCTTATGCATCCATCGTCGGAACATTTTCGTACATCAGAGCATTCATATAATCTTCTACGATAGGACTTGCATCATCAACTAAAAATATTTGACGTCGAAAGGGTGAGCACACATCATGGCTCAGTGAGTAAACAAAACAATACAACAAACATATGCCTGCATTTAATTCATATCTTTGGTCTGGTTCATAAGTTTACAATGTGCAATAGAAAGGATAGGTGGCCGCCGCACCTCTATACACGAGTGTGTGAAACCGTACAATGGATCAAACACCATTGTCATCCCACATGCACCCAGCATGGAATAGAGATAGAGCTAAAGTGCCTGGAACAAACACCGCATGACACTTTCTTTGATGCATTACCCATACCAATACGTAAGCCCCTATTGACGAGGGCTCGCAACTAACCAATCCTAATGTCAAACAGTATATCCAAGGCCTTACCCCAGCATCCCTCAATACGTCCATATAGATAGAGCTAAGGCCCCCTGGCAGAGTCAGAGACTACACGGTCCGAGACCACCTCCCCTGATGCCCTACGACGTAATAGTTCTGCTAAGGTAATGGCGATACGATGATGTCAGTGGACAAGACTTGAGTAGAGATAGAGCTAGAGTCTGGTGACCAGGATGAATCACAATGTCATGTCCTCCCCCTGATGCCCCACTCGCATCAAGCACACTAACCACACACATACATTCACATGCCTATTCCTAGCATCATAATCATCATCATGTTATAAATAAACTGAATTAAATATGCATGAACAGTAATAACAGAAATATTGGATGACATGTGATATGCATAATACAAACATACAAGCATAGAATCATTCATGGTATTGGACTCAATAAATAATAACAGTTTATTATTAGCCAATTAGTTTATGTCTTGTTCCCTCACCTTTGATCCTCGTTCAAGCTTTATAATTCATTTTTAGATCACTTGAAAACCTAACAAGTTGATAGATTTTTAATTAGAATTAATTCTCATGTGTTTAGACTAACAGAAACTGAGGGGTCGCAGGTGTGGCAGCACCTGTGGTCTCAGTTTCTGTGACCACAGGTCATGGGGTTGTAGGGTGGGGTCGGACATACTCCGACCACACGTGTAATCACACCCTCCTTGAAAACTTCCCGAGGGCATATGGTCAGACATGTGTGTCTTGTGGGGTCAGACATTATGCAACCTCACGTGCGACCATACGTGTTATGGTCGACCTTTTACTCTTAATTCCATTCCTTCATGTTTGAATCCTTTGGCTTATCATCATGGTCCTTCCTATGATTGTTCAATGGCTCAAAACTATTATTTTATACATCATCTATTATCCACATAATTTCCTCCATGGATTCTCTTGAAATTTATCCATGGATGGATGATTTGGGTTTCTCCTAAATCCTATCTTCTTCATGAACTATTCTAGGCTCTCAATTTAACATGAGGAATATGCTCATACCTTAAGCTTACTGAAGATTAAGAGTTTTCTCTGAATTTTCCTCCTCCTTAGTCTTCCTCTTCAATTCTCCTTCTCTTTCTTCTCTTCTCTTTCTCTCACTTTCAATTAGAGTTCTAAAAGGGTGAAAGAGGCTAAGGGACGTCTTATTTATAGAGAAAAACCCTCCATAATATGCCCCAATGAGTTTAAAAAAGAACCCCCCTTTCGGATTAGGAAGGTTTCCTGAATTCGGTTTCTAACTGGGTTCTGTGGAGTCGGAGGTGGGGTCGTAGAATCCGTCGACCACACCTTTTCAAATGTCCAACCACACGACCAAAATTCATGTGGTTGGACTGTTTTGAGGTGTGGTCGGTCACACCTATTTAGGTATGCGACCGCACACTCATAATTGACTGTTTTTTGGTTGATTTCGTACCTGATCTTATGGTTTCTTCACGCACTTGGTCCACTTGGTTCGACCATGATAGGTAGACCTGATACAAGGTGGTAAGACCAGTTAGTTCGATACGGGTCTTACAACTACCTTATCAGTTTAACCTGTTTTGTCCTAGGAATCCTAGATACAATTGTAATGCTAGGAAATCAATCTTACTTTGTTTTTAACATTCGAATCTCGACAAAACCATGACCACCATTAGGTCGTCATGAAAGTCTTATAGTTAATTATAGTCTTTGCAATAGCTTAGATTTATTAGTTATGTATTTATTTATATTTATTTATTTATTTTGAATGGCTCAAGACAAAAGCCATTGTTGTGAATTTGTAAATTGTCTCATAAATATTACTAAATGAAAACAGGTCCCTTACATATATTATGGTCTTTGCATTTATTTCTTCTAATTTGGTTTGGCAACAATCTAAGGAAGTATCCTATTACTATTATGATTATTCATATAATGTTTTTAATTAAAATCTAATCATCAATTTATCAAATCAGTAGTGTTAGGTGTTATGGATGTGGTGTAAGGCGTGACGGAGCATCATGCTCTGATACCAACTTGTCATACCCTGATTTTTAACACATGTTGAGGCTGTGAATAAATTGCTTAACGCTGTTCTATTAACCACTAAGATCACAATGCAAGTCATCACATTACACCATCTCATCCCATAAATATAATAACCACCACATAATTAGAGTAAAATATAAAATACAGTGGATGACTTACATAAGTTCAGGGTATCAATACTGATGGATTCTAAATGATATTAATACAATAGTAACATGTGTTTTCTGTCTCAACAATACTCAAGACATAATATATTATGTTAAATAAAATTACCAGAACACATAAAGTGTTGGACAATATGTCCAATAAAAAAATACTAAAACTAAATCAGCACCCTATCAACTCTAACTTGGCCTCTGAAGGCATAAGTATAGCAAAGCAATCTAGGTTGCGAGCATTGTCCACTTGTCACCGAAAACACCCGTAACATAAGGAAAGCTCCACGAAATCAGCCATAGTAAAGTTGCAACAAAATCTAGCAAACAATATATGTACATAAGGGTGAGCTCTCTAATCTGAGCTCAGTGAAGAACAGATAATGCAAGCAAGCAATAATGCATGAGACGATATTCAAATTAGTAGTCTGGTAATGTTAGCTATACGCTATGGAAGAGGTCAACTACACTCCCAGAGCTCATCCAACCTCCCATGCGAGAGAGTGAATGGGCACTCACCCGGTCCTACCTAACAGACTCCATCGAAGCCACGTAACTCTTTTGTACAGGGGAGCCCTAGTTGGCAATGCTACAATGAACTCTGCTAGGTCACCACCCTCGTCCCCAACCCCACACTAGTACCTAACCCCCTGCTAACTAGGGTTACAAATATGGGTTCTATGTTATTAACCAGTCTTAGATGTCATAAAAGGTGCATCTATGGATGTACCCCAGCAGTGAGTACAGTTTGTGAGTACCCCCATTGGACGCTGTCAAACGCCGCTAAGACACTTAGTGATGCAAAGCAGTGCCCATATGATCAACTAGTCCAACTGTCTCCGACTCCATCCTAAATCCCACACAGGCTAAACATACATCATGCTTTCACAATAAGAAAATATTCAATAATGTAGATGCATGGATAATTACTTATAGATATTGGATGGCATGTGAGACAAACAGATATGACATAGACATGTAAGGTGATTAAAAACACTCTATAAAATAAGGTCAAACTATCCCTCCCCTGGCAAGTGATATTTGCTTGTCCTCTGTGTTACGGAGGCTTGCCCTGACTCGCTCTCGTTCACTTATAAGTGTCATAACTTTATTAGTTTAATTATATTATCTTAAACTTTAATTTATATTATCTTTCGATGCCCCCAAACGTAGGTGATGGTATAACACCAATAGTACGCACCCAAGGAGCACAAATGGGTTGAACAGGGCCCCTCTAGGACTGTACAGTTGTAGTCTCTGGTTGGAGGCTGTGATCAGTCCTCCAGTCAGACCTGCCAGGGACCCTTCTAGAAGGGTCCAGTTGCAGGGTCCAGAGGCACCACTGTGCAACCGGCGTTGCTGCTGGACTTTTCCTAGATTCTATTTGGATTTGAGCATTGCTTCTTCCAAAGGAAATAATTCCATGATCCTAGATGCAAATTACCTCAAGTTTCATTCCTATGATACTAGACTTAAATATAACATCTCTATAAAAATCATGGCATTCCAATAGGTTTACTTAAATGAATCATTCGACCAAAGTTGAAACTTCAGAATCAGATCTAAATCTGTATGCAGTATCTTATAGATATGATATCTCCCTCTTCCTAACTCCAAATAGCTTTATTCTTTATTATAGTACTCTAGACTAATATTAGAATATCCATACCAAATTTCATGTCATTCCAACTAGTATAACCTTGTGAAATAGGTCTTCCAAGTTGGACTTATAGAATCGGATTTAGTTTGTGCACAATAATTAGCAGAGACAATATCTTTCTCATCCCGAGGCCAAATGACTTCATCCATTTTTCAGCATCAACTTATAGGAGAACATCATATCCAAATTTCAGATCTAAATTCTTTATTTAGGTTGGCCGAACCTTTATTCCAAATTCAAATTTCAGCACTGGCCAGATCTGCAAGAGTGTTATCAATCAACCTCCTTGAGTTACGTACGACGTTCACTAGCTTTCTTATTTGGCCATTAATGGCTACTGGAGGAGAGTGTCATTACTTTCTAGAAATGGATGAATTTCCAAGGGATTATGGAATTGAAGATTATAATCAGTAGAATGGATGGGAACATACTTTAGCTCCGAAAGTGATAAATTCAATGGTAGTATATACCTTGGGAGCTCCTTTAATGGTGGAACATTCTCCTAACTCTTCCAAAAACATGGTTTATTATGGTGGTTTTCCCCATAAACGAAATTAGCTTTGTTTAACTCTTTTTTAGCAAAAACCTAGAGTTGATTAGGGTTAATTAGAGTACTAATAACTTTGCGGTTTCCTTGTAGAGATGGACTACAACTACTCTTCAAGCTATTATGCCCCACCAATGCCACATGGCAGCCTACTGCAACGTTGATGGAAAACTATCTCACTTCAGTAACCTTTTCCTACTCTCTCTCACTTGCCATATGGGATCCCTAATGGATGGTGTGACATAAGGAGTCAATATCCATCACTCCTTAGTATCTAATGGTTCATACACAAGGTATTTTTGTAGATTAACTAACACCTACCATTGGATTGTCATAAAACTTTGTCATGTGGGTCTCATACTATTGTAGGTATGATTCCCTAACTTGGATCTAGAATTTTCCCTATTTTAAATGTCCCCATGCACATGATGTGCTCATACGGTTCATACGCAAGGTGTTTTTGTAGATTAACTATCTCCCATAGTTGGATCATCATCAAACTTTTCCATGTGGTTCCCATACTAATGTAGGTAAGATTATCTAACTCGGATCTAGAATTTTCCCTATTTTAAATCCATGCACATTGTGCTACACAACACCATAAGGTGCTAAGCGACACTTACTTGTCTAAATGTTGTCGATAATATTAAGTGACATCAAATCTTCCTAAATGATGAGGTAGGTCTTTTCCACGAATTATATCATGATCTCAGTTTATTTGGTAGAGCATTTCCTAGAGGCAGAAATGATAGAACTACCCTTATGGTTCATTACTCGAATCTCTCGAGTCAAAACTAGGTTTGGGGTTATGTTCACGTCACTAACAGGGATTATTGCTTTAGGTAGGGCTTACATACCTACAAGGTTTAAACCTTCTCATACTAAGTTAGCCTAAAAACCTTGGGTGTGAGTTATGGAAATGCCCACCGGCTGCCAATATCCAAATTGGGCCAGAATTTCAGGCTCGGGTGTTACATTTCAAGTTATGTTTTAAGCTTTCAGACTAGCACATGCTAGATAGTATTAATTAGCATATGCCTTACTTCGACTGTATAATTGCAATGTTTTACGTTGCATTTGTATTATGTGATCTTCTCGTGATAGAGCCTCTGTTTGTATTAGGTGTCTTTATAAAAGTTGTAGCTCTTTCCATCCTCTTTTTGTGCATGTGTTTTGGTTAAATTTTGAATTCTAAAGCATGTTTTATTGTAGTTTTGCCTATAGTACATAGGGTGCATTTTTCTGTTTTGAGTGGTTTGTCAAAATATGCCACGTTCGATGCACACATGTCGATGCACACATGGCACATTAAGATGGTCACATGTTACATTTGATTTTTATATGACTCACTTCTTATATTTGTTATCACATGCGATATGATTTGTTGCCATGCTTTGATTGAGTTATTGCTAAATTTGATGCTAGACCAAATTTGAATGCCACATGATCTGTTGCCATCTTTGAATGATTTCATGCTAAATTTGGGTTCTCACATGATTTCTTGCTAAATTTGGACTATCACATGATTTCTTACTATGTTAAAATGCTTACATGATTTATTGCTAAATTTGGAAGCTATATGAGTTATCACCATATCTAGATTGCTAATATGATTTATTGCCATTTTGAGATACTGATACACTACCATGTTTGTACTGAGATACATTGCCATGTATGGATTGAGATACACTGCTAAAAGAGGAAAGAAATCTCACAATCTTAGGAAGGCATAGAAAAGGAAAGAAATCTTGAAAATCTTAAGAAAGATCAGAAAAGGAAAGAAATCTTGAAAATCTTAGGAAAGAACACAAAAGCAAAGAACAAAAAAAAAAAAAAAAAAAAAGGAAAGAAAGAAAGCCAAATACAGAGAAAAGTGATAGGAAACCCTAGAAACCTAAAATTGAAAAAAAGGGATAGTTTACCCTAGAAACCTAAAATTGGAAAAAAGTGATAGGATACCCTAGAAAACCTAAAATTAAAAAAAAAGAAGATAAGAAACCTTAGAAAACCTAAAATCAGAAAAGGGATAGGATACCTTAGAAAACCTAAGTAGGGAAGGAGTTTGGATTTAAATATCCCCAGATCCGACTATTACAACATATTGAAAATATGTCATACCTAATTTCCTGATATGTTTAGAATACATAAGCAATTTGAGGGAGTTCTCAAATATGGTACCATAGCTATATAAGCCATCAGATTCAAATCTTACTCATCCATCAAGCATAAATCTTAACTTGAATAAAGAACATAATGATGCACAAACATAAGCTACACCCATAAGCTTTAATCACATAAATACCATTCGAACTATGTTATGGACTTTATTTCCAAGACGGAATACGTAGGCAATTTGAGATGGACGTCTCAGATTCATTCCATGCTAGACCATCTTTGGTCTTGTTCACTATACAGTACATTGTTTGTTTGCTTCAAGACATGGCTGAATCCTATGTTCGTAGAAATGAAAAGTATATTGGAAGTGCTACTAGTTATGTGGCAGAAATGAAAAGTGCACTAATAGGAATTAAAGCTGCTCGTAATTTGGGCTACAACAAGATCTGGGTGAAGTCTGATTCCTCAATATGGTTATGGCCCTCCTTTTTGGGAATTTGCCATGGAATTTTCAGCAAGAATGGAGGAGTATCTTGGCTTCTCTTCATGATTGTGAGATCCGATATACTCATTGTTTTCATGAATCAAATACTGTAGCTGGTTGATTGGCAAAGAAGGCAGCCATGGAGAAACAAGCTTTCACATGGAGATCTTGTCTAGATTTTTTGGCTTCAAATGTAGTGTGAGATGCATCTTACAGACCACGCTACAGGTTTACTTAGTTCAGTTGGGATGGCCTCTGCTGATGGCATTGCTGAAGGTAGAGGTTTAACATCCAATTGGGCTGCCTATGTAATTTGGTTTTATTTTTTCTTTTAATACATATAATCTTTTAGCAAAAAAAAAAGAAAAAAAGAAAAAAGAATTCTATGTTTACAGAATGTAGTAACTTGGTATTAGACTTCCCCCATAAGCCTTAGTCATCTAGTTGACTAAGCACAATCAGAACAATAGTGTTTAAGGAAAGTAGGAGGCCGATTTTAGATCGGACGGTTTTGGTACCTAATATCTTCCCAAACCGTACCCTAAATGCTTACCCGATCTCTTGCAGAGTATAAAATCGATACATTAGGTTATGAGTCAGTAGAAGTCTTACCCTATGGTGAAACTATATCTAGGTGGCGACTCCAAGATTTTCAAGGATGACTATCCTCTCATATGCCCTCACAGTGGCAAATCCACTAGGGATATAGATTTAATCTCTTAGGATACTTTCCTTACATTAATTGCTTGACATTGGATGTTATATCTGGGGTACTATATGTATGTTTGTAAATATGGTTTTAGGGAGAATGGGTTCTATTACACACCGTGGTTAGTTGGGTCAGGGTTATCCATGTATATGATGATACCCGACCCAGTGAAGCCAGAGCCTTAATAGGTACCTTGTAAAGTTCACGACCAGTTTTCTTGGTCCACCTATGGATGCGTTATCAATACTCCACGTCACTTTAAATTTTACAAAAATGGTACACCAAAAGGAATTGAGGGGCTAGTAATTTGTCGCGAATGCGGGATAGATCCATTCCTCATTGTTAAAGTAGCATTGCCGGTCCTATCCTAGAGTGAAGCCCATGTACGTTATTTTTTATTCATCCCTGAATTGGCATGGTAAAATCTGCTTGATCACTATATCTACACCTGAGATGCCAAAGTTTTGGCTATTTTTGTCCTTGGCTTGTCAATATGTTTGGATTTATGCTTGAGCATTTTTTGTCTCCCACTCATTGGGAGTGTGAGGGCTACGTACACCCATTTACATGTTAGCGTGGTTAGTCTGTATGCGCCCTCCATCATATAAAGCTCAATTTGTCAAATCTTTCATCATTGATACTTCGATCTCAAAAAACAACCTGAAAATTCCCGTCACGACAATAATGATGTGATCAAGTAGAAGTTTACCGGTTCGTTCATTCATGAACCATTTTTGCTAACCATCCTTCATGACAGTTACAAATAAATATATCCGCTTTAATTTCTTTGAATTCGATAACTCAAGTCGCTGGATCTTGGTAGTCCAGATGATCCTTTTTTTTTTTTTAATCACAAGGCCCCAAGACTAACCACAGGGAGCAAATCCAACTAAATTGTCCCGGATAATGTTTAATTGACAACTTTCATGAAGGAGCTAACTTTGCTTTATCGAGTCATCCCTATTGAGCATTTTGATTCAGTCATGAACAAATGTAGTAAGATTCTTTGATCACGGATGTTCATGTTGAGATATCAAGTTTTTCACCATTTTCGCTATCTAATACATTGATTTGAGTGTGTCTACACAAGAGTACATGAAACCCCAGATTTATTAGTTGGTGAGGATTGCATATACATGTGTCGTGATGGTTTTAGTAGACTGTATGCATCCCCCACATGTGATATAACTTGATGTGTTGAGTCTTTCGTGGTCAAGATAGTGATGTCTGAAAACCATTGGAATCTAGCGTCACAACATGTCTATCTTGGTTAACGAACCTTACTTATTTGTTCATCTTTAAATCACCCTTGGGCTATCACTCATAAGAATTATTAAACGGATTGATCTATATCAATTTTTTTTTTCAAATTTGGATTATCCTTGTGGCTCGCTTTTGGTGTCTCATGTATCCATTTTTTTAGAGTCACATCTCTCCAAATCCAATCACAAGATTACTTAAATCCAATCAAATTGACTGAGATAAACTTGTTTGATTTTTCTCATTAGAGAATTAACTTTGTTTGTTTAAGTTGCCTCTGTTTGTGCATGTGAATTTTTTCCATATCTAGGTTTGATCATTTCGAAATATATTCTTGTCTTTATTGCTCTCGGTATGACCTGGATGATAATCAACAAATAATCATAGGCTAAGAGACCGTACCATTAAGATATTGTCTAGAGTTTACATTATAGGGTCTATTCGACATCCTGTCGGAGTTTTTAAAGTGTATAGGAAAATCATGAATGAGTTATCATAAGCAAGAGCTAGCTATCATGGAAGATAGGATAGTCCATACCTATGAGAGTACCTGAGTGAGTAGGAAAGGCATCACTCAGGTGTGTCCACCATTGCTGGTTCCTATCTCAGTTAAGGTTTACAAGGAAGATTTTGTTCCTTAGAGTCCCACGGTAGTTGAAAGATAGCATGTCGAGAGTCTATGATAGAAAACTGAATCATAGATTCTGAGATATTATTGTTTCTTTCCCATATCAGCATACCTGCCAAATTAAAAAAAAAAAAAAAAAAAACTGAGATAGGACAGCAATTCATTCACCCATGGCAATTTTGACTCTTTAACTAGTAGAGTAGATCTTAAACTCTTAGGAGTCACTACCCCAAAATTGGAGGGCAACCAAAATGTTAGTGGACCCAATACTGGCGCACAACAAAAATGAACTTCAATGGACCCAAATTGGGGGCATAGACAAAAAGAGTATTGCAACCAAACTGGAGCACAAAACCAAAATGTCGATGGACCCAAACTGGGGCACAAACTAAAATGTTGATAGACCTAAACTAGGGCACAAACTAGAATGGCTTGGGATCCAAACTAGGGCACAAATCAAAATGACATTGGACTTAAACTGGAGCATAAGATCAGAATATAATGGACCTAAACTGAGGCATAGATAAAAAATAGACCCAAACTGGAATATAGAGCAGAATGGTAAGTGTTAGACACCTGTTGATAGGTAAACATGATGAGTCTTACTAGAGAAAGCCTGAATGGAGATTTGGTCCCACAACCAATCCTAAGTTTGCACCAATGGTGTTGTACCCAATTGGGGTCGTTTTGATAAATTCTTTGTCTCGACTAGATATTATCCATATCTGATAGGTCGTCTATGTTTAGGTCCGAGTCCAATACGTTTGTAGACATATCCAGTCCTAAATGCTCTATCATATAAACAAAAAAATCATCCCAGTTGAGGTTTCAACTGCTGTGCTTTTATCTCTTCCAAATATATCCCTTCTAAGTTTGGCATCTCTTCCCCTTCCATGTTTGTCATCAACACTGACTCTGGTGATGACTTTAATGATGGGCTATCACCTAAACTTCTACACCATCTGGCCTATCGAGAAAAGAAAATACAACATACATGTGAAAGCTACAAGTTATTCAGTTGAAGACACGAAAGAACTCTTAGAGATACAAGTTGGCACATCAGTCAGTGTTCAAGTTGCTACCCCATTTGTTCGATCTATGAAAATATTTTTATGAGATGTTTCCTGAAAGTGATGAGCGTTCACAGGTTCATACAAATGGTCTACTCGGTTTCGCAAGACAGGTCTACATACAAGAGGTCATCAAGTCTCCTACAAACGCACGACATCTATTGACATGAATTGTTTTACAGATCAACCTCAAATCAAAGATAAGCTAAAAAATTCAAATACTACTAAAAAAAAAAAAAAAAAAAAAAAAAAACAGAGCTATACAAAAATAATGATATTGGTTAGTATTCTCCTTTGAACCCTGATGGTGGACAAGTTCAGCTACGGTCAATAAGACATGGGGCAGTTTCTTTGGAACAATAGTGATGGATGAATTCATTTAAGTTGCAATGAAAAATGGGACCGTTTCTTTTGAACAATAATGATGGACAAGATCAACTACGATGCAATATATATAGAGTAGCTTTCTTTTGAACCCTGATGATGAGTCGGTTCGATTATTGGTATCTCTACATGTTGCAATCTCCTTTGAAGCTCGGTGGTGAATTGGTTTAGTTATCATGCAATGATGTATGGAAGCCTGATGGAGGATCTAAACTTTGGTTGTACTTCATAGTGTGTGTTGGGCTGGATTTTCGATATTGGCCGCTACATCCCGCCCATACAGGAGGTGTTCTCATCATCATGTCATCGACAGAGGATGATTTCTTATCAGCAACGGACTCTCTTTCCCATCCATCAATTTGACGGTCTTCCAAAGAGTTTTCATTACATGCCATTCCTTCAAACATCACAAATATTATGACATTGTGTCTTGAGAACATATCATCCTTTTGATCCACAAATACTGTTAAAAAATTTGACTAGAGTTTCTATCTGTCGTTCATCATTTCAACGATATCCAAGAATTCCAATAGATTATTATTGCTAGCCAATAAAGTGGCATCTTCTAGTGGAGATTGGTTATTCTACATAAACAACAAATCACTCTCCCAATGAAAGATCCATACGGACAGTTTCTTATCAATCCTATTGGACCTTCGTTATCATGCTTGTCTATGAATCTTGAAGTTTTAGGCCCAAACGTGATCACAACTGATTCAACATTTGAGCATAACTTATTAAGACATGTCTTCCATCTAACCGTCAGCAAGAGGGGAAAGCGTTGTTTGGCGTCTTTCCAAAAACTAGTGGGGTTGCATCTCCTTAGAGTTACTTCTAATGATGACCCAAAAAGTCTCTGTCTGTCAATGTGTGTAGACACGAATTTAGACAATGGGGCAAAACACCCATCTGCTAGATATCATGACTTTGGGAGGCTATCGCGAGCTCCAGACCATTCAACTATGTCTAAATATGTTGTCCACATAATAGGACCCTTTGTTTCAAACTTTAGCTTGGTTAATGGAACACAAAAAGAAGCTAAAAGTAAAAATAAAAAGAAGAAAAATATAAGAAAGAAAGTGAAAGAAAATTAAGTCATGGTATTCATTTGCCCTTCATTGAAAAAAGACTTAGTTTCCCTTTTAGTCAACGTAAGATCCATATAAATTTGGCAGGAATGTAAAAACATATCAAGTTTGCCCTCTATTAGGGAAGAAACCCCATTTTTCTCTCAGTATAGAATGAGTTGTGTCTAGGAAAGTTGATCAAATCACAACCTCTAGTTCCTTTTGGATTCCAAGCAATGTTAGTAGGCAAAGTATAGGTTCTAAAGCACCATCGCGGTTGCCTCAATATTTGTTGAAAGTTCGACTTGTCCTGAGACTGAAGAAGATGAAGAAAAAAGATGTATGTGAAATAAATATCAATGAAAGAAGAACAAGATGAAAGGAAAGAAAGAAGATGAATGCAAAGAAGCAAAGAAAGAAAAGAAAGAAAAGAAAGAAAAGAAAAGAAAGAATGGAAGAAAAGAAAAGAAAAGATCACATACAAAGCCCGAACTACACGGAGACCTGATTCTTGATAGACAAAGGTCTTAAGAGATACGTAGGCAATTTGGGTTGAACATCCCAAATTCGGTTCAACTGTTACAATGCCCTATAGTACAAATACAACACACTTGGTCGAACTACGCTTTGGACTTGATTTCCAAAACACCACTAGAATAAGTAGGATGTTTGGGTTGAACATCCCAAATTCAGTCCACCATTACCATGACCCCACCACCATGACCCCACCGGCCTGGTTTATTTCAGAACTTATAGTTTATCTTCAGTTTAGCTTGTACAGTAGAGGTTACACAGTGCAGGTTACACAATGCAAGTTATACAGTGCATGACATAGAGTGTAGGATGACAGCTACAGTTACAATTACAAAATTGGTGGCATTGAAGAAGTCATAGACCAGATGAGGTCGCTATCCAACAAGCTTCAGCTACAGTTGCAGTTACAAAACCAGCGATCTTGAAGAAGTCACAGACCTGATGAGATTGCTACTCAAGAAGCTCAATTATAGTTGTATTTGCAAAACATGCAGTTTTAAAGAAGTTACAGACCTAATGAGGTCGCTTCTCAAAAAGCTTCAGTTACAGCTGTAGTTACAAAACCGACGGTCTAGAAGAAGTCACAAACCTGATGAGGTCACTACTTAAGAAGCTCAGTTACAGTTGTAGTTAAAAAATCGGTGGTCTTGAAGAAAGCACAGATCTAATGAGGTCACTACTCAAGAAGTTTTTATTACAGTTGCAGTTACAAAACCAATGGTCTTGAAGAAGTCACAGACCTAATGAGGTCGCTACTCAAGAAGCTTTAACTACAGTTACGGCACGAGTTCTACTGCGTACAATTGTAGCATCAATTCAAGAGAACAATGATCAAGCGAATAGCACAAAAATGGGCCGCTTCTTTGTCCTCAGCCTCAATTGATTTCAATTTCGGCCAAAGAGGAGCATCTGTAAGCACCCTATTTTTGCCACCTTTTCTCCAAATCCAAACTCTCTTAAGACAGATGAGGGAAGCAGAACAAGAAGAAACTATGTGGAACATCCAGTGTTAGCCTACCTCTTTGTGTCAAAAATTTTCATAAATAGACCCCAAGTGTCAGCCTACCCCCCTGTGTCAAAACTTGCCTTTTTAGGATCCCTTATACCTAGTTTACCCCCCTTATTTCAAAACCTTCCATAAATAAACTCCCAATATCATTCCCTCTTAGGGTTGGAAACCTGTCATAAATAGATCATCTAGTGTCATTCTCCCTTAGGAAATAAAAACTACCTTATTTAGACCATTCAGGGCCATTTTCATGCTTAAAACCACCAATTACCATTTTAGGAGTATTTTGATCATTTTGGTCAAAATTGGTTAAAGTGGTCAAACCTAATCCATATAGTCAACTTAGAGTCAACATTGTCCTACCTCAGTCAAAGTTCAGTCAAACACCTAGTGGCCACCATCCTAGTCACCCTACTACCCCTAGGTGTCATTTAGGGTTACCACTAGTTCTTAGAGAAGGTGAGAGGGAGTAGAGAGAAAGAGAAGAAAAATTGGAGAGAATGAAGAGAAAGAGTGGAAATAGAGTGAGAGTGGGCTAGATAACCTTAGGTAGGCCCAAACTCTAGCCCAACTAACCCTAGGTCACCTTGAGGAAGGACCAAATTTGGTCCCAGCCCCTCCCATATTGTTGGTTTTTGGATAAATAGAAAAATAAAAAAGAAGAAAAGTCAAAGACACAAATAGACAAAATGCATAAAAAAGGGACCATGGGGATCCATCTTTCATTCACATGAAGGGTAGTCCAACCCCCACAGTTTTGAGTATGTGGTGTGTGTTGGTGTGTGATTGTGTATGAGTTGTCTTAAAGAAAAAAAAGAAAAAAAGAAGAAGAAAAAATAAAGCAAGTATAGGCTACAAGAAGATTCTATGTGCCAATATTAAAGTCAAAGAGAGGGCTAATAAGATTAGGCCACATGTCATGCAAGAGTTCACACAAGATCATTGACCTTTTCTTTGGAAACTTGGACTAAAACGCACAACGAAGGAAAATCAATCAATGGAGATCACATGGAATCTATTTAAAGATCTCAAAGAGAGGGTGAGAGAAAAGAGAGGAGCAAGAAAGAGAAGCTTACCTTCTTCAAACTCCATCCATCACAGCTTCAAAGGTTGTTGCAATCCTCCATTAAAGGCCAGGTAAGTACCTCAAACCTCATTCCTTAAGCCCATGTTAAAATAAAAGCATGCTTGTTGTTGAAAGCCATGATAGGAGCTATGTTTGATTTTAAGTATGATGCATTCCTGTACAATTTTTCTTGCGAATCCACCATGTTCTTTAATTTTCATGCATCATATACATCATAATGAGTACTATGTCCAAATTTGAGCCTCATCCATGGAGGTTGGCTTATGCAAACAATTCCATGAACGAAGCCCTTATTCCGAAAAAGCCAATATAGGGATCCGAAATTGGGATCAAATTCAGACATAGCAAAAGAAATCCATTGGCCTCCAAAATTTTATGAGGTGTTCCTCATTGGATTAGAAAGACACCCTAACAACCTGGATCAATTTGGATCTTGGAAGGTCAATTTAAAAATTCCACAAGTTGCTGAACACAGTTTCTGTGACAGCAGAACAGACCTCTGTGTTTTGATGTAGTACAGTATCTTCTGGCCAGATTTTAATGTTGGTTTCTTCATGATATTTTTAGGTCTGTTAATTATCTAAATTTTAGCACTGGTTTCGAAAGTTTTGGACATACATGTGATTTGATATGAATTTTTTAGTGCATTCGGTTTGAATTTGGACATGATTCTGGGCAGTTTTGTTGCATGACTGTGTTCTATAAATGTCACCATGTTAATGCTTCCTTTTGCTTTCATTGTCTTGAGATAAGTTTTAGGTCTCTAAGTTTTCTTCTAGTAACTTCAAATAGATTTGATTTTTCATGCTTCTAGGATTTATTGTGGATTTTATAGTGCAACTCGACAGAGTCTGAAAAAGATTTTCTCAATACATGAACTTGTGGTGCAGTTTTGCCCACGCTACAATCTTTGTTGGGATTTGGTCTCTTGAGACAAAACCTAGGATTTTAAGCCTAGTTTTATAAACTATATTTGGAGCCTTAGTTGGGTACTGAAAGTGCCATTTGTAGGCATTCTTGTACAACTCGACAGAATCAGTTCCAGTGTGGCATCTTGATCTTGTGCAACATTTTTTTTACCAAGTTTCAGTCTCTGTTGGGATCTGGTCCCTTGAGACATAATCTAGGATTTTAAGTCTAGTTTTTGTGGACGGAATATGGACCCCAATTGAGTATCAGAAGGTCTGGTAACACCCATTTTGGCACAACTTAATGGAAGTTGGAAACCAGTTTCTATTCAGTGCAGTACCCTGAACTTGTGGGACATTTTTTACCCTGATAGAGCCTTTGTCTGGCTTAGGTGTATTGATAAGAATTATATCTCTTTCAATCCTCTTTCTGTGTATGTGCTTTGGTCAAATTGTGGTTTTTGAAAACATGTTTTATTGATGTTTTTTCTACAATACATAGAATGCATTTTTCTGTTTTGAGTGGTTAGGATGCATTTTTTTTGTTTTGAGTGGTTTGTAAAAATATGCCACTTTGGATGCACACATGGCACATTGGAATGCATAAATGGCACATTAGGATGGTCACATGTCATATTTGATTGTCATACGATTCAGTTGTTATATTTATCATATGCTACATGATTTGTTGCCATGCTTTGATTGAGTTATTGCATAATTTGATGCTAGAGTGATTTCTTGCCAAATTTGAACGCATATGATTTGTTGCCATCTTCGAATGTTTACTGCTAAATTTGGGCTCTCATATGATTTTCTACTAAATCTGGACTCTCACATGATATCTTGTTAAATTTGGACTCTCACATGATTTCTTACCATGTTGAAATTCTTACATGATTTATTGTTAAATTTGGAAGCCACATGAGTTATCAACATATCTAAATTGTATTTACCCAAAAAAAAAAAAAAACATATCTAAATTGCTACATGATTTACTTACCTTTTTAAAATACTGATACACTACCATGTTTGGATTGAGAAATACTGCCATATATAGATTGAGATACACTGCTAGAAGAGGAAAGAAATCTTAAAATCTTAGGAAGGAACAAAAAAGGAAAGAAATATTCAAAATCTTAGGAAAGATTAGAAAAGGAAAGAAATCATGAAAATCTTAGGAAAGAATAGAAAAAAAAAAAACAAAAAATTGAAAGAACAGAAGAGGAAAAGAACAAAAAAAAGGAAAGAAAGCTAAACACAGAGAAAAGGGATTGGAAACCCTAGAAACTTAAAATTGGAAAAAGAAAAGGATATGATACCCTAGAAACCTAAAATTGGCAAAAAATAAAAAAATAAAAAAATACAGGATACCCTAGAAAACCTAAAATTAGAAGAAAATTAATGATTTAGAAAACTTAAAATCAGAAAAGGGTTAGGATACCCTAAAAATCCTAAGTAGGGAAGGAGTTTGGGTTGAAATATCCCCAGATCCGACTGCTACAACGAATTCAAACTATGTCATACTTGATTCTAGATATGTCTTGTAAGACCCGCATGCCACAAACCCAGTCTAACCTTACGTTCTCATGTCGTGACCGATCTTCCCATCGTAATCAGCTCAAACGAACCAATCGTATAAAAAAACCACAAGACCAGGTAAGCAACTAGTCAAAACAATCAAACCAGTCAAATTAGTTTATGTGGTCGACTGTGTGGTCGATGGATTTTGAGACCGGTGAGTCAGTCGGTTAGTCCCAAAGCTTATGTGGTCGACTGTGTGGTCGACAGATTTTGAAACCGGTGAGTCGACCAGTCAATCCCAGAACCGGCTCCATGTTTATGAAACTTTCCTAATTTGGAGAGGTCTCTCTCCTAATTGAAAAAGGACTCTATATGAAGGTTATCTTTCTATATAGAGGACGTCCCTCTACCCTCTTTCACTCTTTTGGATCAATCTCAAACCTTAGAACTGTGAGAGAGAGAGAGAGAGAGAGAGAGAGAGAGAGAGAGAGAGAGAGAGAGAGAGAGAGAGAGAGAGAAGAAGAAGAAGAAAGGTTAGAAAAGAAGAAGAAGAAGAATAAGAAGAAGAAGAAGAAGAAGAAGAAGAAAGCTCAAAGGAGGAGAAGAAGAAGGAGCTCTGCAGAGAGGGTTGTGCCGTTTGGTCTCTAACCTACTACGTCAAGGATCCATAGTAAGTACCTTGTCTCTGTAGAAGGCTAGTTTACATTAGGATTGGGGACTGGGAATATATATTGCAAGGAAATCTGATCTAAACTATGCTTTTGATCCTAACATGTTGATTATAAATTCGTAGTAATGACTACAATGGTTAAGGTTATAATTAATGAATCAAATAAGAGATAATGACCATAGAATGATCTTAGGAAGGATCCCATTGTTAAGCCAAGGAGTTGACTCAAAAGAAATTCGAACTGGACGGCAAACATGTACAGAAAGTTATGCGATCGGATCACTGTTTGACCATAGAGCGACCAATGAGTTAATCACAGACTCTCGGGAAGTATCTCAGGGTTGTGTGGAAGCTGCACCGGTCCACCAGTGAGTCGACCAATGAGTCGGCCACACAATGACTGGAAGACATATAGTTGAGACCACTGAACCGACCAGTCATTGACAGAAAGCATATTTTGGAGACCAGACAAGATTTCTGACTGCTGTAACTTGATGATATCAAACCTTAATCTAAATTCATAAATTGTTTAGGTCTTCAACTAGTTTAAAGTAATTTTTAAAGCTTGAAAGATGAACAAACATCAGTTACAGGTGAGGGAACAAGACCTAAACTAATTGGTTAATAACAAGCTACATTTTTTATTTTCTGCTAACTTGACTGATGTCATGCTATGTATGATTGTTTGTGCATTTCACATGTCATCCAATATTTATTATGTCACACTCTAATTTTAGACTAAGTAGAAGTATAAATGAACCACCATACGAACTAATGGTTCACGCCAAGATCTCGTAAGACCGTGCCAATAATCCAAACCAAACACATTCCACATCATAATAAGAGATAATAAAATAAATAGCGGAAGTCTTTATTAATAATGAACTGATTGTCTACAATGATAAGTAAATAATAAACCAGTTATCTCCAAGTAACCAAAACATAAATATAACAAACTATTACAAATACCAAAATACGAAAGTTAAACACTAAGCATAAACATAGTTGAAACACTTGCTTGACGAGTCATATTCGTCCTCCATAGCTTGCTCATCCATAGCCGCCACATGTCCATACGTTGGCGAGTTCGTGTAGTCACTAACGGTATTACTTGCATCATTAAAACTAAAAAGAATGGCATGCGTAAGGGTCAACTCTCCAACATGAGCTCAGTGAGTAAACAAAACAATGCACAAACATATGCATGCATTCAATTCATATATTTGGTCTGGTCTAAGTTTGCAACTGTGCTATAGAAAGGATTGACGGCCACCGCACCTCTATACATGAGTATGTGAATCCGCCCAATGGATCAAACACCATTTCCGTCCCACATGCACCCACCATCGAATAGAGATAGAGCTAAAGTGTCTAAATCATACACTATCAATGCTTCCCCTGATGCCCTACCCATACCAACACGTAAGCCCTTGTTGGCGAGGGCTTGCAAATTGGGCTCGTAACTAACCAATCCTAGATGTCATCATAATTTGTATCCAAGGTCTTACCCAGCATCCCTCAATATGTCTATAGAGATAAAGATAGAGTCTGGCGGCCAGCATGAACCACGGTGCCTCGTTCGTCTCCTAATACTCTACAACACACTAGTTCTGCTAAGGTAACGACGATACAATTATGTCAGTGGGTAGGATTGAGTAGAGATAGAACTAGAGTCTGGTGGCCAGGTTGAACCACAGTGCTACGCCCTCCCCTTGATGCTCCACTTGCATCCAACATACCAACCATAAATACAATCACATGTCTATTCCTAGCATCATCATCGTGATATATAAATAGACAAAAAAAAAATGCATAAGCAGATATATAATAAGTATTGGATGACATGTGAGATACACAAACAATCATACAAGGTATGACATCATATCAGATAGTAGAAAATAAAAAGAAAGGATATCTTGTTATTAACCAATTAGTTTATGTCTTGTTCCCTCACCTGTGATTGATGTTTGTTCCTATTCCAAGCTTTGAAATTTACTTTAAACTAGTTGGAAACCTAAATCATTAATGTATTTAAGTTAAGGTTAATTTCCTTAAGTTACAGTAATAAAAAACCTAGTCTAGTATCTAAAATATGCTTCTTGTTATTGAGTGGTCAACTCAGTGGTCGACTCAGTGGTCTCAGTATATGTCGACCACACATAGTGTGGTCAACTCTGTGGTCGCATATACTGTCGGTCACATAAGCGACCGCACAAACCCTAGAGTCTGTGGTCAACTCACTAGTCGTATTATGGTCGACCAGTGATGCGACCATACAACCTTCATGTCATGATTCAGGCTTGGGCTTTGATCCAATCCTTTGGCTCGACAATGGAATCCATCCTACGTTCATTCTATGGCCATTATCTATATTTAATTCATCATTATAACCTTAATCATTATAGCAACCATTATGAATTTATAACGAATATGTTAGGATTGGAAACATAATTTAGATCTAATTTCCTTGCAACAAAAATCCTAAATCCATAATTCTACTGTAACCTAGTCTTCTGCAAAGTCAAGATACTTACCGTTGATCTTCGCTGCGGTAGGTTGAAGTTCCAATGCCAACTCCTCTGCCTGCAATTCCCTTTCTCCTTCCTTCAAGCTTTCTTTCTCTCCAAGTTTCCTTCTTCTTCTCTCTCTCTCTCTCTCTCTCTCTCTCTCTCTCTCTCTCTTAGTTCTAGGGTTTGGGAATAAGCAAAAGAGTAAAATAGAGTAGAGGGACGTCCTTTATATAGAGGAAAAACTTCCATATAGAGTCCTCTCTCAATTAGGAAAGAGACCTCAAATTAGAAAAGTTTCCTCAACATGGAGTTGGTTCTGGGCTTAATCGGTCAACTCTACAGGTGCATAATCTGTCGACCACACAAATCCAAATTTGACCGGTCGACTACATTGTTGACCACACAGTCGACAACACAACCAAATTTTACTAGTTTGACTGGTTGGTTCCATACAAAGTAGAATAGTCAACCACACAAACTAAATTTGACTTGTTGCTTACTTGGTCTTGTGATTCTTTCATACAATTGGTTCACTTGAGCCGCTTATGATGGGAAGACTGATCACGACAAGAGAATGTAAGGTTAAACTAGGTTTGTGGCGTACGGGTCTTACAACTGCACAACCCTTAAAAGAAATTTCATCCTCAAAATTTGGACGTACGAATTTTACATGTTATATATTTGTTCATGCATATTTATTTATGTTTCTATTGTGACATTGATGTCGAGGACAGGCATGTGTTTGTGTGTATGGTTGATGTGTTGGATTGGGGTAGAGTATCAGGGGGACTGCTGGCGGTGTGTGATCTGGTTACTCTAGCTCTATCTCTATTCTATTTATCACATTGACATCGTCGTATTGCTATTACCTTAGAGGAACTAGTATGTCATAAGGTATCGAGGGGTGTACACGGTGTGTATCTATAAGCTCTGCCAGCGAGCCCTAGCTCTATCTCTATGGGTGTATTGAGGGATGCTAGGGTCAGGCCTTGGATACACTTTGATGACATCTAGGATTAGTTAGTCACGAACCCAGTTTGCAAGCCTTCGCCAGTAAGGGCATACGTACCAGTATGGGGTAGGGTATCAGGGGGTTCTGGCGGTGTGTGATTTGAGAACTCTAGCTCTATCTCTATTTTGTAGTTAGTGATGTGGAGTGACAACAGTGTGTGATCCGTTAGGCGTGCTCACACTCTTGTGCATGGAGGTGTGGTGGCCGCCTATCCTTACTATAGCACATTGTAAACTTATACTAGACTCGAAGATATGAAGACTACATGAATGCGCCAACGAATGGACATGTGACGACTATGGATGAGCAAGCTGTGGAGGATGAGTATGACTCGTCATGCGATTGTTTCAACTATGTCTACGCTTAGTGGTTAACTTTCGTATTTTAATACTTGTAATAGACATTAATTTTGTTTTGGTTACTTGGAGATAACTGGTATAATATTTATTTATCATTGTAGACATTCAGATCATTAATACAGACTTCTGCTATTATTTATTATTTTTGGTTGTCATGTGGACATGTATGGTTTAAATTGTTGGTACGGTCTTATGAGATCCTACCTTGAACCGTTGGTCCATATGACTGTTCATTCACACTTCTGGTTCTTCCAGAATTGGGGTATGACATGTCTGGAAGAACTAGAATTGGGGTGTGATGGTCTTACGAGATCCTAGCTTAAATTGGGGTAGTTGCCAAATACGATACCACAGCTACATAAGCCAATAGATTCAAATCTCACCCATCCATTAAGCATAAATCTCAACTTGGACAAAGAACGTAATGATGCATGAACATAAACTACATCGATAAGCTTTAATCACACAAATATCCTTCGAACTACATTATGGACTTGATTTCCATGATGGAATGAGTAGGCAATTTGATATGGACGTCTCAGATTCAATCCAATGCCAGAGCATATTTGGTTTAGTTCACTGTATAATACATTTTTTGTTTACTTCAAGACATGTTTGGCTGAACTCTAGTTTAGCATAATGTAATAACTTGGTATAGGACTTCCCCCATAAGCCCTAGTCCTCTAGTTAATCGAGAATAGTCAGAACAATAACGTCTAAGGAAAATAGGAGGCCAATTTTAGATCAGACGGTTTTGGGTGCCTAATTCCTTCCCAAATCGTATCCTGAATGCTTACCCGATCTCTTACAGGTCATAGAACCGATACATTGGATTATGAATCATTGAAGTTTTACCCTACAGTGAAACTTATATTTTTAAGTCAGACCTTAATCTAGGTGGCAACTATCCTCTCATATGTTCTCACGATAGCCAACCCCATTTAGTTGAGATAAAAAAAAACTTTGTTATTATTGTGTTGTTGTTTATCCTTTTCCTTGGAGTTAAGACATAGACCTACCATTATCTGATCCTTTCTCTAACGACCTTTCTTTTCATTCTCACGATAAACAATCAATTTTTTTTTTTTTTGTCTTTATCACCTTTGATATTATGTTTCCTTCTAGTCTAATTGGATAGGAGTAATGCCTTAGATGATATACTAACATGTTATTGTTGGTGCAAACAAGAAAACTGACATGGTCTGACCAAAAACCGACTAAATATAGAAACCAACCTATACTGATTAAATGTCGGTATATCGTTATAGGTCAGTTAAAGATAAAACATTGTTTTTTTTTTCTTTGGGTAAATGAGATAAAACATTGTTAGCAGATCTAGCATGGTTTTCTAATATATGAGCAGGTTCTAACCGACCTTCTTAATAGTTACAGATCCAAATCCAAAAAATAAATGGGAAATGTTCAATGAGAAAGTAAATAGATTCCAAGACCAAATCATTTGTTTCCATCTTCTAACCTTTCTAGCAGTAGGCTCAAATTGAAACATACCTACGCACTGATTTAAAAAAAAAAAAAAAAAAAAAAAACCTATAATGCATGGAATGTTTTTGCACAACATTGTTGGGTAATAAAGGAGGGGGGAGACTAAAAAAACCGGAAATGAAAATGAGAAAAATGTAAACAAGGAAGATAAGAGTTGTAGACGAAAACTTTTCTTTCTTCTTGGACAAGTCTCTATTATACTGTTGTACTCTTTTATAACAGAAGAGTAACTTGAGGAGGTTGTACACGTATGTAAGAAGAATCTAGACCTGTTTTAACAATCTTTATATGCACTATGGGCTAATAGTGATACACTAACAGTAATATACTAATGAGCCTAACTAACTAATGGGCTAGTCTCAATATCACCCCACAGACCGTTCGATGGAATATTCTAAAGACCGAGTTTGGTACAAATATGTAAAAATTCCCGCCGAGCTAAGGGCTTTGTAAAGACGTCGGCTACCTGCCAATTGGAGGACACAAAGCGAGTAACATATGCCCAAGAGCCGCTTTTTTTGTATAAAGTGATAATCAAGTTCAATACAATTGGTAAAGGCATGAAGAATAGGATTGACTCTCATTTGAAGTGCACTTAGGCTGTCACAAAATAGAGTAGCTAGATTAGGCTGAGGTATACCAATGTCACAAAGTAGAAATGAAAGCCAAGTGAGTTCAGTTGTTGTAGTAGAAATGAAAGCCAAGTGAGTTCAGCTATTGGAATAGCCATGGCGCGATATTCAGCTTCTGTGCTGGAACGGGCAACACTAGACTGCTTTTCTGTTTTTGCACTCCAAGATATATAGTTTGCACCAAGAAAGGCACCCAACAGTAGAACAGCGAGTAAAAGGGCATCCAGCCCAGTCAAAAAAAAAAAAAAGCAAACAAATCAAGTGAACTTTCACGAACAATACGAAGCCCATATGTCAAGGTACCACAAACATATCTAAGAATGCATTTAACCATCATAAAATGCGTCATAGTAGGGGCATGCATAAATTGACGGACAAGGTTAACACAAAATGAGAGATCCAGCCGAGTCATTGTAAGGTGTTGAAGGGACCCAACAATAGTACAATAAAGAGCAATATCTGAAATGGAGTATCATCATCCATAGTTAGATTCGAGGTTGTACTTAAAGGAGTAGATAAGGGTCGACGCTAGGTTAGCCTGCTTAAGAATGTCTGAAGCATATTTTGTCTGAGATACAAAGAAACCCATAGATGTATAATGAACAGCAATGCCCAAAAAATATTGGAACTAGCCTGGATATTTCATTGCAAAAGCCTTGCCCATTGAGATAATATACGCATCCAATAATGACAAATCATTCCCGGTAAGAATGATATCGTCAACATACAATAATAGAATCAAGAGTCTGTCGTGATCATGATACAAAAACATAAATGGATCAGATGTACTGCATATGAAACCGTATTCGAGGAGAAAGCCAAGCCCTTGGAGCCTGTTTAAGCCCATAAAGAGTCATTGCAGTTTACACATGGCCCGAGGCTGAGTAAGATCAATATAGCCCAGAGACTGGCTCATGAAAACAGGTGTATTTAAGTACCCATGTAAAAGCGCATTTGTGACATCCAATTGCTGAAGTTGCCAGCCTTTAACAATGGCAATAGTAAGAATCATTTTAATAGATGCGGATTTAATAACCAGACTAAAAGTTTCCTCAAAATATATGACTTCAATTTGGGCATATCCTTTAGCAACTAGGCGTGCTTTTAGCTGTTCCAATGTACCATCTAATTCTAATTTGGCCTAGTAGACCCATTTGCATCCAACTATATTCATCCGTGGTTCACAAGGACCAAAACCCATGTATTATTTGTTGCTAGAGCTGCCATCTCAACATCCATAGCAGCTTTCCAACCATTATTTGACAAAGCTTCGTTAACTGAGGAAGGTAGGGTGGAACAATATTAGGACAAAAATGGAGACAAAATTAGGACGATCATATCAACTGAAACAACTGAGGAACAAAATGTGTAAATTGAGGATAGAGTACAGTGCATTCTCAAAACTATTGGGAACAACTGGTTTCGGTTGGGATGATGAAAAGAGGATTGTGCTTACTACAGAAAAAGTATGGGAAACACATCTCAAGGTATATACAATACCTTGTAGTACAAGTATTACTTAGACTATAATGAATTAATAAGATACTTTTCCGTTATGGTTTTAGGAAAATCCAGGATGGGCGAAGTACAAGAAAAATGGATTGCCACAATGGAACGAGCTAGAAATGATTTTTTGTGATTCATATGCCACTGGGGCATTTTCTTATAGTGCAGGTGAGGATCTATATATCTTAGATGATATTGGATGACATCAATGTCGAGCCCATTGGCCCAAGCAATGAAGATGCAGCCACTCTGGTTGATGACGTCGAAGAAATCCAACAAACTCCAAGGGTAACACACAATTTTAATCGTACCCCTTCTGCCCTTAGAAAAAGGGGTAAGAATGCTGAGATCTCCTCTGCTATCCGAGAATTGGTCGCCAACTCCCGTAGTAGATTGGAATTGTTTAGTACCTCATCTTCTACTACTCCAAGTACTATGAGTTTGGCGGACCCGTCACTCATAGAATGTGTGAAAGCGCTGGAAGCTTTGCCCAACTTGGATAGGTCTCTTTATATGCGGGCTATTAATCACATAAAAGGAGATGCAGACTGGAGGTGGATATTTTTTACTGTACCAGATGAGAAGAAAATGTGGATGTTAGAAGAAATCCCTTAGTAGATTTCAATGTTTCAGAAGAAAATGGGATGATGTTTTTTTTTCCTCCTCATTAGTGTGGTTTGATTTAGGTTGAATGGTTTGAACAATTTATGTTTATATATATAACTATTACAACTTTGTTTGGATCTCACCCTTAATATAATTGATGTTTATATAATTCATGTTGATAAAGAAATATGACTGCCAATATTCCCCCAATGTGCTACTGTGGAATGGGGAAGATGATAATGAAAACTTCAAGAACTAAAAAAAATCCAGGACGATAATTTTATACATGTCCAGTCAAGCAAGAATGTATTTAATACTTTGTTCGTAAGACCAATATAAAAAATTATGCATGTATTATTGGGTTTGAAGACAACTATTGGTTTTGAAGACAATGTTAATCAATTCCATGCTTTCTGAAGACAATGTTAATCGATTTGCAAAAATGTGAATTGTCAGAAAAAATACATACATAATAATGACTTAATGGCAGTCATTGTATTATTTAAGGCAAAAAAATTTATTCCAGATTAGTGTTTACCAAACAGTCTCCTGCTCTCAGTGAGCTCTGAAATCGATTCCAGAATAGTTTTTACCAAACAGGCTCTAGCTCTCAATGAGCTCTGGAATCGATTCCAGAGCAACGTTACCAAACATGCTCCAAATAGGCTCCAGCTCTCAATCAGCTCTGGAAATAAGTGGGAGCTCAAAAATGACTCCAGAGCAAGATCCTTGGAGCTGGAGTCAGAGTGTTACCAAACAAGCACTAATAGGAACAGTAGACACATATAAGGCATATTTAAGATTGGGTTTCTTAATACCAGCTTTGCTATGGGTCATCATAGAATGTAATGATAGAGGAATAGTAGAAATTGGAATAGATGCTGATTCAATCTCAGAAGAAGAAGGAACACCATGCTCATTATAAAAATTATTTTTAGAGGAACAATGAACTGTTGTAGGAATCGATAAGGAATCATCAATTTCAGAGAAACAAGGGACTAGTAAATGAGTCTGTAAGGAAGAAAACAACCTATTGACAGGAACTGATAAGGTTGTAGAAGAAGGAGGTACTTTAGTGGAAAGAAGAATCTAAGATGAACTAGAACTAGATGAAGTAAAAAAAAAAAAAAAAAAGGACCGGTCTCATTAACCGAATGAGAAGGACCGACATGTAATAGGGATGGGAGGGAAACAGGAATAGAAGAAACTAGTGGAACAAAAATTGGAATAAAAGCATAAACTAATGGAATAGAAGATAAACTAGGTGCCATATGATCTACTTATGAATTATGAAATAAAGGAACATCATGTGTACCAGTAGTGGGATCAACCTGCGAGGAGAACCAGCTGAAATATCTTGAATTGGAGAAGAAGGAAGTAACCACTGTGAAAAAGTACAGATATCCAATAACAGTGGAACCTCAGATGGAACTGGAGAGGCTGTTTGTGGTTGAAATGGAAACACACCTTCATAGAAAACAACATGCCGAGATATAAAAATTCTACCACTGGAAAGATGAAGACAATGATATCCTTTGTGTTTGTCACTATAAGCCAAGAAAATACATGCTAAAGGCCGATGCTGAAACTTGATCTTGGCAAAAGGTCAAATATAAGGGAAGCATTGTGTACCGAAAACTTGTAACATGGAGTAGTCTGGTTGCTTACCAAAAACGTGTCCATTTTCAACATAGTGGATGGCAAACGATTTATCAAGAATAAAGCCGTACTAAAACTTCAACCTAAAATCGAAAAGGAAATGAGGCTTGATACATCATAGCCAATCCAAGTTTTACAACGTGCCAATGTTTGCGTTCAACTATGCTATTCTACTCTGGTGTTGAAGGGCAAGAAATATGTAATAAAATACCACATTGCTGGAGATATGTAGGAAACTAAGAATTCTGAGATTCCCCACCCCTATCACATTTAAATACCTTTTACGTTTGTGAAAACTATCGTTCCTCCATACAATGAAAATCCACAAACAGTTTGTAAAATTCTGATTTTTGTTTAAGAGGATACAGCCAACCATATCTTGAAAAACCATTGATGAAAATGACATAGTACCAAAATTTTTGTGAACTAAGAACAGAGGCAGGACCCTAGAGATCACAGTGAATCACCCTTAGAGGACTCAAACTTCTTTGAAATGTGGAAATAAAGGGTAGTTTGCAGCTTTTACTAAGCTAACAACTAGTACAAAGAGGTGAATCTTTAGGTCCATTAACAAAATTAGCTTTGATGTGAGAAAGATGACCTGTAATTTTACCTTAACGATGTCCCAGTCATTGGTGTCATACCCTCTTGGAAGTTGACTGAAAATAAGTAGAAAAAGCTGCTATTTCAGTACCCACCTCAACAAAAGGATGATGAACAGTCCCATAGTAGAAACTGCTATATAAGAATTGACCGAAACATCTCCAAGTTCATATAGGCCCCACAGCTACTCCCCAATGCCAAAGTTTTATTGGACATAGAATCCTTGATCACAAAACCATGAGCATCACATTCAAATAACAAGGGAAATCAATAGTAAGCTTAGAGACTGAGAGAAGATTCTTTTTGTACATTAGGTAAAACTAGAACATTATTCAAGGGAAGAGAAGTATGACCACTATCAGTATGTAAAGACCCAGTGGCAATATGAGAAATCGGTAACAATGCTTCATTACCAACTGTAGATGGCATATTTCTCCTGACTAATCGCAATGTGACATGTGTCCGTTAGTAAATCGTAATGGGAAGATGACATGTGTCCTACAAGATGTCAGTCTCAGGACATCCCGTTAGAGGTAAGAGGAAGCACGTGAATGTTCGTATGTGCTAGATCTTTGGGCCAATCTCCGGCATACTATGGGGATTCTTATTGAAAAGTGATCTGGCAAATTGGATTAGGATAGCATTCTCCACCCGCGAAGGACGCGTATGGAAATTTGTCATGGCAGGGACAGCGGTCTTGCCTACCTATGGCCACTCGAAATGATTCAATTGACTCAAATAGTCATACTTGCCCAATTCAGTCCCGGCGGAGTCATAGCAGAATCATATACTCTCAATCACCGGATGGTATGTCCATTCAAGTTGCAGATGTGTCCTCTATATAAACCCATGCCGATCACAGGTAATGGCATCTGATTCTTTAGCCTCTCTGAGAATACTCAGGGAACCCCCCTCTCTAAGGAGCTTACTATCTTCTCGTAAACTCCATACTGATTACTCTGTTACTAACTTGATCGTCGAGTGGACACCGGACATCATCGTCCGGCTCTGATAACTCTCAATTTTATCTTGCAGGAAGCAGACACGTCAGCTAGTCCAGTTTCAGCAGCAACAGTTTAGCTCCCACTGTAGGGCCCTGACTATTCTCCAAAAAAATCTACAGTGTGGTCCATAACCTTTAAAGATGGTGACCACAAAAAACAATGCTGGTAGGGGCGATGGGAATCAACCCCCAGACGACGGAGGAGGAGGTCATGGTGGAAATCCTAACACAGGAGCTCCTCCACCAGTGGCCGGCCAATACGTCACATTAGAACAATTCAACGCTCTTATAAAGCAGATCGCTACCCTTACCAAGGCGATTATGCAGCTGCCTGCCTCGCCACGGCACAATCGGAATAGGAGGGCTAGAGGACCGGGAGTAGGATTCAAGGGATCCAGACAATCTAGACACTCATACCAATCGGTTCACCCATCTTCTAGCCACCAGCCAGATGGAATGCCAGGACTCATTTCAGAAGAATACGACGTCAATTATGTAGTCGAGGATGAGTTATCTTTCAATCGTTCGAAGAGTCTTTTTGTGTATGATCGCCTAGGACCTAGGCGTGAAGATGATACTGAGGGAGCACAAAGGTGAGTTGATGCCGTTAGAGCCAATCGGAAGGCTGTAGAAGTCAACGCCACTACTGATAAACTCGCAACTGAACGCGTTGGAGAATAGATACCGGCTTCAGATCTAGGGGCCCTAGAGCAGCAGATGCTTGCCATTCAAACGAAGCTTAGTGAGATGGAAAAACAACAGGCTGCCAGAACAAATGGCCATAGGAAAAGAAAATACCATGCCGAGATGGCTTTCTCTAGGGAGATAATGGATGCACCACGTCTGGACAACTTCAAGATATCCAAGCTCGATCCCTATGACGGAACCACAGACCTTCAATTGCATGTCAACAATTATTCTGCCATGATGCTCCTGTACTGATACAATGATGTCATTCTCTGCTAAGCACTCCCCTCCATGTTGAAGGGACTGGGTCGACTGTAGTTTAATAATCTCCTAGTCAACTTGATCCGGAGCTTTGACGAGTTGAGTGTGATCATTTCTAAACTCAAGCCGCACCCAGAAAAGATTCCAATTACTTGAATGACAATCAAATATAAACCAGGTGAGTCCTTGAGGAAGTTCCTAGCCAGATTTAACAACGAGGCACTGGGGATAAATATCTCAGTCTAGATGTGAAGATGACAGCCCTATACGACGGGGTGATTGATCTTGATTTATTGAAGTCATTGGCCAAAAGACCACCTACCGATCTTAATGACTTGAGAGCTCGGTGTAACAAGTATACCACGGCTAATTATGCTTTTCTTCTAAAGCAAGACAAATAGAAGGCAGGGAGAGAAAATAAAAGAACTGAGTCCCAAGCAGATGTTAAGACGTCCACATAGCCCCCCAAGAAACAAAAATCAAGAAAAAATGATTTCCTCGTAAGCAGGTGACAAAGGCAGAGTTCGATTGGGATGCCTTCACTCCTCTGAATTTACCATGGAAAAGGTAATGTATGAGCTAAAATGCACCCCTCTAGAGCTGAAGGATCCCCCAAAGTTGAAAGCATACCCAAAGCGCAAATCGATAAAGAAATATTGCAAGTACCATCATGACCATCGTGACCGATGACCATCGTGACCATGGTCACGACACAAAACGATGAAAGATTTAATTTAGCGGTCGTCATGCTAAAGAATTTGTAGGTAAACCCAAAACTGAAGGTTGGCAAGGAAAGCAAGTCGCCGATGACCAAGATGATGTGGATCCTAAACACGGTGGCAAAGATAAAGATAACTCCGACGACGCTCCTAAGTCACCACCACTAAGGAAGATAAGTAACACAAGGGGAGGCCGAGTCGGGGTAATCTTGAAGAAATCAATGGCGAGTCAAACAACTGGACAATCACAGACTCGGGGGCGCACCCCAACTCGACGACATTATGGAACCCTGAATGCTACTCAAGTTGAAGATGCAGTAGCTGAGTTGACAAGGCGGTTCACAGTGTTTCACCCAAGCCAGAAGTCGGGGGCTATGATGGGGGCAAACTAAGAACCTGAGGAAGTACTAGCCAACCTCATTGTAAGCTTAAAAAATCTCAGCCTCGAAGATCCAAAGTTGCCAGAACGACATACAAGTTGTCGAAGAAGCACAAGCCCACCACTCAAACATATTGGCACACCAGAGAAACAGCACCGACTGCCCGTGAAGGAAAGCTGGAATTCCCATAGCACACGGTTGTTATCCCAGAGCATTATGTAAAGGCGATAATATGAGGCCCCGCTGCTGGGAACACGTTTAAAAGCAGCCGTGCCACTTACGCCAAAAGCATTTGCAGCGCATCTTCATCCGCTGAACCCTATTATGCAGGAGATGTCATCATGTTCTTCGATGAAGACCTGATTGATATTAAAGTTCCACATGAAGATGCAGTTTTCATCATGAAGGTGATGGATAAAGTAAATAAAATCGAACGGGTTCTGGTCGACACTGGTAGTTCTGTAGATATTCTGTACTACCATGCATTCAAGGCCATGAACCTCAACGAGAGACGACTACAGCCCATCGTATACTCCTTGATCAGTTTTTTCAGAGATACAGTACAGGTAAAGGGTGGAATTGTACTCGAGACCCGAGTAGGAATAAAGCCCAAAAGGAGAACCTTCCAGACATCTTACCTAGTGGTGGACGTGCCTTTAAGCCACAACGTAATTCTAGGTCAACCAGGAGTCAACCTTTTAAGAGCCTGTGTATCAACCTACTACCCCATCATGAAGTTCCCCACCGAGCACGGTACAAGATTCTGCAAGGTCGATAAAATTTTTTCACGCAGATGCTACAAGATGGACCTCGATAATAGTGATGACAAACTGTTTACACAATTAATTGATATTGAAGACCTCCGAGATGACTTCACTCAGGAGCAAAGAACTTCTGTTGAAGAGCTGGACCAGGTACTTATCTCAAAGGAAGAGCCAGAAAAATATTTCCAGATTAGGTCCTCCCTACAAGGTGAACAAAGGGAGAACTTGATCAACTTTCTCAAAAGTAACCTTAACGTGTTTGCCTGGTCAGCATCCGACATGCCAAGGATACCAAGGGATCTGATGGAGCACCGACTAGCAATCGATCCTAAGTTCAAACTGGTTCATCAAAAGAAAAGAAACTTCACGGCTGAAGCTGCCATTAAAGTAGAAATAGATAAATTGCTAGTTGCTGGTTTCATTAAGGAAGTTAAGTATCCACAGTGGGTTTTAAATGTAGTAATGGTGCCAAAGTCCAATGGAAAGTGGTGAATTTGTATTGACTACTCTAATTTGAATAAAACTTTCCCTAAGGACTACTACCCTCTCCCTAGAATTGATAGGTTAATTGATGCGACAGTGGGCCATGAAATGTTATATTTCATGAATGCCTACTCTGGATACAATCAGATTAAAATGTATAAGCCAGACGAAATCAATATAGCCTTCATCACTAGCAGTGGGCTCTACTGTTACAATGCGATGCCTTTTAACCTCAAGAACGCAGGAGCGACTTATCAGAGGTTGGTCAACAAGGTATTCGAGAATCAAATCGGAAGAAATATGGAAGTCTATGTGGATGACTTCCTAGTCAAAAGCAAAAAGACAATCAACCATCTAGATGACTTAAAAGAAGCATTCGAAGTCCTCCGCGGCCACCAGATGCGACTTAATCCCACTAAGTGCACATTCGGAGTAGGATCTGATAAGTTTCTGGGCTTTATGGTGTCCAACAGTGGCATTAAAGCTAACCCAGCAAAGATTAACGCCATTATGAAAATGTCAGCCCCCGAAAAACCAAAATAGGTCCAAGAACTGACAGAATGGATAGCTACCCTATGGCGTTTCATGTCCAGATCGACAGATCGATGCCTACCATTCTTCAAGACACTAAAGGGGCCCAAACATTTTGAATGGATAAAAGAACGTTAAAAGGCTTTCGATGAGTTGAAAATCCTTCTGACCTCACCTCTACTACTCACATACCCTAAAGTCGGCAATAAATTACAACTTTACCTTGCTATCTCAACGGCGACCGTTAGCTTGGTACTGATAAAAAAGGTAGACAAGGTTCAAAGGCCAGTATACTACATCAGCAAAATATTACTCGATGCAGAGACCAAATATAAGACAGTTGAAAAATTAGCCCTTGCTTTGGTAATCGCAACCTGGAAGCTGCGACTGTACTTCCAAGCCCACACTATTCTGGTGGTAACAGATAAACCTTTGAAGAAAATTATAGCACGGCTAAATGTTTTCGGATGACTTGTGAATTAAGCAATAGAAATTAGTGAATTCAACATATAGTTTCATCCAAGGACAGCCATCAAAGCCCAAGTACTCCCGACTTCATGTTAGAAACCTCCACAGAAGACAGCGTCGACATAAGCAAAACCGTTGCAGAGGAAGATATCTGGCAGAAAAAGAAAAAAAAAGTAGAACCTTCCCTAGCGTGGACTTTGTACATGGATGGATCCTCAAACGACAAGCACTTGAGGGCTAGGGTAATACTCACCAGTTCTGAGAATTTTAGAGTGCAAGTCGCTCTTCGTTTCGATTTTCAAGCTACAAACAATGTAGCGGAGTATGAAGCCCTCCTAGCTGGACTCAGATTGTCGAAGTTCTTGTTAGTGAAAAGATTAGACATCTATAGCGACTCAAAAGTTGTCGTAAGACAGATCAAGCGAGAATATGAAGCTAAACAACTCCACATGCTGGCATACCTTGAAAAAGCAAAGTCATAACTCACTTTGTTTGAAGGCTACAAGATAAGCAATGTAGATAGAGAAAACAACACTGAAGCAGATGCCTTGTCTCCACTTCGACAAGTTGGTATACATTAAAGTCCTCAAACAGAAAAGCATTGCTAAGGAAGTCGACGTATAGCAAATTGACAGTGAGGGGACTTGGATAAATCCTATAAGGACTTACATTGAAACCGGTGAATTGCCAGAAGATAGGTTGGAAGGACGCTGAGTTCAAGTGAAATTCCGCCAATACACAATCATGGATGGAAAGTTATATTGTAAGTTGCTCACCCGTTCTTTCTTGCTGTGCCTTACCCCAAAGGAAGCCCATGATGTAGTGGGAACTACACGAAGAGATCTGCGGCAGTTACATAGGCGGCCGTGCCCTCTGCCAGAGGCTCCTACGTCAAGGATATTATTGGCCAACAATGCTGGCCGACTGCACCAAGTTTGCAACAAACTGTAAAAAAAATGCCAAAAACACGCTACAGTCAACCATCTGCCCACAAAAGAACTTTAATCCATTAGCAGTCCCCTGCCGTTCTCAATGTGGGGACTGGACATTGTTGGCTAGATGCCGAGGGCCAGATCCTCCAAAAGATACCTCCTCATCACAATAGACTTTTTTTTTTCAAATGGGCCAAAGCTGAAGCAGTAGTGACAACCAATACAGATGGAATTGAGACTTTCCTCCAGACCAATGTCATATACCGTTATGACATCCCAAAAACATTGGTAACTGATAATGGACCACAGTTCGATGGGGAACAGTTCAGGGCCTTTTGTGAAGGCATCAACATCGAGCATAGGTTTGCGACAATATATCACCCAGAGGCCAATGGCCAGGTAGAAGCTACGAATAAAACCATCTGCCGAGGAATAGCTCGACCACTTGGGACAGCCAAAGGAAAATGGGCCCATCAGTTGCCGAGTGTCCTCTTGTCTTATCGCACTACAAGCTGGACGCCTATTGGGGAAACACCTTTCATGCTAGTGTATGGAGCAGAAGCAGTCATACCAGTCGAAGTCACTCACCCCATGCTTAGGGTCATTAACTATGACGAGATCCAGAATAATGAGGATCTGAGGGCCAACATAGACCTACAGGAGGAGGTCCGCGACAATGCTCTACTCTAAACACTAGCATACCAACAGAGGGTAGCTAGGTACTACAACTCACGTGTCTGAGCTAGGCAATTCAAGGTCGGCGATTGGGTGCTTCGCTGTACCGTTGTATCCAAACCTTCCCAACAAGGCAAGTTAATGCTGACTTGGGAAGGACCATATAGAGTTATCCGCGTGATGAGGCCAAGGACTTGCTACCTCGAAACGAGGGAGGGAAAATATATCCAGAAGCCCTGACACTCAAAAAAATTATAGAAATTCTATCACTGATGTAATGGACATGAGGAAACTTTAATGAAATGTCTTACATCCCAATATTTTACCTTGTGAATTTCTAAGTAATGTCCCGACATAAGCCGCTATAGCAACGACTTGTGGAACACTTGGGTTGTACGCCCACAATCACCCCACAAGTCAATTACATAGCAACTCACGCGACATACGGGTTAACACAACTCGCTGACGAGCGACGTGTGTGACGTGGGGTCTAACGATTATCTATACTACTCAAATTCATGTTGCATGTACCATGCACCAACTGTGAACTCGGGAAGAAAGGAACGTTCCAAAGTTCATGAAAATAAGGGCAAAAGGACATACAAGCTTGGCAAAAGTTTTAAACCATTTTATTAAAGCAAAATTACGAGATTACAATCACAAAGTATGGGACAAGAGGAAGAAATAGAAGATAAACATTTTGACAATCTAAGACATGAGAAAGAAAGCGCCGGTGCATCACTCATCGGACTCCGAAGAAGACAGCACATCTCCAAATTCAAAAAAGTCGAAGTTTGGGACCTTGGCCAGCACAAAGTTGCGCAGCGCACAAAATTTCGACTTGTAAGTCGTCCTACCAATTTCTTCATGAAGGGAGGCAATTTCATCCCCTTCGCGGATCATTTCTTTTAAATCTTCTGACCTCTTGAATTCATTTATGGAACTGTCAAACATCTGATAAAAGGACCTATCCTGAACTCACTTCTCCTTTACCATTATAACCTTCTCCTCCACCAACTTCGCTTTTTTTCCTTCTCCAAAATGTTTGATCTCTGCAAGGATCTCTAAGTCCTAGCCCTCAATGAGTTGATTTCATCTTTTTCTCTATCCTTCTCCTTTACGAGTGCTTCCTTTGCTGCCTTTAGTTTATGGTCAGTCTCTACAGACCTACCCTCCAGAGATTCAAATCTCGTGAAAATTTCATGGCAACAGTTGGCAAGCTATAGCCAAGAAAGAAGCCTAATCAGAGACTAAAAAGAAAATTATGGGTTCATCTGAAGTTAGAACACTTACATTGCAGAATGCCGAAGAAATCTCGCCACCCAATTCTTTAAAAGTCCTCTCAGAAACAATCTCCTGATCCATGGGGAGGCAGATTCCTTGAAGAAGTTCTCCAGCCACCCGAACATCGAATATACCCCTGTCAGTAACCTTCATAAACCAACTCAGCGCAGAACGAATCGTAAGCTGAGCGACTCGCCCGAGCAAGGCGCCAAACAACGGACTAAGGACCAATTGGACCCGATTTTAGGATATTTTCTCTTTAAAAGCAAGTATCGAGGCTATTCGGGTTGCCAAACCGGTAAAGAGTGGCTTCTTTTTTTGGACAAAAATGTCCCCTTCGGCAGAGTTGTTTGACTCCTTAGGTGGGGATGCCCATGTGGGGGACTCCCCAGGCAAGGTTGTTTGGGCTCCAGTTTCCTATGAAAAACCTATTAGGATGTCACTGTCGCTGTCGCTGGGAGAATCAGAGACTTCTACTGTTGCAGCTTTACTAGTCTACCCCTTACTCCGACTAAAGGTGATGATTGCCTTTTTCGTTTTGGAAGGGGCTCCTGTTCTTGCACCATATTCCCTTTCAGACGCTGAGAAGCCCTAACAGCCTTATATAATCGTGGATGTTCTCCAATGATTTGGACTCCTAGAAATGAAGCAATTTAAACCGAAAAGAAGGTAAACAGTTAATAGAGAAGTAAAACGCATCACAATTGAAAGAGATTCAAGGATATATTAAATTTACCAGGCAGGGATGGAACTCCTTCGTCCACTACCATTAAGTTCTCCACTTGAGTAAAAGTGTTACCCTCCTCTCTACCCCTCCACTCTGTATCTACATGAGGGGGTTGATGAACAAATGGACGGAAATCAGGCTTGGCGAATTTAGGATGAAACAACTGGAACTCACCTACTTGATTCTCGGCAAGATCAAAAGAATCCGAATCATCACGGGATAACTCAGGTTTCTCGTTCAACACCTTCGCTTCATCATCGTTGAAAAAACTCCATACGTTGCTTATAGGAAATGGGGTCCTATCTACACGTCCAATGAAGAGGAAAGAATTACACCAGTTCTGAAGGGATTTCCTCTGAGAACCCAAAATCTTCAGGATGTTTGTCTTCATCTTAAAATAACACCATCCCGCGAGAGCGGGAGAACCAGATTTTTTCTCCACATTCAGGCCATACATTGCCATGAATAAATCAACTGAAGGGGTACAACCAAGGTGCAGGAAGAAGAGAACAAAAGAAATCAAATGGCACCATGAGTTGGGCTGCACTTATCCAAAGGCAAGCCTATAATACTTCCGAATTGAAAAAATCTCATCTGGAAGAGGCCGCAGGAAACCAGAACCATCTCTTTAAAAATGCAGATTTCGTGAGGGTTCTCAGTGTTGGGTGCTTCATCATCTTTAGCCGCCTTGCATTTATATTCCCCAGGGATGGGATAAGTGGTCGTAAGGATGTTCACCTCCGCTTAACTCATAATGGAGCGATAACTATAGCAGACTAACCGCTCCCTCGAAGAAAAGGATGGATCTCCAGCAGAGGAACCACTCCCAGTCCGGGAACATGAAGGCCCTGCTCTTGAAAAAGACATCCTTCAAAATAAATAAGCAGAACTAAGAACGAGGAAATCCCTGAAACAGTGTCTAATACTTAAGATCATAGAAAGGAATTTGGGAATAAGAAGGATGCTACTTGAAAAGGAAAGCAATCCCAAGTTATCCGCCTCAAATGAATATATATCCATTACCAAAAACAGTTCTCTCCGGATTTCAAACTATTGAAATCTGCAAAAATCATTGAGAAAACGGTCAAATCAAACGTCAACCGTCACAATGGTTCAAAGAGGAGTCTGCTTTACACGCGGCACCACCCCGTTCACCAATGGGTAACTGTCAAATTTAATACCCCTATGAACCTACGAAAAGAGATTTTCAATTTTCAAAATACTTTTGAAGATGGAAGTGCCACGTGGAGGAAAGTTTACACTCCCAAAACTGTGACAAGTAAAGTGGAAAGCACGAGAAAAAGAGGCGGTTAAATGCCTAGAACTTGTAAACTCGGTGCATGATCAGAATTCACAAATCTTGTTATGTGCAGAACAAGTTTACAAATCAACTTCATCACAACTTTTTAAATCAAACTGTCATGAAGTTGGTAGGCAGAGACATTATACAAGTTAAATAGATACGCTCCTAACCATGCTAGCGGAAGGCTTCCTAAGACGCTCTACGGCTTCGACTAATTCCTTCGCCGCCTTCCTAGTTTCATGCTTAGCTTCAACCCACTGCTGCGACATCGTTTGAAAAATGGCATCCAGAGAACGGTGAGGATTATAATAATAACCCTCACGCTTCGAACACCCCATGAAATCTGCTAGAGTCTCTTCTACCTTGGTGAGTTTCTCCGCAAGAAAGTTCAATCGGTGCTCAGCATTATGGCGAAGCCGTCAATCAGTAAACCCTCTTTCAAAAGGTCATCTTGGTCGATCTTCACCAGTTGGAGTTCCTTATAACACTCGACATGTAACTTATGAGCGGTCACAAAATGTTTCTTTGCCTTCTCCGCCCGAAATTGCAGCTTTCTGCCCACGTTTTTTTGAGAATCTTCAAGACAAGCCATGGCTGTGTCGATTTTGTCCAATGCCACCTCAGCTTCCAGAAGCTAGGTACGAAGGACTTCAGCCCCCGCAACGGTGTTTAAGAGAACGTCCGAAAGATCCTAAGAGAAGGTTGCAATGTTAGACAGAAAGGTTAAGAAAAGATCACACACAACATCAACTAGAGAATTAGAAAAAGCCAAATTTCCATTAAGTTCTAACGGTGAATTACAAGTACAAAAACACAAAGCACCAAAGGGCGCGAACAACAAGAAAGGAGAAAAAGTAAGGTGTCTGCCCGGCAACCTCCGTGTTTGTCCCAACATCCTTGGCAAACTTTTTTGACCAACTCGGAGTTTCCCACCTGCAACTTGGGAATCCCGAGGGCCGGCAACATCAAGGATTGAGGCTGGGTGATGGATTATGGCCAGGGAGTGCGGTTCACGCTGAGACACGTTATCAATTCCCTCATCTTCAGCGCCCTCATCTTCATCCTCCCCTTCAGAAAAAGAGGAAACATTATCCAATTCCAGATGGTACCTGGAGAAGTTGAAGTCAGACGCCTTCTTCCGCACGAAGCGACATAAGTTATACACCCCTTCCAAAAACAAAGCTCCACCAATCGAGGTACGGAGAGTTTTCTTCTCCGACACGTTCTGGACGAAAGCATCCAATTTTTCAAAGGCCTTGAACTCTACGATGGCCTGGTCGATCTTCTTGCGAATCCCAACTTTGGTCTCCTTGAGTTTGGCTCGAAGATTTTCAATGGTTTTATCAGCAATCTCCTTTTGTTTTTGTCTGTCCAACTTGGCTCTCGCTTACTCTTCCTCAAGCTCCGCCTTCAGCCTGGCGACCTCAAATTCCGCATCACTCTTGCCCGAGTTTGCAACGTCAAGCTGACCCTTGGCTTCCTCTAGCTCTTTGGCCAAGGCCTCCTTCTCCTCAGGGTACTTTCGACGGACCTTATGGGCTTCTTCTAGAGTCTTCTCGGTAGACTCATGGTTTTTCTCAAGGGACTCCAGCCTTTTTGTCCTGCTGAGATTGCGGAGGTTGCAAGACCGTGACACATTTGCAGGGTACAGAGAATAACAGGAAACATTAAAGGAAAAGAATGATGAGATGAGGGAAGAGGGAGGTGCGAAGAGATAGATACTTACACCGGCAATATATCGCTCCTCTACCTTCTAGAGATCGTCCTCTGACATCTTATCAAAGGAGATTTTGTCCTTGGGCAGACACATGCCCTCCACCCCATGGTGCTATCACCCTAGCCGATCCTCCATTTCGACCAGTAAGTGCCCTTTAAAGATCCGGAACCGTGGCCCTTACCAGAGGTACACTTTTTATAGCTCCTGATTAGCGACTTCGCCTGGGGAAGAGATTCGGCCCTCCCTTGGGGGTGAGCTACCAACCCAGTTGCAAGCAGCGAACTAGGCACCAACCTTACAACCTCAATAGTAGCTATAGTGACGACGGATTCTGAAGACTCCCTGGAGGGCGACTTGGAAGATTCCTTACTGAACTTTTGCAACAATGGCGCAGGGGGACTGTTGGTAGAAACCCCGACGACTTCATGGGGAGCTGGGGGGACATCACCAGAGGCGACCTCCGTCACAGGAGGAGGAATAACTGGAGAAGATCTCTCGGACGGAGCCGTAGGCGTGGACTCTACGCCATTCCTTGCCTTCTTTCGGGATGGGGCACCGCTGCCCTCACCCTCAGACCACTCCTCCCGGTCCAAAGGCTTCGTAACCTTGGTATGGAAAGCTTTCTTCTTCCTCCCCATCTTCTTAGAAGAGCCTTCGACTCCGTCTTTCGATGCCCTCTGCTGCTCATGTAACCTCTTAACCGTGGCGAGATCAAGAGAGGATTTTCCCACTGCAAAATCGTTAAAGGAAGAATTAGTACCGAAAAAAGATTAGATGACAAGTCAGCATGCAAATTATACCTCTTCGACTTACCCAGACTTCCTGTGGTGAAATGGAACCCTGGGGGTGTTGTATCGTCATAGATGTCGTCCCTTGCTCAAAAGTCGCCACGACAGGATAGGAAAGGGGAGGTAAGCTCATCATAATCGAGTTTGGTCCCCAATTACACCATGGAGTGGCTACGTTTATCCTCCTCGTTCAAAGTTGGAAGGTGGTTTAATTCAACGAATTCTGAAAAATGCCATAAGCTTACTAGCGGCAAGGGTTTCATGGGGCTCATGAAAAAGAACTTGTTCAACCAATGCGGAACCTTGTTCCTCTTTTTACACAGAATCTCAAAAGTGTTGGGCCGCTTATTAAAGTAATATCAGCCCAACTTAGCCGTATCCTTGGTCAGCTTAGTCTTGTTCAGAAGATACAAGTATTTGAACAGATAACGCTTGGTTCCCTTCCCAACTTTCGGAAGAAGACAATGAAGGCCACGATCATAGACCACGAGTTGGCGTGGGACCAAGCCATAATACTGAAGGATCTTAATGGCCCCTAGAGGAACAGGAGCTTGAACCCTGACCGAAGAAACTTAGTATATATACACATCTCTGTCCTATGGGGCTGACAAGTGGATTCGTCCTTTGAAAGGAATCCTAGTGTAGTAGCAGACATCGATTGGGTGTTCAGCCAAGATGCCATTTCTCCTTCAGTCTGCATTTCACCCCGATGGCTTCTACTTCAATGGGAGAAGGGATTGCAATTTCCATGGTTTCTCCCAGGAGTGCTGGGTCTTTCGACATTAGAATTGCAAAGGGCAATGGTTCCCTAGACTCTTTCTCTCTCTTGGCTAATAAGGTGAAAATGTTGGTTATTGTCCCCTTGGATCTAGGTACACAAGACAAAATGTTTGTAGGTAGTCTCTCGTCCCCTGCTATGGGAAGCACTCTGGCTATGGTGGCGCTAGGTTTAGCAAACCTCACCGGTGCTCTACATCCTGACGGTGCCCGGGTTGCCAAAAAATCCCACGCAGTGTACTCCTCTGGAAACCAACCAAATATTGGTTTGTTAGGTTCTGAGGGCACCGTCCTGGGAAGATCGAACATTCTAGACATGGCTAACTCTATAGGCAACTCTAAAAGAAAAGATCAACAATCAAATAAATAGGGAAACAAGAAGAAAGAGAGATCTTAAGGTGGAGAAGTGGCAGAGAAGTGACAGACAGTAATGGAGAAGATGAAGAAGGATTTCCTCTGCTTCAGGGACTCTAGAGATCGAAAAACCAAAAGTGATTTTCAGCTAATGAGGCTTTATAGCCCCCATTCGACGGATTTGAAAAGGTTGGAATCCGAAGTTCATCATTACGAAAGGATGTCGATTCGTCTCCCTTTGTCCTAATCAGCAAAAAAATGGGACATCTTCACTCGAGAAATGGGTGGAACCTCCTTCGTGTTCAATACTTCCTCATTGCATTAAATGCGATGCCTTAAAAGGTTGAGACAAATCTGCATGCTAATGTCATTTTCGTATAGAAATAAGGACTGTGGCCTGACAAAAATGGCCGCTTTGATGCATGGCATCTCCCTAGAGGTCGTTGATCCATAGCTACTCACACCGAATCATCGTGTGATCACGAAGCGTGGGATATTCAGAATACCTTTTTGAGTTCCCCAAAAAGTTTTTGAATTCACCCACGATGGTTATGTATCTTCGACGACTTCAAAATTGGGCAGGAATTATTTATGGTCAAAATGCCCATAACTAGAATTCAAGTAAGTTCTCACTCTTTAAAGATGTTCTCTCCTGCAGGGTAAGTTGGGCCTTACGCTGACTTACAACTCTCAAGATGGGATGGATAAAGCACGAGTTGGATCTCATCAAGGAGCAACCGCTTCCTTTAAGCCAAGACATTTTCCAAGTCGTCGTTTTATTCTCAAAGTCGTCATCTTGCAAGTTGAAGGAAGCAACTTAAGAAGTGCGACTTTATGTGACTTGGGAAGTGCAACTTCAAACACCTCATGATTCACTATGGCAAAATGGAATGAAATACGCTGCAGTGTCGAGATTGCTTCGTCAAAATCGGTGAGCAAAATCGGTGAGTTCACAGAAGCAAGGGGCAACTGTAGATGGCATATTTCTCCTGATTAATTGCGGTGTGACACGTGTTCGTCAGTAAATCGTAATGGGAAGATGACATGTGTCCTTCCAGATGTCGCTCCCAGGACGTCCCGATGGTGGTAAGAGGAAGCACATGAATGTTTGTATGTGCTAGTTCTTTGGGCCAATCTCCGGCGTACTACGGGGATTCTTATTGAAAAGCGATCCGGAAAATTGGATTGGGATAGCGTTCTCCACCTGCGTAGGACGCTTATGGCGATCTGTAAGGGCAGGGACGTTGGTCTTGCCTGGCCGTGGGATGGAGATCCTACGATCACTAGTGATTCGATCAACTCAAACAGTCATAATTGCCCATTTCAGTCCCGGCGAAGTCATAGCAGAATCATATACTCTCAATCACTGGATGGTATGTCCATTCAAGTTGCAGGTGTGTCCTCCATATAAACCCACAGCGATCACAAGGATATCTGATTCTTTAGCCTCTCTGAGAATACTCAGGGAACCCACCTCTTTAAGGAGGTCTTTTCGTAAGCTCCATACTGATTGCTTTGTTACTGACTTGATTGTCAGAGTGGACATCGGACATCATCGTCCGATTCCAATTCTCAACTTTATCTTGTAGGAAGCGGGACATGTCAACTAGTCCAATTTCAGTAGCAACACCAACTATTATAGTATATAAACAAAGATACGACTGAAGAGCATAATGATTACCTCCTGAGTCAGCAATATGAGCCGAAGCTCCTTTATCATGAAACTAGAAAGCATCTTGGAACTCAAGTTGAAGTTGAGCGACTAATGCTTGAGGAATATTGTTAGACCCACATGCCACGAACCCGGTTTAACCTTATGTTCACATATCGTGACCGGTCTTCCCATCATAACCGGCTCAAGTGAACTAATTGTATGAAGAAATCACAAGACCAGGTAAGCAACAAGTCCAGTTTAGTTTATGTGGTTGACTATTTTAGTTTGTGTGGAAGCAACCAGTTAAAACAGTCAAACCAGTAAAATTTCGTTTTGTGGTTGACTGTTTTGGATTTGTGTGGTCGACGGATTATGCGACCGCAGAGTCGATCGGTCAAGCCCAGAATAGACTCCGTGTTTAGGAAACTTTCCTAATTTGAGGAGGTCTCTTTCTTAATTGAGAGAGGACTCTATATGGAGGTTTTCCCTCTATATAAAGGACGTCCCTCTACTCTATTTTACACTTTTGCTTATTCCCAAACCCTAAAACTAAGAGAACAAAGAGAGAGGAGAAGAAGAATGAGACTTGGAAAGAAAGAAAGCTTGAAGGAAAGAAAAAGGGAGTTGTAGGCAAAGGAGTTGCTGTTGGAACTTCAACCTACCGTAGCGAGGATCAACGGTAAGTACCTTAACTCTGTAGAAGGCTAGGTTACAGTAGAATTATGGATTTAGGATTTTTGTTACAAGGAAATCAAATCTAAACTATGCTTCCAATCCTAACATGTTCGTTATAAATTCATAATGGGGACTATAATGATTAGGGTTATAATGATGAATTAAATATGGATAATGGCCATAGAATGAACGTAGGATGGATCCCATTGTCGAGCCAAAGGATTGGATCAAGGCCCAAGCCTAAATCATGACCTGAAGGTTGTGTGATAGCATCACTGGTCGACCATAGTGCAACCAATGAGTCTGAAGTGCCTAGGGTTTGTGCGGTCTCTTGTGTGGTCGACAGTATATGCGACCACAGAGTCGACCATACAATGTGTAGTCAACATATATTGAGACCATTGAGTCGACTACAGAGTCGATCACTCAATAACAGGAAGCATATTATGGAGACCAGACAAGGTTTTCGAGTATTGTAACTTGAGGAAATTAACCTTAACTTAAATATATCAATTGTTTAGGTTTCCAACTAGTTCAAAGTAAATTCCAAAGCTTCGAAGAGAAACGAACATCAATCACAAGTGAGGGAACAAGACCTAAACTAATTGGTTAATAACAAGCTATCCTTTCTTTTTATTTTCTGTTATCTATATGATGCCATGCCTTGTATAATTGTTTGTGCATCTCACATGTCATCCAATACTTGTTATATATCTGCTCATGTATATTTATTTTTGTCTATTTATATATGATGATGATGATGATAGGAATACGCATGTGATTGTATTTGTGGTTGGTGTGTTGGATGCGAGTGGAGCATCAGGGGGAGGATGTGGCACTGTGGTTCAGCCTGTCCACTAGACTCTAGCTCTATTTCTACTCAGTCCTACCTACTGACATCGTCATATCGCCGTTACCTTAGCAGAATTAATATGCTATAGAGCATCAAGGGGAGGACGCCATAGTTGTCAAGGCGCTAAGGCGAACCAAGGCGATGGAGGCCTAACTGGGCGCCTAGGCGACCAAGGCGCCCGCCTAGGCGACCAAGGCGACCGCCTAGGTGCCCAATTTTCCAAGGTGACCCAAGGCAGTCTGGGCGCCTAGGCGATGCCTTGACAACTATGGAGGACGCGGTACCGTGGTTCAACCTGACCGCTAGACTCTAGCTCTATCTCTATGGGCATATTGAGGGATGCTGGGTAAAGCCATAGACACAAATTATGATGACATCTAGAATTGATTAGTTACGAGCCTAGTTTACAAGCCTTCGCCCGCAGGGGCTTATGTGCTGATATGGGTAGGGCATCAGGGGAAGTGTTGGCAATGTGTGATCTGGACACTTTAGTTTTATCTCTCTTCTATAGTGGGTGCATGTGGGACGGCAATGATGTTTGATCCATTGGGCGGATTTACACACTTGTGTAAAGAGGTGCGGTGGCCGTCAATCCTTTTTATAGCACAGTTGCAAACTTATACCAGACCAAAGATATGAATTGAATGCATGCATATATTTGTGCATTGTTTTGTTTACTCACTGAGCTCATGTTGGAGAGTTGACCCTCGTGCGCGCCATTCTTTTTAGTTTAATGATGCAGATAATACCGTTGAAGACTACACGAACGCACCAACGTATGGACATGTGGCGGCTATGGATGAGCAGGTTATGGAGGACGAATATGACTCGTCAAGCGAGTGCTTCAATTATGTTTACGCTTAGTGTTTAACTTTCGTATTTTGGTATTTGTAATAGTTTGTTATATTTATGTTTTGGTTACTTGGAGATAATTGATTTATTATTTACTTATCATTGTAGACACTCAGTTCATTATTAATAAAGACTTCCGCTATTTATTTTATTATCTCTGATTGTGATGTGGAATATATTTGGTTTGGATTGTTGGCACGGTCTTACAAGATCCTGGCGTGAACCATTGGTTCATATAGCGGTTCATTTACACTTCTGGTTAGTCCGGAATTGGGGTGTGACATATTTTCTTCTTGGTAGCTATTGTCGAATGTACACTAGCATTTCAATGCAGAATGCCCAAATTTCTAACAAATTTGGCACTTTAAGGTGATCAAAAATCAGAACCATAGTTGGAACTAGATTGATTAAACCTAGCCGAATCTTGCAAACCAAAGATGGAATTGGAACTTTGTACAACAGATCCAGAATTAATTAGACCCTTTCTTAGGATCTTTATTTTCCCTTGACCTATTTTGACCTGTTTGAACAAATCTGCCTCTTGAAAAAAAAAACCACCGCATCTCTGATTTGGAGCATCTTGTGGGAGTAAAAGCAAGATGATAAGCAGGACTTGTAAAATCAGGTCATGATTCTTGAGTCTCAGGTCATGACTTTGAAGCAAAGGAATAAGGTCAGCATAAGTAGGCACTGTAGGTTTTAGCATGGTTGTGGCAAAATTTTCAAAAGAAGTTCCATGATTTCTTCAAGGATAAAACACCTTCCGTTGATCAGGGACAGCTTTGCCAATGACATTTAACTGATCGCAGATCTGCTTGAATTCAACAAGAAAATCAAAAAGAGGTGTACTCTTATTCTTTTTGAGAAAATGAAGTTTTGAGAGTAGTTCAAATTCTCTTGCCTCTAAGTCCTGAGAAAACGTAGAAGACAGAGTGTGCCAAAGCTTACAAGAAGACTTCATCCCTACTGCAAGACCAAGCACTTCTTTAGAGAAAATACCTGTGATCCAAGCCTTTATCAGTCAGTCCATTATGATCCACGACATAAAGTCTAGATTAAGCACCTTTACCCTCTCTTCGAACAGAATCTCCCAATCTAGAGGAGTGAGATCACCATTGATGAAGCTTGTGAGATCTTGGCTTTCTATTAATGTCAGGATTTGTCTCCCATAGCAAGTTTTTTCCAGGGTTGAGCTTCAGTGATATGAAGTTACTAACATTTATATTACAAGGATACGAAATTTGGAAGATGGTAACCTTAACCTGGAGTGTGACATCTTAAAAGAATTGATGTTGCAGATCTATCTTCACTTCACTTGAGCTCTGATACCATGAAGAGAAGCGTAAACAAAGATGATAAGAGTTGTAGATGAAAACTTTTTTTTTTCCCCCATATTGGGGAATAAAGGGATTGAGATCATCTCATATTACGGTATCAACATGAGGCTGTCCAGCTTACCCAAAAAAAAAAATGAGGCTGTCCAGCTTACCCAAAAAAAAAAATGAGGTTGTCCAGCCTCCATTTGTTCCGCGACAGGTGGTGATGCTTTAATCCAACGTTGCTCCAATGTTTCTAATGAACTAAATGTAATGTAAGGATTTTGGAAACGCAAAACACCATGAGAGGTTCAAAATCGTAAAAAACAACATCCATTTCTCATCGTCGTCGGTGACAGTGATGGGTTCATATTGTGGGACTTCTTCTTCTTCCTCTTCTTCTTCTTCTTCACCGTCTTCGCCTTTCGAATTATGGTTTCAGAAGCCACTGAGTGGGTTTAGATCAAATAAGAAGACTTCGCTACTGCTTCAGGATGAGAAACTCTAGGCAACTCAATCCATTCAAGTTCTTTGCAGATTCAAATTCCATGGCTCCTATCAATCTAGGGTTTTTCAAATTTCAACTTCTCTTCACATCCATAGGTCATAGAGATAGATCAGAACTTGAGGATCTTTTTTAAGCTTTTATTTATTTTCTTCATCTTTTCTGTTTGGAGTATGTGTAAAAAGAGGAAAGAAAAAGGTAGTTTCAGTTTTATTGTGGATTTCTGGATTGGATTTTATGGAAGCACAAGGCCTGAATGGTTTGTGCTTATGTAGGACTAATTGGTTCATGTGAAGATCTATGGTGTTTTGAGTTCTGGGTTTGCAAAGTTTTTTATGGACTTCAAATTTATCACATTTTGCTCATCTCTTAAGCTCTTAAGCATAACATGTTAAATCATGTATCATCTTCTTTATTTTCTAAAATACAATTTGAACCAGATTTGATAAAGAAGGAACCTGTTTTGAATAAATTTTTCTTCCTGCAAATTGTGTGGAAGTCACTTAACCAATATACAATCAGCTTTTATTTCTCGGCTAACTTATAGTTCCGCCCATCTTAGTTTACTGTCCAACTCAACTAACACATTGTAGATATGTACACTTCTTGGGTGAAACTTATCACCTGAAACAAATTCATGAATTTCACCATCCACCTCTATCCAGCTTAAGCCAGAGACCTTCTCAACTCCTCTCTCTGCCATTACCCTCCTTGCTCTACCAAAATCCTCCCATCTTCCAAAACCTGCGTATAGATTGGAAAGAAGAACATAACCACCACCATAGTCTGGCATAAGTTCAACTAGATTTTGTGCAGCAATTTCTCCAATCTCAATATTTCTGTGGTTCCTGCATGCAGACAGCAAAGATCCCCACAAAACCACCCCAGGTCTAATAGGCATGTTCTCAATAAACTCTTTTGCTTCTCTGAGAAGACCTGATCGACCGAGTAAGTCAACAATGCAACCATAATGCTGTATCCTAGGCTCAATATTGTAAGTTCTTCTCATGAGGTTGAAATACTCTAATCCTTCCCTGACTAGACCCCCATGGCTACAAGCACTTAAAACACCTACGAATGTTACATAATTAGGCTTCACCCCAGAACTCAGCATTTGTGAGAACAGCTCCAGAGCAGCCTCAGCAAATCCATGGACAGCAAAACCAACAATCAGTGATGTCCAATGCCCCACATTTTTATATGGGACGCCCACAAAGACTTGCAAGGCGCCATAGATGCTTCCACATTTGGAATACATATCAACTAGAGAAGCACCAAGGTCACCAGTAAATCTGAACTCATGACGAATTACATACCCGTGGACCAACTTGCCCAGACGAAGAAGACCCAGAACAGAAACAGCCGAGATGGCACTGACCAAAGTAAATTCATCTGGTCTAATCTCTGATACCTGCAACTCAACAAGAAGGCCAAGGGCCTCATATGGAAATGACTGCCGAGCATAACCACCAATCATCGTATTCCAAGAAACAAGGTTTCTCTGAGGCATCTCATCGAATAGTCTCCGAGCCAAACCAAGGTCCCCTGATTTCACAATCCCATCAATCATGGAATTCCAAGTCACAACATTCCTTTCTGACATTCCTTCAAACACTGTCTGCGCACTATCGATCTCCCCACATCGACCATACATGTTAATCAGAGAATTCAGCACAAAGAGATCAGAAACGAAGTTCGTTTTCAAAACGAAGTTATGTATCTGTTCACCATCTTGAATGGAACCCAATTGGGCACACGATTTGAGGACAAAAGGGAAGGTAAATTTATCGGGAAGGATTCCAGAGGGGTCGTAGAGCATCCTGTAGAACAGCAACAAGGCCTCTTCTGGTTGATCAACTTGGGTGTGAGCTCTGATAAGGGTATTGTAGATAAAAGTAGAGGAATTATTCGCTTGGTTGAAGACAGAGAGAGCGTAATCGACGTCTTCTGATTTGGGAGAAGAATAATGAAATATTGAGCAACAGGATTCAACTATTCTGGTGGCCACTAATGGCTCGTAATGGAAGAAACCAGTTTTAACGGCAACGGCGTGGAGCTGTTTGATTTCTCCCGTGGATTTGCAACTATTGAAAGTGGAGAGAGCCAGTGGGGGTGGAGACGAGGAGAGACAAGTCTTCCATGGAAGAGTAATTTCGAGTATCATCTCTCTCTTTTTCTCTCACTTTAAAAATCTCGACGCCATTAACGAACTGAGTGTGCCGTTTAACTGATTCAATCCTCTTATATTTATAAAGTTTTTTTTATTGGTATCGGTCAGTTTCGTCTCTCACTTTATTGTATTGTATAACAAATGGCTCCAAACGTGATTCGGATCAGTTTCGTCCACCACCGATACTGTATCTGAGATCTGAAACGTATAAGGCTTGACCTCAACCCGAAAGTAGCTTTGTGGGTGTAGGATCGGTTTCAGGAGAAAAAATCACATCAAAGGATATTACATCGTCGTGTGAGGGGACGGGTTCATTCATGGTCCACCCTTTTGGGACGGGTTCATTCATGGTCCACCCTTTTGGGACGGGTTCATTCATGATACACCATTTTGAGCCTCATGGAGGGATAATCATAATCCATTCCTTGGCTTAGTTACAACTTAACTTTCTAAGGGTTTCAAACAGTTTATTAGTGGTTAAACCAAACAGTGTAGTGTGGTGTCGTTTGGCGTAGAGGAGGGCAAAACTGATTCACATTTTCTATGCTGACCTAATCGGCTTATCCAGGTCCCCCAGCAGACCTGGATAGTCCACAAAAAATGCACATTTGAGGGATTCTATGCCAACCCACTTGGCTTACCCAAGTTTGATAAACATCACCTAACATCCATTGGTTTCTAAAATCATCAATCGCACCCCACCAATTGACACTGACTGAAGAAAATTAAATATTTTTCTACACATCTATACCTTACTTATTTTAAATTAAGAAATGTTAAAGTTACTAACTTGACCTTCCATACCCTGCTCCCCTCTCTTTCCTCTCTCCCTCGTCGTTGTGGGGGGTGGGGGGGGGGGGAGGGAGGTAGGTGTTCTTCCCGCTGCCTTCCTTCAGACCCCCGCCCTTCTCTCTCTCTCTGCTATAGCTATTTCCCCTCTCCACCTCAACCACTTAGGCTGTGTTTGGTATCAGTTTTGTTTTTATTTTTCTGACATATTTTTATTTTTATAGGTGTTTGATATGATTTTTGAGTACTATTTATGAAAAGAAAAAACAAGAAGAGGCCAAAAATCAAAAAGAGCCAAAAATCAATTGTACTTGTTTTCGCGCAACTTCAAGTTGCACATGCGTTTTATGTTGGAAAATAAGGGGTAAAAATGTAAAATAATTTTATATTCATTTCCTCATTCTTATTAGCCAAACCAAAACCTCAACCTTTACTCAAAAAAAAAAAAAAAAACGAAGACCTCAACTGGTTAAATACGCAATATTAATTATACAATACTGCCATTGATGGTAACCATTAAAGAGCAGTAGTTATAGATGTTGCCGTCGACATTGGCTACTTAACAAGCAGCAAGCTGTGAACTGCAAAGACATTTGTTATGGAAGGAGTAGGAATCGAAGTTCTGCACCCTTCCACCTTGGGGGATCTCTCCACACAACCTATTACAACTCACGTTCAAGAACTGCAAGTTCAATCCAATTATCGCCTCTGGTATGTTCCCATAAATCTTGTTGTGTAAAATGTCCAAGTACTACAAGTTGCTGGCAATCTCCACCATCGATAGATTAAACATGAACTGGTTCCTCGACAGATCAATCATTTCCGTCGACCCATTTGCCTTGAACAAAATCAATGTGTCTCCTTCAAGTTTTGTGCTCCGAATACTGTGTGAGGGTTATCAACGGTCACCCGCTCAAGACTGCTCTGCTACAAACTCTGATCATCATCTTTGCTTAAATCATCACTAAATTTTTCGGAGGAGCCACTAAATCTAGAGAAGCAGTAGAATAATTAAGTTGTCTCTGCTACGAACTCTGATCGATGCATGATCTGGATTCTGCAAATACCACGAGCACAATGGTGGGAGCGGAGATTTCAATGATGACTGCAGGGGTGTCGCAACCTATGGTTGAAGCTGCGGGGATGTCGCAACCGATGGTAGAAGCTGCGGCAGTGAATACTGCTGGGGTCTCGATGGGTTTTTCTGCTCCTGGTTTACCATCGGTGGAGGAGACTGATGCTAGGACGTTTGTAAGAAATCCAGATCATGCATCGACATCCGTAAGAAATCCAGATCATGCAACGACATCTGTAAGTAATCCAGTGGCGATGGTTGGTGGTGCCAATGATCTGTTAAGGCAAGATAATGGGGTTATACAAAGACGTTTTGTATAAAGACCAGTAAGAAGAAGACGATATACTCGCAATGAGAAGGGGAAGGATTTAGCAACGTCAACTGTTTCGGAACCTGTTCCCGTTGCTACCTTACCTGAATCTGGTGAAGCAGCTGTGGCTACTTCTTTGATGCCTCAGGATTCAATGGGAGAAGACCATATGCTTCATGGTGCAGCACCTCGTTCCCACCCCAAATTATTTGATTTTGGATTTCTTCGTGATTCATTAGACTGGTGATCATTGAAGTTTGGGTAATCGATTTGGTACTTTGGCAGAGTTAGTTTGCAAAATTTGTAATGAAATGGATGTGTGATTTTGTGCAGAATATGAAATTAATATGTCTCTTTTGTCTGTCTCCTTCTTCATCTACAATCTGGATGTTAATCTGAATCATAAGACCTTTAACCTTTCACATAAAAGTTCTCTGGAGTTTTTCCATGTTCTGGTTCTTGGAGCAAGATGCACCAAGACAAGAAGATAGATTAAAAATTATTTTTAGGCATTGTATACCAAATCTATTTCTTATTCTACAATCTATTTTTTATTGTAGTTATCAAACGATTTTTTATTTTGGATAAATTACACATACATCCCCTCTATTATAATGAAAATACACAGAACTAACCTGTTTTTTCAAAACTTACATAGAATACCCCTATAACAATGCTATTATACAATTTCACCCATACCATTACTTTCAACTTAAGGGTAGATGCTCAAATTTTTTTAAGATGAAAATATCCATATGAGAGATCATGTTCTTCTACAAAAGTAGAGATTGAGAAGGTTAAGTTATATTGGGGAGTGGGGTTAGATGACAACATATCAAACTCAGAGTCTGAAATCAAAAACCCTTCTTCTCCCTTCTTTCCAAATCCACAATGAGAATCTGAAGTAGAGCTCCGGTCAAAATCGAAAACAAATTGAGAGCTAAGGCTATTGGAGCTGCTGCCATGGCCGCAGGCCGTGGAATCCAGACAGCGCTGCTTGTGAAATACAGTATATGATTACCGTTGAAATAGAGTTACATATTTACCATAAAAAGAATAATCCAAAACATTGAAAAATATTACATTGGATGATTCGGAAGGAAAAACAGAGAGGAAAAAAAAAAAAAAAAACAGATTCAATCATGAGGAAAAAAAAAAGTAGCTCAAAACTAAGAAAAAGAAAAACACAAGAGGAAAAAAAAGGAAGAACAATTAGGAAAAAGAGAAAAAGAAGAAATAGATTCAATCATCAGAAAAAGAACAGCTCAAAACTTGAAAGAAAAACAGAGGAAAAAATAAAGAAGAAGAAACAGATTCAATCATCAGAAAAAGAGCAGCTCAAAACTAAGAAAAAGAACTGACGGTCGATTTTGTAATTTTCTCTTCCTTAACCCAACACTTTCGCATACTAGAAAGTTGATGCCGCCATTCAAGATATGCTCTGCCGTACCACTACCTCGACCATCTATTTTTTCTTTACCCAAATACGTAACCTGATGCCTCACCATGAAGATATGGGTGATAGAGGTAGCGGAACAGAAAACCATATCAGTGTCTCATGTGGAATGTAATAGCAGTTCAGGCCTATCTATATTTATAGCCTATGTAAAGGTCTGATATATTTTTGTTTCTTCTTTGAATTCAGTTACTTTTTTTAATACCGTCAAATTCTGATGCATTTGTTATAAAAAAAGAGTAAAAGAAAAATATATTTATGGCCTATGTAAAGCCGTAGCACTGGGCTCAGAATGTTTGTTGTTCTTCCCATGACCGATGGGTTTTAGAGGAGAGAGAAAGAGAGAGTGAAAGAGAAAAGAAAAAGATACGGAGCAGAACAGAAGCAGAAATTGAAACCGAAGAACGGTAAAAGTACAAAAAAAAAAGAAAAAAAAAAGAAAAATCAGAATAAAGATATTTTTGTCTTAAAAAAAATTGACCTTCTGCCGTTAAATTGAAAGTAACGATGTGGATGAGATTGTATGATCGTATTGTTATAGGGGTATTCTGTATAACTTTTGAAAATATAGGATAATTCTATATATTTTTATTACAGTAAAAAGGTATATATGTAATTTACTTTTTTATTTTTGATTAAAAATAATTTTCAAAAATATTTTTTGAAAAATAGCAAAAATCAAAAAAAAAAAAGATACCAAACACGACGTTAGTCATTATTTATCTGTTTGTTTTTCCGTTCATCTATAAGCTAGAGACGGAGACACATAGACACACTGGAATCACAGTTGAGCAACTCTAGATTCTACCCAGCTCATTAGGTTGTAAAGAAGAAAACAAAGAAGATTAAAAATAGAGGGATGGAAGAAATGGATCCTGGAAATCCCAGCTTGAGGGTGATGGTGGAGGCGGAGGAGGTTGAGCAGAGAAGCGTAACAGAAATTGTAGCTCTAACCCTCGAAGCTATGGCCCGTCACCCCAGTGATAATCACTCAACTCGATTTCCCCCACGCACTGCTTCTAAATGTCATTCTCAATCTCAATCTACCCCGGCAATCGCACTCCCTACTTGTTCTTCATCTTCGTAATCGAATTAACCATCCTCATCTAATCCCTTTCACGCTATCCCTGGCGCTCTCACAGACGTGCATCCGTAGCCACCGAAAGGAACACCTTATTGTCTCTCATCGACGCTCAACATCGGATGATTCATTATAGTGGCAGCGGCGGTGGTGAATTGAAGGAATGCGCCGTGTGTTTGACGAGATTGGAGGAAGGAGATGAAGTCAGGGAGCTGCACTGCAAGCATGAATTCCATAAAGGTTGTTTGGATCAATGGTTGGAGAGGGATCATGTTACGTGTCCGCTTTGCAGAAGGTATGTGTTGCCTAAGGAGATTGTGTTCGAACATAGGCTATGGAGGAGCGAAGATGAGTTACATAGGTACCCAAACCCTACGGTCTTGCTTCCGAAGTCCACTTCTGCTGTTGAGATACCAACCTGCGACTACCACCAAGTTTTGTTTCAGAGATTTTATTTTATTTTATTATTATTAATTTCTGACTATTGGCTTGTGTATTTGCTGAGTCGATACAAGAGTTCTAAGGGTTAGGAATTTCTGCCGAAAATTTCACCTGGACTGAATTCATATTGAGTGACATCTCATCTGAAAATAGCCTGGGTGTATCGTCGTCCTTTCTATTCTGTCGAGAGGTAGAAGATGATCAGTTTTGAAATTGACAAATAGCTGGAATAAGTCTTGTGGGTTGTCTTCATGCTTTGTGCTATGTTTGTTTTGAGGAACTTCCCGCCGTCACCGAAGCCATCCCCTTACCTTCCCCAGGATTGTGATCCGCTGCTAGTAGAACAGGATGAAACGACACCTTGGCTTCTTGCGAGAATCCTCAAAAATTCTAAACCGTCAAGCACGTCTCCGACTCTGTACCGGTAAAGCCCTGTTTTTGAAATCCACGAAGTTAGGATTGGAATTTGGAAATCACATATATGATTAGGGGTGACAATGATGGAAGAAGATCGGCGAAATGGTGGTACTCTGTTAGATGGAAAGAGATAACCATTATAAAAAAGAAAAAAAATTATTGACTGTTCTGATTCCTACCAAAGCATGTGTCCACACAAGCAAGTGCTGCGGGTGGGACTGTCTTTGCTTCTGGATTCTTTCGAGCCATCCTGTTTTTGGAGAAGAACTGGGACCATGAATCCCCAAATCATTGATCCATCTACGAGGGACGCAGTCTCCAAGATTCTTAAACCCCCGATTCCAAGCTGGCCAATTTCATCGACAATAAATTTTTACCTTACGGTAAGGGTATTATTGTCCATCAAAAATTGAATTTGAGCTAACATCAGCATCTAACGGAAATGTCTTAACGGATTGGATCTCTATCTATGTTAAACGTTGTAAAAATTTGGATATTAGTTGATGATGTTAGAAACCTGTGGGTGGTAGGTGATGTTTATCAAACTATCTGGGTAGTACGTGTTATTTTTCCTTTTTTTTTTTTATTAGTATCGATCATTTATTGTATTGTATAACAATTGGCTCCATACTTGATTCGGATCAGTTTCGTCCACCACTGATACTGTATCTGATATCTAGAACTTATAAGGCTTGACCTCTACCCAAAAGAAAAAAAGGTTCAATGTATGGATAGCTTTCTGGGTGTTGGATTGGTTTCAGGAGAAAATCATATCGAAGGAAATTACATGGTCGTGTGAGGGGACGGTTCATTCATGGTCCACCCTTTTGGACGGGTTCATTCATGATACACCATTTTGAGCCACTTGGAGGGATAGTCCATTCCTTGGCTTAGTTACAACTTACTAAGGGTTTCAAACGGTTTATTAGTGGTTAAAAGGTGTGGTGTGTTGTATAAGAGGGTAAAACTGATTAACATTTTCTATGCCGACCTGATCGGCTTATCCAGGTCCTCCCAATAGACCTATATAGTCCATAGAAATGCACACTCGAGGGATTCTATGCCAACCCACTCGGCTACCAAAGTCCACAAGCTGACTTGAGTAGTTCATAAAAACTCCTAGCTACATGTCGACCTGTTCGGTCTACTCAAGTCCTCCAATAGACTTGCATAGATCAACGAAATAGCTAACTCTGGGGTTCTCAAGCCAACCCACTCGACTGACCTGGTTTCAAGACAACTTAAACCATTAAAAGCAAAGACTTAGAAATTTTTTTTGCCTATTTCAAGCGCACTCGGCCCAACGCAGGCACAGCACTGGATACAGTTCAGGGGGTACCACGGCACACATACATACATCCAACAAATTGAAGTAGGGAAAGAAAAAGAAATTTTTGTATCAAAATTACCCACGTGGGGCCAAAAAGTATAGAAAGCTCTCACATAAAAAGACTGCGCAGGATCAATACAAGGCCACTCTGAGCAGATACACAGAAAAAGGAAAATGTCTTACTCGGCCGAAGGAGGTAGATGATCTATCGGGGCAAAAGGCTTAGCAGAAGACGGGTCAATAGCAAAGGGGTCTGCAACAAGATGGTCGTCGATCGTCTTGGTCAGCAACTATCCCTCGTTGGTAGGTATGTCCATCGGAGTTGGAGGCACCTCATACATTAGTAAGTCAATAGTGGGACTATCTTTGGCTTACTCGTGGGGGATCATATAGTTAAGTTGTCCTGCTTTATCCGCATAAAGAGGACAATCAGAATAGTCCGCTTAGATGCCCTTTAGGTCGAGGCACCCTCGTAGATATTCTACGCCCTTCTCGAAATACTGGCCGGTTGCCTCCTTGACGACCTATGTGTAGTCCTTCGACTGTCGGTACTCCCCGATGGTCTGCTGCCAATGTTTCTCCTAGTGTTTCTGGATCCTCTCCAGACTATCCAACGCAGAAATAGCCTTTGCCTCCACCGACTGCCTTCCTTCCTCAGCAGCCTTAAGTCAGGCCTCCGATGCCTAAAGCCTCTCCTTCACCAGCCAGACCTTCTCTCGTTCCTCGAAAAAATCCCCCTTGACTTTCTTTCTCTGTTTTTCCTCCGATTGGAACTACTCCCTCAGCACCACCAATTCGTCTCGTAGGGTAGTGAGCTCAGATGTCATCTTTAGCGCCTCGCCGATTTGAGTGTTGTAGACATCCCTTGCTTCCTTTCGGCTGACCAAGGCAGCCTTGAGCTGGTCCTATGCAAACTCGTACCGTCGACACACGTCAGCCACAACGTTGTTCGACTGACACCACATGAAACATAAGTGTTAGAAACCGTCCAAGGTAGAAAAACTTTTTACCTATTGAAGGACACGTACCAAAGATTGATATAGGAAAGCTCATCGGACGGCCTCCTAATCAGACATGATTGCCATGTGGTAGATGTCTTCAGGGAGTCACGCTCTCTCTACCAAGGTCCAAGCTACTCTGCTGCTCTTGAAAACCAAATCAGTCAGTACAAGACCAAATTAGGGCACGAACAAGAGAGCCTAAGTGTTGGAGGGCTGGCCAGTAGCCTTCTTATGGGCTAGCTCCTTGCCCCGTTAGCCAAGCTCACCCTCTCTGCATGGAGTCTTCGCCAGGTCGATAGTCTCTTTGGGCCGAGGAGGTGGTGGAGGTGCCTTCTGCTCGGACGGGAGTACCCAGCCACCAACACCCTCACGATTGACCCCCAGAGTGCTGGCAACCAAGACACCCCTTGCTTTCACAACATCTGAAGGAATGTCCTTTGTAGATTTGGGCCATTTGTTGCTCCTCTCTACACTCAGGGGGCGCTTGCCTTTGCTCCCATTATAAACCACTTGAGAGCGAGTTGTCACCCCTCTGACTGCACCTCCCCCAGGTGCAATCAACCTTTCTTTCGAAGCCCCCAACTTACTTTGTCCTGCTTGACTCCCACAAGTAGACTTGGCATTGATCAGATCCTCATTAGAAAAGTCGATTGCAACCAGAAAACAAAACAAGTACGGGTTAGCTCAACATCAAAATGTACATATTGGACAACAGAGGGTTTTGAGGATCTCACCTAGTAAACCAAACTCGACTAGAACCAACGGGTTGGTCAAGTCAAAGTATGGGATAGTCTGGCCCCTCTTTGCTTGGGCCTCTCCTTCCTCGTGGGCTAGAGCTAGCTTCTTGTTGAAACTGGTTGCCAGCACTAGATGCCAAATATATGACAAAGGGAGTATTGTGTTACCCTTTCAGGGGCCCACAAAAAATATACTTCTTCTTCTAGTTATGGACAGAAGAAGGTTTCCCAGAAACCAAAGATTTAGCATCTCTCTGACTGAAGAAATACTAGCCAATCAGAGTATGTTTACTCCTTAGATTGTTGAATTTGAACAAAGACCAAAATAGGTTCACGGTCGGAGTCTCGCCCAGTCGGCGGATATAGATGATAAAGGAAAATATGCATCGCCATTCATTCAGAGCTAATTGGGCTAGAGCAATTCGATAGGACCTCAGGATGTCCAAAGCTACTGGGTGGATCAGAAACCTTAACCCCGACATGAGGGCATGCTCGTACACACAAATCTTTGACTTGTTCACTATCCTTGCATTTTCATCTGCTCCAGATAGATGCAAAGCCACCATGTTACACCCCAATTCTGGTCGAACAAAAAATGTGAATGAACCATCAATGAATCAATTTCTCAAGACAGGATCACATAGGACCGTGCCAACATTTAAACTATACATTGAACTACAATCAGAATATATAAATAACCAGCAAAAGTCCTTATTAAATAATGAACTGAGTGTCTAAGTGATAAGTAATAATTAAACCAATTATCTCAAATGTTGACCAAAACATAAATATGAATAATCCTTACAAGTCTTCTAATCCCAAACATAAAATAGAAATCCTAAGAATAAACGCAATAAAAATACTCGCATGACGAGTCATGCTCGTTTTCCATTGACTGCGCATCAATGGTTGCTACATGTCCATATGATAGCTCATTGATGTAGTCTTTCACAGTAGTACCTACATCATCAACTAAAAAAAAAACATATATGTGGGATAAGTTCACAACTTAGCTCAGTGAGAAACGAAATATGCAGCAAGCATATGCATGATGTGGCATTTAATTCTTTGGTCTGGTTTAAGTTTGTAATGTGCTATGGTAAGGATAAACTACCACCACACCTCCATACACGAGAGTGTAAGCACATCCAATGGTCAGGCACCCACCAAAATCGATGCCGCCTCACAACATTCACTACAAGATAAAGATAGAGCTAGAGCCTAATGGATTACAAACTGCTAGCACCACCCTGATATGTTACCCCATACCAGTACGAATGCCCCTATTGGAAAGGGCTTGCAAACTGGATTCGTCACTAACCAATCCTAGATGTCATCAAAGTGTATCCAAGGCCTTACCCTAGCATCCTTCAATATGGCACAGAGATAAAGCTAGAGTCTATTGACAAAGCTACGGCCCACACTGCGAGCACTCCCCATGATTCCCTATAACGTACTAAGTCCACTAAGGTAACAGCGATACTACGATGTCAGTGTAGTGAATGGCTTGAGGCTATAACATCTCCCCACTCAAAAAACCAACCACACACAAACACTTGCCTATCCTCATCATTATCAGCATAAATGAATAATAATAAAATATGCATGAACAGTAATAACAGTTATTGGATGACATGTTATACGCACAATACAGAACACAACAACAAGCAATAAAATAGGATAATTTGTTATTAGTCAATTAGTTTGGGTCTTGTTCCTCACCTGTTGAATGTCTGTTGAATCCTTCCCAAGCTTTGAAAATTATCTTGAATTGGTTACAGAGCCTAAACAAATATTAAAACTAAATTAAGGTTTGATTCTGACCAATTGCTAGTACTCAGACTGATTGTTTGGATTGTCAAAACAGCCATTCCAGACATTGTCTGGTCAACTATTCGGCACTGCATATTGTGCGACTGAACAACAGACCAAACAACTTTGGGATGCTTCCTGAGATTATCCAGTAGCTTGTCCGATCCCCTGTTGGGTGCTTCCAGACAACACGAATTAGAAAACCTTCGGAGCATCTTTCAGGCTGTCTTTCAGTCTGACTTTCTTTAGAGTTGATTCTTCAGCTCCCATTTGGGATTCATTCTATACCATTCTAAGGTCAAGAACGTATTAGGGTTAGTAGGATTTCACTATAACCCTAGATCTACACAACCCTAATGGTCTTCGTTATACGTTTCATATAATAGTGAAATTAGATCACTGTCTCTAACGACTGTGAATCAAATCCCACACACAAGACATCCTAGTTACTAGTAACAGAGGCTAAGAACTTACCATTGGTCTCTGTACGATGGTTACTGGAAATCGACAGTGAGTTCTCCTTCTCCTTTTTCCTTTCCTAAAGCTTTGTTCTTCTTTTAGCCTTCTTCTCAATGTTCTATCTCTCTATCAAATTTAGGGTTTGTGAATGATCAAAAGAGTGAGAGAAAGTGAAGGGACGTCCTCGATATGGAGGTGAAACAAAGGCTATGAACTTACCGTTGGTCTCTAGACGATGGTTTCTGGAAACCGATGGTGAATTCTTCTTCTCCTTCTTCCTCCTCCAAAGCTTTGTTCTTCTTTCAGCCTTTTTCTCAACTCTCTCTCTCTCTCTCTCTCTCTCTCTCTCTCTCTCTCTCTCTCAAATTTAGTGTTTGTGAATGATCAAAAGAGTGATAGAAAGTGATGGCACATCCTCCATATAGAGGAGAAACCCCCATATAGAGTCCCCCCCCCAATTAAGATTGTAGTCTCCCAAGATTAGGAAACTTTCCTAAGTTTGAAGTTTAACTTTAAGTTTGACCAGCCGCCTAATACGTAAATCAAAAAGTTGTTCGACCAGACAAACTTTGAATTGACAGTTTTTCATACCTGGCTTTGTGGTCCGTCATCTGGTTGGTTCGTTCGTTCGACCCAATTATGATAGGAAGACTTGTCACAACATGTTAACCAGGTTAGACCAGGTTAGTAAAGTGTGGGTCTGACAACTCCCCCTAAAAAAAAATTTATCCTTAAAATTTGTATGTACCTTTCGAGTCAAATAGGTGGAGATATTGTTTCCACATGGCGGCTTCTTCTTCCCAGGTCACCTCCTCCATGTCCTAACTTCTCCAAGTTACTTTGACAAAGAAGATGTCCAGGTTTCAGAGCTTCTGTACCTTTCGACTTGTGATTTTGGCTGACACAACTTGGAATGTCAGTTCCTTTGTTAGGTCTGGAGGATATGCCATCAAAATATGAGATGGATCTTTGACGTACTTCTTCGATAGAGATACGTGGATTACATCATGTACACCAGACATACACGGTGGTAGCATAAACTAATATGCTACTTTTCACGTCTCGCAAGGATCTCATATGGTCCCATATATCTAGGACATAACTTGCCTTTCTTACCGAATCGTTTTAATCCTCGCATAGGTGATATCTTCAAGAACACTTTGTCACCTATAGTGAATTCAAGGTCTCAGCGTCTGTTATCTGCATAATTTTTCTATTGTACTTGAGCAGACTTCACTCTTTCCTTGATCTCGTCCACCACTTGACAGGTCTCTTCAATAGATTCTAGGCCCATTATTCTCCATTCACCAACTTCATTCCAAAATATAGGGGTCTGACACTTTCTATCGTACAGTGCTTCATAGGGTGTCATCTGTATGGTAGCTTGGTAGCTATTGTTGTAAGCAAACTCAATTAACGATAATTTCTCATCCCAAGCGCCTTTGAAGTCAATTGCACAAGCTCGGAGCATATCAACTAAGATCTGAATGGTCCGCTTTGACTGACCATCTGTCTAAGGATGAAACGTTGTGCTAAACTTCAGCTTCATCACCATAGCTGTCTGTAGTCCTTGTCAAAACTTAAAAGTGAAGCGAGGATCTCGATCAGACCTATGCTTTTTGGTACACCATAGAGTTTGATAATGTTGTCCATGTACAACTTAGCTAGCCTTTCTAAGGTATATTGAGGTCTAATTACAATGAAACGAGCTATCTTCATAAGCCGATCTACAATTACCCAAACTACATCGATGGATTTAGGAGTTAATGGTAACCCAGTGACAAAATTCATAGTGACCTAATCCCACTTCCATCCTGTTCAGGCAATGGTTGTAGTAAACCTGCTGGTCTTTGTCTTTTCACTTTCACTTGCTGGCAGTTCAAATATTAGAACGCATACCTAGCTACACCTGCCTTCATTCCTCTCTACCAGTACAATCTCTTCAGATCATGGTACATCTTGGTGCTCCTGGGATGTACTGAATATCGAGTGCAATGGGCCTTTATCATTATCCTATTCCTAATGTTCGAGTCTTCACTCTTAGGTATACCCAACCTACCTCGGTATCTAAGCACTTTCTTCTCATCCAAGGTAAAGTCCGAGTTAGGTTTACTTTTCTTTAAATCTCCTTGAATTGTTTTTAGATACGGGTCTAGTAGAATCACAGCTTTCACTTCATCCATCAAGTCTGGTACGATCTTCAATGCCGCGAACATAAACGAGAACTTATGAATTAAGCCTTGCTCTATGGGGTCATATGGAGACTCTAGTATGTGTTGCACTATATCCCCTTCAGTAACTGATATTGCAGAACACAGAGAGGCATTCGTACTGGGTCCTCCTTCTAGCTTCAGTATCCCTTTCCTGCTCAATGCATCTGCTACTATGTTTGCCTTGCTTGGATGATACTAAATGTCACCATCATAATCCTTTAACAATTCTAGCCACCTTCTTTGTCTCATATTCAACTCTTTCTGAGTAAAGAGATAGTGAGGCTCTTGTGATCTGACTTTATCTGAAACTTCTCACAGTATAAGTAGTGTCTCCAAGTCTTAATGGCATGAATTACCGCTGCTAACTCTAAATCATGAGTAGGGTAATTCTTCTTGTGCTCCTTCAATTACCTTGAAGCATAGGCAATCACCTATTTACCTTGCATTAGAATGCATCCTAAACCCAATCTAGAGGCATCTGTGTATAGGGTAAAGGGTTCCCCTGGTGCCAAAATAGTTAAGATGGGAGCCGATATCAACTTCGACTTCAAAGTCTGGAAACACTCTTCATACTTTTCAGTCCAAATAAACTTCTCCCCTTTCTTGGTTAGCTTGGAAAGAGGCATTGCAATCCTTAAGTAATCCTCCACAAAATGTTTGTAATAACTAGCTAAACCCAAGAAACTTCGTATCTCTACAACATTCTTAGGCGCTTTCCACCCTACAATAGCTTCTATTTTGCTAGGATCCACTTTTATCCCTTTTGACGAAACTACGTGACCCAAAAATGTCACCTCATTCAACCAGAACTCACACTTCTTGAACTTGGCATAGAGCTTTTCCCTTCTTAGCCTTTGTAAGGCTACTCTAAGATGCGTTGCATGAGTCTCATTATCTATTAAGTAAACCAAAATGTCATTTATGAAGGCTATAACCGAGGTGTCCAACATGCCATAAAACACTCGATTCATAAACTCCATAAATGACACGGGGCCATTGGTCAACCCAAATGACATAACCAGGAACTCGTAGTGTCCGTACCTGGTTCTGAGTGCTATCTTTGGAATGTCACCATCCTTGATGAGGGTAGAGTTTTGATGGCTTTCTTGGCTTTTCTGAGTTAAAAAATAAACTATCAGGCAAAATTACTAGCTGTACTTAAAGGCCTGAGACAAGCTGTAAAGTTGAATGTGGGAAAGCTATGGATTGAATGTGACTTAAAGTCATTAGTCGAGTGTCTTTTAAATGGTGAACCACCATGGTTTATGTTGCAGCGATGGAGAGAGTCAATGACAGAATTGTCAAACATTCAGCTAAGAATTACCCACTGCTTTAGAGAAGTTAATGTGGTTGCAAACATGTTGGCAAAACGAGGAGCAACAGAGATGAATACTGAAACTTGGACATCTTGCCCAAACCTAATAGCAAGGGAGGTTGTGTGGGACGCATCTGAGCATTTACGGTATATATGTAAATAAATATAGTTTAACTAATGATAGGGCTTTACTGATGGCAATACCGAAGGTGGAGCTTTTACTTTCATTGTGTTTTATCTTGTAATTTTTTTCTTCTTTTCTCATTAATACAAAGCTTTACTGACCTTTAGCAAAAAAAAACTGATAATAACCCGACCGAAGATCGATCATGGAGAACACCTTGGCACCTTGCAACTGATCGAATAAGTCATCAATCCGAGGTAATGGATATCGGTTCTTTATCGTGAGCTTGTTCAGTTCTTGGTAGTCTATACATAGTTAAATGCTACCGTCCTTCTTCTTTCACAAACAACACTAGTGCTTCCCATGATGAAATACTTGGTCGTATAAATCCCTTATCCAATAACTCTTATAGTTGAGTCTTCAGTTCCTTCAATTATATTGGAGCAATTTGGTAGGGTGCTTTAAACACTAATGCCGACCCTAGTAGGAGTTCGATCACGAACTCAGTTGCTCGATCAGGTGGCAACCCAAGTATGTAAGACCCGCACGCCACAAACCTAGTCTAACCTAGTTTAACCGTTTCGTGCCAAGTCTTTCCATCATAACCGGCTCGAGCGAACCAACCGTATGAAGGAACCGCTAGGCCAGATAAGCTAAAAATAGTCAATTTTACTTGAATGGTTGACTGTAGGAACCTATGTGGTTGACCAGTCACAGTTAGAAACTAATACCAGTCAACCAGTTAACTTTTAGGTTTATCGGTCGATAGTTATAGGTTCACTGGTTGATGGATTATGTGACCAGTGAAGTCGACCAGTAAAACCCAAATCTATTTTTGAGATTTGAAAACTTTCCTTATTTTGAGAAGTCTCTCTCCTAATTAAGAGAGGACTCTGTATGGGAACTTTCTCCCTATATAGAGGAGGTCCCTCTACTCTATTTTACTCTTTTTCTTATTCCCAAACCCTAAAACTAAGAGAGAAAGAGAGAGGATAAGGAGAAGGAGACTTGGAGAGGAAGAAAGCTTGAAGCAAGGAGATAGGAGTTGCAGACAGAGGAGTTGTCATTGGAACTTTAACCTACCACAGCAAAGATCAATGGTAAGTACCTTGACTCTATAGAAGGATAGGTTACAGTAGTTATGGATTTAAGACCATGATGCAAGGGAAGGTCAGATCTAAACCTATGTTAGATCAGATCTAATATCAATGATGATTTTAATATAAATTCATTACAAGGATTCGGTTTTTAATGAAAGGATTTAAACAATGGGTAATGGCCATAGAATGATTCTAGGATGAACCCCATTGATGAGCCAAGGTGTTGACCCAAAAGGAAATTCAGACTGGAAAATAACTTGACCAGAGTTTGGTAGTCGCATCACTGGTCGACTATATGTGAGACCAGTGAGTCGACCAATGACTCTCGGAAAGTTGTCAGGAATTATCTGGTCGCATCATTGGTCGCATGATGTGCGACTAGTCAATGTCAATCAGTTAATTGTCAGCAGCCATAGTTTGGATTTCGACTGTTGTAACTCGATGAAATCAAATCCTAATCTAAATTCATTAATTATTTAGGTTTTCAACTAGTTTAAAGTGATTTTCGTAACTTAGAAGAGGAACAAACATCATTCACAGATGAGGGAACAAAACCTAAACTAATTAGTTAATAACAAGCTATCCTTTCTTTTTATTTTCTACTATTTGATATGATGCCATGCTTTGTATGAATGTTTGTGCATCTTGCATGTCATCCAATACCTATTATATATCTGTTCATGCATATTTTATTTTCATTCGTATTCAGTATAATGATGATGATGATAGGAATAGGCATGTGCTTGTATGTGTGGCCGATGCGTTTGATTGGGTGGAGTATCAGAGGGAGTATAGCAGTGTTTGATCTATTAAGCTCTAGTTTTATCTCTATTCTATTCACCACATTGGCATCATCATATTACCATTACCTTAGTGGAACTAGTATGTCATAGGGTATTAGAGGGAGGAGGCAATATTGTAGTCTCTGGCCTGACTGTCAGACTCTAGTTCTATCTCTATGGGCATATTGAGGGATGCTGGGGTAAGGCCTTGGATACAACTTTTGATGACATTTAGGATTGGTTAGTCACGAACCCAGTTTACAAGCCCTCGCCAGTAGGGGCATACGTATTGGTACGGGTAGGGTATCAGGGGGGTTTTGACGGTGTGTGATCTGGGAAGTCTAGCTCTATCTCTATTTTATAGTGAGTAACGTGGGGCGACAATGGGGTGTGATCCATTGGATGTGCTCACACTCTCGTGCATAGAGGTGTGGTGGCCATCTATCCTTACCATAGCACTTTGTAAGCTTATATCATACCCAAAGATATGAATTTGAGTGCATGCATATGTTTGTTGCATTATTTTGTTTACTCACTGAGCTCATGTTGGAGAGCTGATCCTCGCGCATGTCATTTTTTTAGTTTATAATTTTGCAGGTGTTACTGTCGAAGATTTTATCAATGCGCCAACCTGTGGACACGTGGCGTCTATGGACGTGTAAGCTATGGAGGACGAGCATGACTCATCATGTGAGTGTTTTTACCATGTTTACACTTAGGGGGTGTTTGGTAACACTCCAGAAGTTGGATTCTAACTTCTAGAGCATAAATGGAGTAAGAGCATGTTTGGTAACCCGGTTCGGACTTTTGGAGAATCCAGAGCCGAACCGGCTCCAAACAGTCTCCAGAAGCCAATTTTTTGGAGCATCAAATTGATGCTTTTCAACTTCAAAGTTGAAAACAGAGTCGGATTTATAAAAGTTACTCCGAAAAAACCCGATAGCTTGTCAGAGACAAGCCTGGGTTTCTTCCTTCATCGTCGACGTCTGAAGAAAGGGGTTGGGTTTCTTCTTCATCATCGACGTCTGAACAACGCTGGATTCGTCTCTGCTGCTGTGGCTACTGACCGACAATCGACGATCGAAAACCAGTCGATATTCTCAGGTGAGTTTCTCAAATCTCTCTCTCATAAACCCCCTCCCGAAGACGAGTTTTGCAGATCTGTTTTCTCTCTCGTGTTATGTTTTCCAAAATCGATTTTGCAGGTTTTTTTTTCTTCTTCTTCTGATTCTCTCTAAGCTTCTGATCCGGTGCACAACGCCTCTCGTTTTGGTTGTAGGTTGAAATCAGATTCCACAAATACGAGGTTCGATTGCTACTTCTTCATCAACAAATTTCTAGGTTTACTTTTGGAACGAAGAAACCTAATCTTCATTTGCTACTGTATCCTGGTAAGATCCTGGGCATTCACCATTTATAGAAGTTAATGAGAACTTCTAATCTGTTCTTTTCTGCAGTGTTCAAACTTATCTTTTTTTGTTACTCTTTCTTTTCATTTTTTATGGGTTTATATTTTTGGTATAGTTTCTTCTTGGATTTATGGGTATCTCTTTTTCTGATTTTAGAGGAATTTGGGATAAGGTAATTCTTAAGAGAATTTGGGATATGGAACATCAAGACCATTATACAGCTTCCTGTAAGAATATGATGAAGAAGGATCCAATAGATTATCGATACCCCCAATCTCTTTGTACCCTTTACTACCATCATCTTCTGAGAACCCAACACCATCGAACCCACTCTCAACAGGCTGATTTGTTTTGATTACCTTACCAAACAACTGAAATTGAAAACACATTAGATTTTGTTTTTGAGCTACAATTACGATTGCTGAAGAGTTTTGTGCCAAAGAAATGCACACTGCTTTGACTATTTGGTGATGAGTTGTCAGACTATGTCGTACTCCCAATGTTTAATTCAGTGGATACACAACTAGACTTGGGTGCCACATTCCCATACAAATCATCAGAGTACATCTGACAGCTATTGTTAGCTACGAAATTTGATAAATTTGATACATAATATGAATCTTGCCTGGCTCCCTGCATGCCTACAGGAAGAGAGTTATAACTAAATAATGATGGACTCAAGTTCCCCATCATTGAATTACTTAATCCCGTCATAGGAAAATACAAGCCGCACTCTCCATCAGTAAACAAATCAGGATTTTGAGAAACTCTAAGTTTCTTCGTGGGAGGGAACGGTGTCTGAAGCGGTGGTGTGGTTGAGACTAGTTCAACTTGCCATGGGCTTACTCTTTTTACATTTTGCAAAGCTTCAGGTTCATCCATGTAACCTGAAATAACAATCACAAGTGACACAACGACATAAATTACCTGATATATGAGTAGAAAAATACATCACAAATTATATGTCATAATTCTTACAAAAACACATAAGCAGTGAAACCATATCTAAATTTAGGATGCATTTGTTAACTGTTCAGATCTGGATTAAAAGTAAAATTATCCAACTCCATTAACTAAGCAAACACCTACATCCCACATTGCAAACAAAATCCCAATTGCAAGGAGAAAAGAATAGTCTCATACTTCATCTCCTCAAGCTACTCTACGAGTGAAGGTTAAGAAGAGAAGACTGCTTCTTAAAATAGAAAAGACCTTTTTCATATGCACCTATATCTTGAGGAATAAATGGATAATAAACAGAGCCTTTTGCATGTTCATCTGCTGCATTATCAGATTATTTGCATTTATGTTTTGGAAAGATTACAACACATCTAACGAGGATCTTACAGAACAAAATTTACAAGGCCATACGTGATTTCTAAACCCCTGTTAGAATGAAATGCCTCTTGGTTATCAACCATAAGAATACCAGACACAACTATTGCTTACATTGCCCATCCAATCGAAGTCATAAAAAAAAAGAGATTACACAAATAGCCAAAACTTTCAACAAGACCAAGAGAAACTGACATTCCTTTGAAAAAATTTCATAAACCAAACAAAACAGGAAAATTCCACAGATCAAACACCTAAAAATACAAGTAAACGACAGTACATAAGTAATTTCCTACCTACATTACTAGTCAAATGTTGCCTTTTATTACTAAATTCTATTTCAACCTAATTGAACATTGCTAAGTGGTATTACATATGTTAGGATTATGTTGTTCATTAGTTGATAAGTCAATTCTAAAATTTAAATGCATGTCATGTATACTGCCTTCTTCCAAACTAACTAGCCATTGGATAGCTTGTTACCTACCTTAGCTATAAGTGTAGGCAACCTTAAATTCTAGACTATCCTACATCATATCGTCTTTACCTCCAATAATCGTCTTTACTGTGTGTTGGTCGGAATAGCCGACTCCAATACAGTGGAAATTAAATCAATATACCGTGGGTTTTTGATTTACATGATATGGCAGTGGCCACAACTCATGGTGGAGGGTGATCCTGATTATGATTCTTCAACCACAGATGCATTATAACTGGCTTGATTTTGATTCTTCAATTGCTGATTCTAATATTGGTGATTAATATCACTGTTTATTCCATGTTTACTTTCCTCTTTTTTTGTTTTTCCCTTGTTTTTATATATTTATTTTATCAAGCCGCCATGGATTATTCACACCAATATAAGCAACCATGAATATGATTATTAATTGGATTTTTTTTTTAGGTTGCTGGTGTAAGACCCGCACTCCGTAAACCCGGTCTAAACCTTGGTTTTGATGTCGTGACAGGTCTTCCTATCATCACCGGGCCAGACGGGACGAGCGGATGACAAACAGGTATGAAATCGGACCAAAGACGATCGAATCAACATGATTTTATGTTGACCGGTCGATGGTACCGGTCTTGGTACCGGTCGACCGGTCAGCTCTGCGCAGCTAAGTGTGGAAATCCAGAAATTGACTTCTGAGGGTCCCACTTTCCTGATTTCGAATCCTAAGCCTTTCTTAATCCTAATAGGGTTACTAAACCCTAATTCTAGCCTATAAATACACCCTTAAACCTCCTGAAATCCTTTCCATTGTCTCTCGCAAACCCTAGAGAAGAGAAAGAGGTTGGAAAGGAGAAGGAGCTAGGAAGAAGGTGCCGCCATTGCCGTTCGACGAAGCTCACTCTACGCCAGTCAACGGTAAGTGTTTGAATCGATCTTCTTACCCTATGTTAGTTGTGTGGGTGGATCAATACCATGCAAAGTAGGTATTGATCTAAAACCTTAAATTGGCCAATAAACCCTAAGTTGCCGTCAGACCCTAGATTCGAGTTCCGAGATGATATTCATCGGAACGAGACTTGAATGAGTTGGGAATAACTCTAACTCCAAGATTAGACTTAGAATGGATAGGAGAAACCTTGAAAATCCTGGAGGATGATCGACGACAGTCGAAAAACCCATGTATGGTCTTCCGGAGACATACCGGTCGACTATACCGGTTGCACACAGTGCGACCGGTATGTTGCCACCGGTATCCCTCGGGAGGCTGGTCTGTGGGGACCGGGTGACCATACCAGTCGCTAGTCTTCCCCACAGAGCTGCGACCGGTACATGCCACTGGTCAGCTCTGTGAGGGTATTTTGTAACCATGGTGGTTTCCGACCAACATGAAACCCTAAGCAATATATTCTAATGAAACCCTAATAACATTGTAGGACTTTGTGACTTCCCATTTGGATCTTGCGACGTGGAGCAAGCTAACAAAAGAGCGTCAGGTAAGGGAATCTAACCTAAACCTAATAATTAATGGACAGTAAGTCGATGTTAATCACATGATTATATATGATGTGATGTTTGTGCATATTCACATGCCATCTTTTAATTTCAGTTATTATTATTGTTTATGCATTGATAGGATGTGATTGTTAAGCATGTGATTGTTTTCGTTAGTGTGTGGAGTGGGGCATGGGCCTGGGATCGCTCTTCACACTAGCACATTTTGTAGTATTCTATCTTAACATGCTTGGTACGGCTGGGGCATTAGGGAAAGGTCGTGGTACGGTGGTCTCCGATATTGATGTTGGCCTGGCCATGGTTATGTGGCACTGTGGTCTCCGAGTTGATGCTGGCTTGTCCACGACGCTTTAGCTCTATCTCTATGACGTAGGGAGTTATGTTGGGATAGGGTCTACCTGTATTGTTTCTATCCTAGTGGGTTAGTTGCGGATAGGGCATCAGGGGAGGTGTGGGAATGCCTTAGCTCTATCTCTATGCCGTAGACGGCTGTGCTGGGATAGAGCGTACATTGATGACATATAGGATGGGTTAGTTGCGAGCCCAGTTTGTGAGCCCTGGCCAGTAGGGGCTTAGGTACTGGTATGGGTAGAGTATCAGGGGAGGTACGGGGGTATCTTAGCTCTATCTCTATTCCATGATGGGTGCATGTGGGCCAATGAGGATGTGATCCATGAGGTGCCACACACTCGTGTATAGAGGTGCGGGGACCACCAAACCTTTCTATAGCACATTGTAAACTTAAAACCAGACCACATCATAAAATGATTGTTACTCATGCATAATATTGTGAAACTGTCTGATTGCCTTACTGAGCTAAGTTGTGAGCTCACCCTTTGTATATATACATGTTTTAGATGTTGATGTAGGTTACACTGTGGATGACTACATGAATGCTCCGGCTTATGGTAGTTTTGCTGCGTTGGATGTGCAGGCAGGAGAGGACGAGCATGACGCTTCATGCGAGTGCCCTTTCTGTGTGTACCTTTGATTGGTTTTATTTATTTATTTTCATTATTTTTTATTGGATTAAAGAGATGTAATGATATTATATTATTTGTTTGGATTTGAATAATTTGGTATTTTATTTAAAGTTATCAATAGATTCTCAGTTCATTATATTTAAAAGACTTCCGCTGTACTATTATATTCTGATTGTGGTTATGTGTGATGGTTTGTATGAGTGGACACGGCCTATTCGAGATCGTGGTGTGAACCGTTGGTTCGATGACGGTTCACTCACACCATTCTGGTTGGATCAGAATTGGGGTGTGACAACTTAGTATCAGAGCTCTTGGGCTCTGTCCAACAAACCATATTTGTCACACCCCAATTTTGTACCATTCGGAACGGTGTGATGAACCGTCAATAAACCAACGGTTCAACCAGGATCTCAAAATAGGCTATCCCACATATGATAAACCAAAACATATCCCACATTAATCAGAGGTAATAAAATAAATAGCGAAAGTCTTACAGATAATGAACTGAGGTCTAATCATGATAAATAATTAATATTCCATTTATTTTCAAGTAACCAAAACATAACTTAATACATATTACAATATCCAAATACGAAAACTAAATACTAAACGTATCCACCATTGAAACGCTCGCTTAACGAAGCATGTTCGTCCTCCACAGCTTGCTCATCATAGTCACCACATGTTCATATGTTGGTGTGTTAACATAATCTTCAATCGTAATACCTGCAACATCAAAAACTAAAAGATTTGTGCGCACGAGGGTCAGCTCTCCAACTTGAGCTCAGTGAGAAAACAAAACAATGCAACAATACATATGCATGCAATCAATTCATATCTTTGGTCTGGTATATAAGTTTGCAATGTGCTATAGAAAGGATAGGTGGCCGCCGCACCTCTATACACGAGTGTGTGGAAACGCCCAATGAAAATGGCACTGTCGCCCCACATGCACCCACCATGGACAATATACACCCCATGAAAACGGCATGGCTGTACCGGTTGCCCATACCAACACGTAAGCCCCTGTTGGCGAGGGCTTGCAAACCTGGGCTCGCAACTAACCAACCCTAATGTCAATCAATGTATCCAAGGCCTCACCCCAAGCATCCCCTCAATACATCCATAGAGATAGAGCTAGGGTCCGTGACCAGGACTGAAACACAATGCCACGTCCCCCCTTGATACCCTACGACATATTAGTTCCGCTAAGGTAATGGCGATACGACGATGTTAGTGGACAAGACTTGAGTAGAGATAGAGCTAGAGTCTGGTGACCAGGCTGAACCACAATGCCACGTCCTCCCCCTGATGCTCCCCTCGCATCAAGCACACTAACACTTGCTTAGTGGACATGACTTGAATAGACCATGGCACAATATACACCCCATGAAGAACGGTCATGGCTGTACCGGTTGATACCATCCCTACCCGCACCATATACACTAGCCAAACACAAATATTCACATGCCTATTCCTATCATCATCATCATCATCATGTTATAAATAATAAAATAAATATGCATGAACAAATAATATAAATATTGGATGACATGTTGAATGCACATTACAAGCATACACGCATAAAATCATTCATGGCATCAGACTCAAGAAATAAAAATAATTTATTATTAACCAATTAATTTAGGTCTTGTTCCCTCACCTTAGCTTGTTAATAGATCCTCTTCCAAGCTTTAGAATCACCTTTATAATGTTATTATATTGCTAGAAGACCTAACAAAGTCGATAGAATTTAATTAAAATTTATTCGGAATTTAAAAACTATTTTGTTAACTGAGGGTCGGAGGTAGGGTCGCAGTCATGATCGACCCTAGGTGCAACCATCCCCCTAATCTGAACTTCCCGAACACTGAGGGTCGATGCTAGGGTCGGATCTGCCATCGACCCTAGGTGCGACCCTCCATGGTTTGAGTCGAAAATATCATATTTTGTTCTCTCTTTCATGGTTGGGTCCTATGGCTTACTTCCACAATCCATTCTATACATGTTCTATGGTTTAGAACTATACTTTATTTACCTACATGGTTTTAATGATCTCCTCCATGGTTTTCCATGAAAACCTAACCATGGATGGATGATTTGGGTTTCTTCTAAGTCATATCCTCTTCATAAACGATTCTAAAGTCTTAAATAAATCATGGGGAATGTATTCATACCTTAGGTTTGCTGAGATTCAGAGTTTCTTCTGAATTTCCTCTCCTTCCTTAGCCTTTTCTTCAAGTTTTCCTTCTCTTCTTCTCTTCCTTCTCTTCTCTTTCTCTCAATCCAATTAGGGTTGTAAAAGGAGTGAAAGAGGCTTAGGGACGTCCTATTTATAGGGCAAAACCTCCCAAAATAAGTCCCATTGAGTTTAGGAAAGGTTCCAATTGAAATTAGGAAGGTTTCTCAATTTTCGATTCGTGCTGTTTTTCTCGAATGCCGAGGGTCGATGGTGAGGGTCGATGGGAGGGTCAGACAACTCATAGACCCTGCGACCCATGGTTGAGGGTCGATGGTGAGGGTCGATGGGAGGGTCGGACCTGTCTGTTAAAACATGCGACCCTACCCTCATTTTGACTATTTTTGAGTAAATTTTCATGTTGGGTCTTGGGTTTCTTCACATACTTGGTCCACTTGGCTCGACCATGATATGAAGACGGATCCCGACACAAAATATATGGTTAGGCCGGGTTCGTGGCGTGCGGGTCTTACAATATTGCACTTAACTAAGTCGATGAACTGAGTTAGGAAAAATTTAAAAATCTTAATACAAACACACCCTAAGCATTGTTTGATACCTGAGACTGATTAAGAAAGAGAATAATGTACTATTTTAAATATGAAACTTAACATGTGCACATACACTAGTTAGGTGAAACATAATTTTTTTTCATTAAAAGAAAAGTGTAGCAAATGAAATAGTGCTACAGGGTACAGTCCACAAACCGGACAATTACCCTGTATTATAAACCGTCTGAAGAAAGAGAAATAAGAGGGATAATCATGGGGTAGGGGGCCTGGGAGGAATAGGGTCTGCTATATCATAGTCTCGCTCGTAAGCAACCCTGAGCTAGTGCACCTGATCCTGTATGACTCTAAGACTGCGAGCCAACTGCGCCAAGTCGCGGCTCATCTCACGCTGAGTGTCCCTGATCTCCATAATCATACCCATCATGGTGTCGGAGGGAGTCTGAGATGGTCCAGCTGTAGAGGTAGATGGTGGTGCTGCAGGTGTAGGCAGTGGAGCTGACACTGGTACACCCTCGGCTCTATCCTCGTCAGCATCGCGCTCGAGCTCGGCTGCATAGGCTGCATTGGCTGCTGCTGCTGCTGCCGCCGCGGCTGCTACCCTCCCAAGTGGGCGAGGGCGAGCCTCCAACTCGTCATCGCTAACAGGCAGATCAACCATCTGCATCCTTTGAATGGCATCCCAGTCTATGTCGGAGGTCATAGTAACCTCAACGGTCACCTCGCCTCTCATGCTCACGCCCGGACGACGTAGCAGGAAGGTAATGAGACGATCGTATGGAAGGTTACTGGCCTGATCGGCCAGGGTCGCTTAATGCATGGTCCTGATGATGAGATAAGGGAGAGAGACCCGCTCCCCAGTGCAGACGCAATAAGTAATGTACTGAGTGAGCTGGGATAACTCACTATAATGGCCGCTCTGGGGCACGATGTTGTGCTGAATAATGCGACTATATACTCGAGGTGCAGGTCTCAAGCTAGCCGCCTTCATGGGTGCTCCAGGGTTTAGTATCTGATCTGCTATCTCTCGGCGTAGATCCTCAGTTAGGTAGCCCTTCGCTTTGGGAGGGCAATACACTAGGTCTCCATCATTAGGAACCCCTAGAAGGTCGGCCAGCTGGTGGGTGTTGAATGAAATGGGTACACCCCTAAAATAGCTAGTGATGCGCAAATCCCTACCCTGGTTGGGATCGTTAACATCTCCATGCAACTCCAGGTTAGCATAAAAATGCTTAACCAGATTGGGACGGGTGGTATCAGTGTAGGATATTATCGGTACCCACCCAAGCGCGTTGAAGGCAGCTCGCACATCGAATCTCTCCAACTGATCTAGGTTAACCCGGCGTCCAGATTCTATGCTCTTGTTGTCAAACCACGGGAATCGAGCCTGTGCTTCTATAGAATGAAATCAGTGCTCGTCAAGTTGGAAAACTGGTGGCTGGGGAGCACGTGAGCTCGAGCCATGAGGACGTTTCCCAAGAGCACGTCGGGGAGCCATTTTAACTGCAAAACAAAAGAAAACAAGAGGAAAATGTTAGAAATTGTCGAAATTTTGGCAGCATAACGACAGCAAATTGGGAAAAAGCCTCAAACTCACCCAAAAACATGGGGAGGAGGACTTACATAACCCCCACACTCTTCGACAAATCAATCACAAGCATTTACAATAAGAAATTTCAAGAAATTAAGAGAAATTAAGAAATTTTGAAAATTTTGGAAAACCTAGGTCAAATCATGTAAAAATTTGATTTTTATGAAAACCGTTCGGTGAAACCCCAAATTGGTTGAGGGCTTTTGCTCTTGGGGGTCCCTAAACCCTTTCCAAGCCGAAGGAAAAGAGTTCCTACGGTTGGAACATCTCAATCAATGAAAAACCTAAATTTCTACATATAGACGATATGAAAAATTTGTAAAAACATGAGAGAGAGGGAAGAGACCTACCTGGAGACGATGTTCTACGCTTTGAATGGAAGGAATCAGCTTCTAAGGTCACCGGCCGGACTGTAGCAACTCGGTTGGGCAGAGAGGAATCGCCACCGGAGCGAAAAGAGAAGGAAAAGTGAAAAAATTTCTCACTTTTCGTGATTTTAAAGCCAATTCTAGGCATACCGGTCGACGGTTTTGCCTATACCAGTCGACCAGTATCTCCCCAGGTGTGCGACCGCTATGTCTCGGTCAGAATTCTAATTCTGACCAGTCGACTATACCGGTAGCAACACTGTATACAGGGTGTCGACCGGTATGTTGCGACCGGTCAGCACCAAAGTAGCCAGAAAAATCTCAGAAATTTTTTTTAAAATTATGAATTTAAATATGCCTTTTTGCGACTGTTTCGCCTTATATTGTTCAAGACAAACACCACTATTGCTTCATTTTCATGTGTTATGTATTCTTCTCAGATTCAAACAGAATAGTCTGAGATAGTGGGCGGAAACGGTCGTAGGGGTCGGAAGCGTCACCAGGCTAGGATGCGCCTCGAGGAAGAAGAACAGGTTGAACAAGGCCATGTTAGAGAGCCAAGCCCGAAAGTTGAGGAGGAACAGGTTCCAGAAGTAATAATAAATTTGCCTGGGCCACCTTACAGGAATTCGAAGACCATTGTTACAAACTTGGTCTATCAGATGCAAGCTCAGCAGAAAGAATTCCTGAGCGAGATACTGAAGATGTTCAGGCCACCGGGTTCTGTTCCCATTGGAGGTACGCCTGAGTCTGGAGAGAAAAATACTTCACAGCTAATGCAGGGTAGCCCAAGGCCGATGTGCTAAGCACAGAATGTACCACCACCGCATCAGTTTTCGTCGCCTTCTACGTACCTGGGAGCCTATCCGTATCCACCACCATGGTACAGAATGAACACTCAGGGACAACATGATCTGAGCAGAGCGGTGGATAGGTTCCTGAAGTTGAAGCCTTCATCATTCACCGGTAAGACAGGGAAACCATTGTGGCCAGCACAGTGGGTTGCAGAGATGGAGAAAAACTTCCGACTGATGATCTGTACAGAGGAGGAAAAGGTCTTATTTGCCACTCATATGCTGAAAGAAGACGCAAATGCTTGGTGGAATTCTACACGGGCATACCTGGAGTCGAAGCACACACAGGTTGATTGGGAAGTGTTCAAGGGTGCCTTCTTCGATAAGTATTTTCCAAAGAGCTTCAGAGATCAGATGGAGAAGGAGTTCCTCAATTTGCAACAGTCTCAATCGACTGTGGATGCTTATCAGCAGAGGTACGAGGAGTTATTTTTCTTCGCACCGGCGATTATGCAAGAAGAAGAGACCAAGACACGTAGGTTCACCATGGGACTACGTGGAAGCATCAGAGAGCACATCTTGGGTCTGGACAAGAAGATCTATAATGAGGCTGTGCAGGTTGCGAGGGTGATAGAGTCCAGTCAGAGGAACAGCTTCTTCGCTCAGAACAGGGGAGTGAAGAGACCTGCTATTGAGAGTTCGGGTGGTGGTAACAATAGACCCTTCCGCCCATACAGGGCTCAGACCACTACAGTGCCTGCAAGGAACAATACGGCACCACCTGTGCCACAGAATGCCAGATTCAACCCGAATATCAAATATTTCAACTGCCAGCAAGTGGGTAATATTGCAAGGACCTGCACTCTACCTAAGAAGCAACCTCCCCAGCAAGGAAGAGTTTATGCGGTCACCACTGAAGAGGCAATTGCATCACCTGATGTGGTCACTGGTATGACTCTATCCCTTACTATTTGGCTTATCATTCTCATTTGTGTGTATGCGCATATAGAACTAAGGGATGATAAAAAAAAATTCCAGGAATTGTAAATGTAGCTGGTATACCTGCCAGAGTACTATTTGACTCTGGGGCCACACACTCCTTTGTTTCTATTTCTTTTGGGAAGCGAATGGAGTTACCAATCAAGCATTTGAACCCAAGCTTGATGGTTCGCTCTCCACTAGGAGTCGAAGTGGCTTTGACCGAATATTATGAACCATGTACTGTATGTATTGAGGGCCGAGACTTAGAAGCAAGCCTAGTACTACTCGAGATGGCAGACTTTGATGTCATTTTGGGAATGGATTGGCTAGGCCATCATTCGGCCGTCCTATTATGTGGTGAAAGGAAGCTTGTGCTTACTGACAAAAAAGGGAAGGGAATATAGCTTTCTTGGGATCAAGGCTATCTAGGAAGTAAAGCTGATTCTCTCCGCCCTAAAAGCTAAGAGATGCTTAGAGAAGGGGGGAGTGGGGTACCTAGTATCGGTAGTTGATATCACGACGGAGTCACACAAGATGGAAGATATAGATGTGGTTCAAGAGTTCCCAGATGTATTTCCAGAGGAGCTTCCAGGTCTACCATCGGACAGGGCTACAGAGTTTGTAATAGACCTTATGCCAGGTTCGGCGTCGGTGTCCAAAGCACCATACAGGATGGCCCCTACCGAGTTAAAGGAGTTGAAGACCCAGTTACAAGAATTGTTGGATAAGGGTTTCATACGACGTAGCATATCGCCTTGGGGAGCACCGGTATTATTCGTCAAGAAGAAAGATGGAAGTGTAAGGCTGTGCATTGACTACCGTGAATTGAACAAGTTGACTATCAAGAACCGGTATCCTTTTCCTAGGATCGATGATTTGTTCGATCAGCTACAGGGTGCAAAGGTTTTCTCCAAGATTGATCTCTGATCGGGGTATCACCAACTGAAGATCAAGGTCGGAGATATTCCGAAGACTGCTTTCAGGACGAGGTATGGGCATTATGAGTTTCTAGTTATGTCTTTCAGGTTGACCAATGCTCCAGCGTCGTTTATGGAACTGATGAACCGAGTGTTTCATGATATGTTGGACACTTTGGTCATCGTATTCATCGATGACATATTGATCTACTCTGAGGACATGGAGACTCATACAACACACTTGAGGGCAGCCCTACAACGGCTGAGACAAGAGAAGCTTTATGCTAAGTTCGAGAAGTGCGAGTTTTGGCTGAAGGAAGTGGCTTTCTTGGGCCATGTTGTATCTGAAGACGGTATCAAGGTTGATCCAAGTAAGATAGCTGCTATAGTAGGATGGGAAGCACCAAAATCTGTTGCGGAGATTCGTAGTTTCTTTGGGTTGGCTGGTTATTATAGAAGATTCGTGGAAGATTACTCCAGGATCGCTGTTCCACTCTCCAGATTGACCAAGAAGGGAGAGAAATTCATATGGACAGATGAGTGTGAGAAGTGCTTTCAGACTTTGAAGTCAAGACTAGTCTCTGCACCTATCTTGACCATTCCAGAACCAAGCGTATCGTTTACTTTATATACGGATGCTTCAAGGTTGGGTATTGGGTGCGTATTGATGCAAGGGGAACAGGTGATTGCTTACGCATCAAGACAATTAAAGGAGCATGAGAAGAACTATCCTACGCATGACTTGGAGCTAGCAGCGGTTATACATGCAATCAAGACTTGGAGACATTACCTGTATGGTGAGAAGTTTCAGATCAAGTCAGATCACAAGAGCTTAACTTATCTTTTCACTCAAAAGGATCTGAATATGAGACAGAGGAGATGGCTGGAATTATTGAAAGATTATGATTGTGACATCCAGTACCATCCGGGTAAAGCAAATATTGTGGCTGACGCCTTAAGCAGAAAGTGGGCATCGAAACTTGAGGCAGGACCAAGTACAAATGCTGCATTATGTGCCGCAGCCTCAAGTTCAATCGAAGGTAATGAAGTGTATATTATAGAGACTGCAGAAGATCCAGTTGAGCAAGGTTTAATTCATAAGTTCACCATGATGTTCGTCGCTTTGAAAATCTCACCGGATCTAGTTGATGAAGTCAAGGTAGCAATCCTACAGGATCCACATCTCAAGACGGTGCAAGAAGACTTAGAGAAGGGTACAAGCCATCCTGACTTTACCTTGGATTCAGACAAGGTACTCAGGTATCGTGGACGGCTATGTGTACCTGAGAGTGAAGACTGCAATATCAGAGATCGAGTTATGACTGAATCTCATTACACTCCATATTCGGTACACCCAGGAAGTACCAAAATGTACCATGACTTAAGAAGACTATATTGGTGGAGGGGTATGAAAGCTGATATAGCTCGTTTTGTGTTCCAGTGTCTGAATTGTCAACAAGTTAAAGCAGAAAGGCAGCGACCCACAGGTTTACTACAACCATTACCAGAACCTGCATAGAAGTGGGATTGCATTACTATGGATTTCGTCACTGGCTTACCTTTGACACCAAGGTCAGTGGATGCAGTTTGGGTTATAGTAGATCGACTCACCAAGACAGCTCGATTTATTACGATCAGACCTCGGTATACCATGGAGAAACGGCCAAGTTATATGTTGATAATATAGTCGGACTTCATGGCGTTCCGAGAGAGTATAGTATCCGACGGAGATCCCCGTTTTACATCAAAGTTCGGGAAGGATTACAGAAAGCTATGGGAACCAAGTTGAAGTTCAGTACAGCTTTTCACCCTCAGACGGACGGACAGTCAGAGCGAACTATTCAAATTTTGGAAGATATGCTCCCAGCTTGTGCAATAGATTTCAAGGGAGCTTGGGATGATAAGCTATCACTTATCGAGTTCGCTTACAACAACAGTTATCAGGCTACAATTCAGATGGCCCCATATGAACCTCTGTTATGGAACGAAGTGGGGGAAAGAAGAATTGTAGGACCGGAGTTTGTTGAAGAAACTTGCCAAGTGATTGATTAAATCAAGGAGAGAGTAAAGATAGCTTAAGTTCGACAGAAGCACTATGCGGATAATCGACGTCGTGATCTGGAGTTTGCAGTGGGTGACAAAGTATTCTTGAAGGTGTCACCGGTGCGAGGCCTGAAACGGTTTGGTAAGAAGGGGAAGCTTTGCCCCAGGTATGTGGGACCGTATGAGATATTGACCCGACGTGGTAATGTAGCATATCAATTGGCTCTACCACCATCTATGTCCAGTGTTCATAATATGTTCCAGGTATCATTACTGAAGAAGTATGTCAGAGATCCATCGCACATCTTGACCGCTGATCCCCCAGACTTGACTGAAGACTTAACATTCAAAGTGGTGTCTGTAATGCTCTCAAGTCGAAAAGTCCAGCAACTTCGAACCAAGGACATCCATTATGTGAAGGTGCATTGGAGAAGCCAAAATGTGGAGGAAATTACTTGGGAAGAGGAGAGCGCGATGAAGAAGGAGTACCCTAACCTTTTCGACGATCAAGGTATGTTCAAATTTTGGGGCCAAAATTTCTTTTAAGGGTGGGGGAGTTGTGAAACCTACATGCAAATTTCAGGGACGAAATTTCTTTTAAGGGTGGGGGAGTTGTTAGACCCGCACTCCGTAAACCCGGTCTAAACCTTGGTTTTGATGTCGTGACAGGTCTTTCGATCATCACCGGGCCAGACGGGACGAGTGGATAACAAACAGGTATGAAATCGGACCAAAGACGATCGAATCAACATGATTTTATGTTGACCGGTCGATGGTACCGGTCTTGGTACCGGTCGACCGGTCAGCTCTGCGCAGCTAAGTGTGGAAATCCAAAAATTGACTTCTGAGGGTCTCACTTTCCTGATTTCGAATCCTAAGACTTTCCTAATCCTAATAGGGTTACTAAACCCTAATTCTAGCCTATAAATACACCCTTAAACCTCCTCAAATCCTTTCCATTGTCTCTCGCAAACCCTAGAGAAGAGAAAGAGGTTGGAAAGGAGAAGGAGCTAGGAAGAAGAAGAAGGTGCCGCCATTGCCATTCGATGAAACTCACTCTACGCCAGTCAACGGTAAGTGTTTGAATCGATCTTCTTACCCTATGTTAGTTGTGTGGGTGGATCAATACCATGTAGGTATTGATCTAAAATCCTAAATTGGCCAATAAACCCTAAGTTGCCTTCAAACCCTAGATTCGAGTTCCGAGATGATATTCAACGGAACGAAACTTGAATGAGTTGGGGATAACTCTAACTCCAAGATTAGACTTAGAATGGATAGGAGAAACCTTGGAAATCCTGGAGGATGATCGACGGTAGTCAAAAAACCCATGTATGGTCTTCCAGAGACATATCGGTCAACTATACCGGTTGCACACAGTGCGACCAGTATGTTTCCACCGGTATCCCTCGGGAGGCTGGTCTGTGGGGACCGGCTGACCATACCGGCCGCCAGTCTTCCCCACAGAGCTGCGACCGGTACATGCCACCGGTCAGCTCTGTGAGGGTATTTTGTAACCATGGTAGTTTCCGACCAACATGAAACCCTAAGCAATATATTCTAATGAAACCCTAATAACATTATAGGACTTTGTGACTTTCTGTTTGGATCTTGCGACGTGGAGCAAGCTAACAAACGAGCGTCAAGTAAGGGAATCTGACCTAAACCTAATAATTAATTGACAGTAAGTCGATGTTAATCACCTGACTATATATGATGTGATGTTTGTGCATATTCACATGCCATCTTTTAATTTCAGTTATTATTACTGTTCATGCATTGATAGGATGTGATTGTTAAGCATGTGATTGTCTTCGTTAGTGTGTGGAGTGGGGCATGGGCCTGGGATCGCTCCTCACACTAGCACCTTTTGTTGTATTCTATCTTAACATGCTTGGTACTGGTGGGACATCAGGGGAAGGTCGTGGTACGGTGGTCTCCGATATTGATGTTGGCCTGGCCATGGTTATGTGGCACTGTGGTCTCCGAGTCGACGCTGGCTTGTCCACGATGCTTTAGCTTTATCTCTATGCCGTAGGGAGTTATGTTGGGATAGGGTCTACCTGTATTGTTTCTATCCTAGTGGGTTAGTTGCGGATAGGGCATCAGGGGAGGTGTGGGAATGCCTTAGCTCTATCTCTATGTCGTAGATGGCTGTGCTGGGATAGAGCGTACATTGATGACATATAGGATGGGTTAGTTGCAAGCCCAGTTTGTGAGCCCTAGCCAGTAGGGGCTTAGGTACTGGTATGGATAGAGTTTCAGGAGAGGTACGGGGGTATCTTAGCTCTATCTCTATTCCATGATGGGTGCATGTGGGCCAATGGGGGTGTGATCCATGAGGTGCCACACACTCGTGTATAGAGGTGCGGGGGCCACCAAACCTTTCTATAGCACATTGCAAACTTAAAACCAGACCACAACATAAAATGATTGTTACTCATGCATAATATTGTGAAACTGTCTGATTGTCTTACTGAGCTAAGTTGTGAGCTCACCATTTGTATATATACATGTTTTAGATGTTGATGCAGGTTACACTGTGGATGACTACATGAATGCTCCGGCTTATGGTGGTGTTGCTGCGTTGGATGTGCAGGCAGGAGAGGACGAGCATGACGCTTCATGCGAGTGCCCTTTCTACGTGTACCTTTGATTGGTTTTATTTATTTATTTTCATTATTTTCGATTAGATTAAAGAGATGTAATGATATTATATTATTTGTTTGGATTTGAATAATTTGGTATTTTATTTAAAATCATCAATAGATTCTTAGTTCATTATATTTAAAAGACTTCCGCTGTACTATTATATTCTGATTGTGGTTATGTGTGATGGTTTGTATGAGTGGACACGACCTATTCGAGATCCTGGTGTGAACCGTTGGATCGATGACGGTTCACTCACACCATTCTGGTTGGATCAGAATTGGGGTGTGATAGCTAGTCTGTAAAATGGCAAGTTCTTCAAGAACAAGTATAGTGACGATTAAATGGAACAAGTTAGAAGTGGATACATATGTTGATATACTAGTGGAGGAGGTCATAAAGGGAAATAAAACAACTTGCACATTTAATAAAGACGGGTGGAATAAGATAAAGAAAAAAATGGAAGAAGCATTGGGTAGACCATCGTCATTGAAGCAGTTGAGGAACAAACTGAACAAGTTGAGGTCCGAGTATGGTAGTTTTGGCAGATTGGTTAATACAACTCGGTTTGGATGGAATGACATGACCAAGCGTGTTGAAACACATGACCCAGCTATATGGGACAGACATATCCAGGTAATTATATCTAACTATAACAAATAGTAATTCCCTGGTAATAAGTTCACAAATTCTGAAGCTTCTTTTCATTTGCTTCCAGGAAAACCCAGGTTGGGCCAAATTTAAGAAAAATGGACTGCCCCAGTATCGAGAGCTCCAAGTCATATTTGACGATTCATATGCAACTGGTGAATTTGCCTATAATAACCACGATGACAACTTCATATTTGAAGAAGGAGATGCTGATAACTTGGACATCCAAGATGGTTCAGAGGTTCCACCTGTAGAACCTACCACTGATGTCACTGAAGAAGGTGATGTACATCATACCCCACAGGCAACTGCAGCTCACAGACTGGATAGGACTCCTTCTGTCCTTAGAAAAAGGAGTCGAAGTACTGACATAATGGGAGCTATAAATGCAATGGTGGAACATTCCAAAGCCCGTTTGGATTTGTTCACTACGTCACATACTTCCTCAGCCTCTCCTTCTCCTAGCTCTATCAGCACAGGAGGTTATTCAATCACCCAATGTCTTGCAGTATTGAATACCATTCCGGGGTTAGATAAGGCGACATATATCAAGACTATGAATCATTTGACCAACAATGCAGAATGGAGGGAGTTGTTTATGGGCTTAGACGAGGAGAAGAAGTTGTGGGCGATAGAGTCCATTCCATGATATCACCATTTCTATACCAACCTTCTAGTAGTGGTTCTTATTTCAATGCTACAGATACAATGGTTTTATTTTTAATTTGGAACAATGGTTTGGTAGTTTGCTTTTGATGGTTTGTTTTTTTTTTTTCCAGAACAATTTGATGTTAACTCTTTATTGGGTTATAACTCCTTCGGTACAGTGGTGTAATCTTAATTTCGGACTGGGAACAAGGGTTTCAAACAATGGTTTGTTTTAATATGGTTTGTTTTAATATTGGTACAATATGTGATGCTTAGCTCTTACGGTATGTTTACTTTGGATCATTTGGTTTGATCCTATACTTTGTTTAAATCTTAGGTAATTGACTATAAATTTGCTATGGCTTGTTTTAATCTTAGCTTCTACTTCATGGATTGGTTTCTCTCTATGTCTTCATTTATTATGCAGTTTTAAACATGAATGGAGCGATTAGCAATGAAGTGATGAGAGGTTTTGAGGATATAGATTGGAGTATATTGGAGGTCCTATCACTCTATGAATTAGATAATTCATTACACGTCAGGGAACCATGTAGGGATTCATTTATGACTGGTTCCAAATGGGTAGCAGAACTGTTGAATGGACATACTGATAGAATATACGAATCATTACGTATGGAAAGGCATGTGTTCATTAACTTGTGTAACCTCATGAAACATAGAGGGTGGCTACAAGATAGTCGATACGTAAGGGTTGATGAACAACTAGCAATGTTCGTCCAATCACTACAGGGAAGTTGTAGCACAAGGAGGCGATGTGAGAGGTTCCAACATTCTGGGGAGACTGTTAGCAAATCCTTCAAAATTGTATTGAAGGCATTTCTGAATTTAGCCAAGGAAAATATCCATGCCCCAAATATGAATGTTGAACAACCTCAAATTAGAAACAACTAAAGGCATCATCCTTACTTCAGGGTAAATGGTTTTTTCTTGATTTTCTTTCGTTTTACCTTATTACATATCTACATATATTTATGTAAGTTTTTGTCTTCTTTATAAGAATTGCGTTGGAGCCATTGACGGGACGCACGTAGACGCTTCTGTTTTGGGAAATTTACAAACTCCTTACAGGAATAAGAAGCACACACTTTCACAGAATGTCATGGCTATATGCTCGTTTGACATGAAATTCACCTATGTGCATCCTGGATGGGAGGGTAGTGTTAATGACTGCCGCGTATTAGCAGATGCCCGTCGATCACCATCATTTCCTCACCCACCCCCAGGTTGTACCCCTATTTCTGTCTTACAATGTACCATATTGATTTCTTTCAGGTTCTTTATATCATTAATTGTGACCTGCTACGTGTTGTAGGAAAATATTATGTCGTAGATTCTGGATATTCGAGCCAGCGTGGGTATTTGACACCATTTAAAGGGGACCAATATCATCTACGTGATTATAGGGGCGCTGGGCGAGAGCCTAGAACAGCCAAAGAGTTGTCCAATCACAGACACTCTTCTCTACGTAATGTAATCGAAAGATCCTTTGGAGTGTTGAAGGCACGTTTTGGCATATTGAAAGCAATGCCATCATATTCATTGAGAATTCAAGCTTATATTGTCATAGCATGCTGTTCTCTGCATAATTTTATTAGGGATGAACAAAATGCCGATCGAGAATTTGCCAGGCTAAATGGAGAAGATGCTCTGGATCAACATCAGGAAGAGGAAAATGTACTATTGGCAAATGATAATGTTCAAAATGGGAATGAGAATTCGGCTGGTACTGCACATGAGATGAATATCATGAGGAGAGGCATTGCCAACCAGTTGGCTAGGGACAATGGATTACCACATATATGAGCTTTTAGTTTTAATACATCTGACTGTAAACACTTATTTAATTATGCATTGTATCACAACAATTTATCGTTGACTTGATATTGTTTACACTTATTTTGTTAGATGTTGTTTTTAATTTCATACTAATTAAATGAGGGATATGTGAATGCATATTTAATCAAAATTTGACGGTTTTAATTTTGTTTCCCAATCACAGATATATATATGGCTGATTGTGATATCCCAATGTGTGAGTGTGGGAAGGGGAGAATGATATTGCAAACATCTCGTACCCAAAAAAATCTGGGCGGTAAGTTTTACACCTGTCCGATCAAGGAAGACCATGAAAAATCTTTTATTTGGGTCGATCAGTACAAAGGGACTGCAGGGTTTAAACATAAGTTCGCTTAACCATATTGTCTGAGTGAGGGAAGTCAACATATTCAGAGTGAGGGAATTGAGCATATAAGGAGTGAGGAAAGTCAACATTTTCGGAGTGATGGAATTCAGCAGATAGGACATGAAATTGTTCTACACCAATCCGTGTTATATCCGATATATGGCATAGTTATATTCGTAGCCATATGGTTGTTGATTCTGACATGCTATGTTGTTTATATAGCAACCATGAAGTACTAGAAGGATGATTGTTAATTTTTTTAATATGTAACCCTTTATAATTTGGAAGACCATGGAACAGATGTAGGAGTGGTAGTTTTTGTAATTAAACTTGTTTTGAATTTGGATCACATATTTTTTTTGTTATCAAACACACTTCTACTCTATATTTGCTCTGAAATGGTTTCAGAACCAGATTTACCAAACATGCTTCTGTTCTAAAGATGTTCTGGAGACCATGTCAAAATTACGTTATCAAACATGTTTCTACTCCCAAATACTCCTGAATCCTTTTAAAGTTGGAGTACAAATTTGAACCAGAAGTAAGAATCCCAGAGTTGAAGTTTTAACAAACAGCCCCTTATATAGTGTCTTTATTTTCATATTTGACTTATGAGATTTGTAATAGTTTGTTATATTTATGTTTTGGTTACTTAGAGATAACCGATTTAGTATTTAATTATCACATTAGATACTCAGTTCATTATTAATAAAGACTTTCGCTATTTATTTTATTATCTCTGATTATGATGTGGAATGTGTATGGTTTGAATTTGTTGACACGGTCTTACGAGATCCTAGCTTAAATAGTTGGTTCTTGTGATGGTTCATCACACTTTGGATTAGTCCAGATTTAGGTTATGATAACTTGGTATCAGAGTGCTCAGGCTCTGCCAATCAAACCTAGATACATCTACAAGAGTCTATGAACTGAGTTAGGATAAACTTAAAAGCTTTAATACAAACACACCATAAACACCTGTGTTGGTTAAGATTGAAACTTAAAGGAAGATGATAATATACATAATAAAAGGTGAAACAAATATATGTATATCTAAGCGTAAGTTTGGAACCAAAACAAGAATAATGTGCATCCATATACAACGGAAAAGGAAGACAAAAGTACTGTGTCCATCATCAAGAATTAGAATACGGTTCACAATCCTAACAATTATTCTGCAAATATAATCATCAAAAAGGAAATGCATCAATATTCGGACAAAATCTAATCCTAAGATTATACACCAAAAATAAGAGTAACTGTAAAAGAAGAAAAAACTCTACTCTTGGGTGATGTGGAGACTCTGAGTGAGATCCGCCACACGTTGATCTGTCGTCCGCTGAGCATTAAGAAGAGGTCACAACCCAACCCCACCACTATTTGGGTCAAGAACAGGTAATGAGAACCCATCTGGGTAGATGCCAAATAATGATAATTAGATTGGAGCCAATCAAAGGGGTGAACAACCAAGCCACTCCAGCCAATTTGCATGGACCACCAAGTGCCTTGGCCACGATTGTAACTAATTTAGCTAGACAAAATGCAAGAGCAACAACAGATGTTATCGGCTATGTAAGTTACCATGGATCACTACCCAAGTTGCCAATGCTACACCAATATCTCTAGGTCAGACCAAGTACGGTATTAGTTGGTAGCAATACTGCACCTCCAGCACCTGTCAGCCATAACATAGTGCCTACCATACAGTAGGTCTTAGTAACGCATACCCTAGTATAGATTCTTGGTACACAACAAGTAGTATATCAAGGTGGTTATCCTTATTAGTCACCGATGTATGGGATAGTTGCACCATAGCAGAATGATTCGACAAGGGTTGTGGAATGTTTTCTAAAGATAAAGCCTCAGATGTTTTCAATAAGGGATCAAATCTATTATGGCCAGTACAATGGATAGATGAACTAGAGAAAACTTTCTTAATAATGGACATACCTGATTTTAAATTGTCGTGCCTTGATAGGATACCATTTCGATTCAACTTGTCAATTTGGATTACAGATGTTGTACCCTTAGAATTAGTCCTGATTACACCAATCTAAGTCTACTCTCATGATCGACAACATGAATAGAGATATGAACTGACTGAATAACTTAAAGGTTTAATCTTTTGAATGTACATCTTTTCAATTTTATACCTGAGTTTATTGATGTATCAAAAGTTTCTCCAGATTTATTCTCGTAGTGTCTTGGCCAATGGTTCCACAGTTTTTAGCCTCTACTACCATGTGTTCGAACCACCTTGTAACCTAACGACCCTTGGTTGTCAGCTTGGTTACCATAAATTTACTCTTGATCAATTAAATCTAAGTTTACTAGATAAAACAAATGTTCGTCATCATATTAAATTTAAAATAAAGAAATAAATCGCTTTTGGATAAACATTCTGATTCTTACATTCCCAACTTTCGTTGATAAAGATGCTTAGTTAATAAAAGAATTATGGAAGGGAAGACAATTGAATTCAAATTAGATTCTATAGCCAAGAAACCTTATATGAAGTAATGGAGAATTTATTTTGAGATCACTAAATAGATAGATTTAAGTCATGGTCTGTAAAAGAGTGCATGAGCAAGAAGTGAGAACTATCAAGAGCAGCTAGTAAATAGTAGATAGTGCTCGATTAGGGTTAAAGATGACTATATCGGTATGAATTTTGACAAGGCAAAAGATTTCTAAAAGCATATCTAAGAGTGGATACAAGGATGGACTCGAGAATGGTGGCATGGATAGTACTCGGATTAGTATAATTATTATAGAGTTATTTCCAATGTCAAGTGCGATGATTAAGTAAAGATCGAGAGAGTTTGGTGGAATTAATAAGAATATTAGCATATACCCTAATGCTTATAGGTAGACTTGGGATGTGTAGTGAGTAAACTATTAAAAGATGCTTTTTGAGATATATGGAAGAGAGATCAGGGTAGAACAACAGTGATAAAAGAAATGTAAGCTAATGAGTGTAATATGAGATCAGTAGCGATGGTTTTTGAAAACCATGAGAGGTAAAAGGGGGTTAGACGTGCCCTTAAAACCTTATACCAAAGTTTGCTAGTTTGATCACCTTTGGGATTAGAGGTTGTGTTAGATGAGTGTTATGGACCGTATTAATGGATGAAGTTTGGATGCAAATTTAGTACAGCTCGAGATGGCAGACTTCAACGTCATCTTAGAAATGGATTGGTTGTCTCAACATCCCACGAGTTTACTTTGTGCCGAAAAGAAGTTATCATTTAAGGGCAAAGATGGTGTAGAATTTAACTTTATGGGAACCAAACTTCCTCGTAAATAAAAATTTATTCTCTCTGCACTTAAGGCGAAGAGATGTCTTGAAAAAGGAGGAGTCGAATATCTAGTGTTTATGGTACATGTTACCAAAGAAGCACCATGTGTTACACCCTAATTTTGGACGAACCAAAAGTGTAAATGAACCATCATATGAACCAATGATTTACACTAGGATCTTGTAAGACCGTGCCAATAATCTAAACCAAACACATTCCACTGACTTGGTTACTCCCTTTGAAGGGTTTCATGTAATTTGAAGGTGATGATTTTCTTCAGCCAACATTGGTGTTGTTGGATTTTGGATTGAAAAAACCTTTAGCGAGGATTTTGGACAAGAATGAGGGGAGCTTGACAGTCTCTAACCAAAGTGATTTTATTGATTGACCTTGGTGTTAAACTGTCGAGGGACATCTGGTCAACTAAGTTCTTTGACTGTGCACTATGGTAGACCAAATTGGTAGAACAGCCAAGCGGCGATGAAATGTGACATGGGTTTGGCCCTTGATTTAGGCTCATGAAAAGCTCAGGGCTTCGCAACATTGTTGTGCCAATTTTGAAAGATGAATGAACCATGGCCCCAAAGTAGGCACAAAGAGCAAAGGATTTGAAGTGTTCCTTCAGAGAATTTTGTGACCAAATCCTAACGGGTGAGCAACCACATTGGTTTTTCTTCATCAACATGATTAGGAGAACTGAGAAATTGGTGAAAACAAATTTGGATGGACCTACTTTTATTGACTAGGAAAGTCAGTGACTTCTGACTAGACAATGGATCCTAGATGTAATGCTCATGATCAAGTTCAATTCCTCTACATAGGGTATATCTATGCCCCAGTGTCTGCATGTTGTGACAGACCGCTACTATAGTAGGAAACGAGCACCTAACAAAGTTAGAACAAGGTTGAATCTGGATTGCATCAAGAATTCGACCATGCTTCCAAGGTCAAGGGAAGATTGACAGATTGATTGCAGAAAGTGACTTCTTAGATAAGCCCTTCTTGAATCTTCAAAACTGAGGGAACTGATGATTTGATGAATTTGGCTACATCCGTAACCAGGTCATGAGAATTTTCTCTCTCCCTATCATGACAAAAGGATTTGAAGATAGAATTCTGTTGAAAGGCAATGCTATGGAGCCCAACAGATGATGGTTTGTTCAACTCCTCTGAGTATGATTCACTGGAGATCAAGAGGGGTTCCTTTCCGTATGGAGGGTAGATTGGGTATGACACTTGTCCACATGAACCACTGAATTTTTCTATGAAGGGCCAATGAGGGCAATGCTTTAGGGTTGCATCAGGTCGCCTATCATCACTGAGGTACTATGGGTTGCCCATTGAGGTTTCTTGGGTTGCTTTTCCTTGCTAAGGTTTCATTTATTCCCCCATTTTTTTATTTTTTGCAAACCCCATCTTGGGTTGAATAAAGAGTCCTAATATGGTGGGGATATTGCCAAAATTATGGTCTTATCCAATGGTCTGAAACCCTTAGGGAAAATCCAAACGACATGACTTTCATGACAAATGGGTAGCCTTGCCCCACTGTTTAAGTTGACACCTACACGCATTGATAGGCAGGCAGCTATTTGAATCATCACTAAATGCGATCTTAGGGAAATACAGTCCCATACCAAAATTAAAAATGGTGTCGAATTATGTTTTCGTTTCTTGGAGATGTTCAGATGGAACACGTGTCTCAACAAGCTACATCGAGATGCCGAATCAGTCGCGATCATATCTGGACCTAAAACATTTAAGTTTGTTGACAAGTATTGATGTTGAAGGTCCAAGAGGACTGATGTGAAACTGTCCACATGGGTCTACCATTGGGAGAGTGTTTGATTGTTTATGTAGAACGGGTTTATCTTACCGAGAAGATCCCATTTTATTGGCTTGAGAAATGAAGGGCTTTCTATTTTTTTTTCCTTTTTTCTTTCCACCGCTCTCTCTCTCTCTCTCTCTCTCTCTTTTTCCCTTCGGATTCTCCTCGGGTCCGGTCTCCCTCTTTTTTTCCTTTTTTATTCTTTCTTTATTTCTCCTCCTCCCCTCGATCTTCTTCTCTTTATTTCTTTCCTTTTCCTTTTTTTTATTCTTATCTCCTCCTCTTTGGATCCTTTGTTTTCTATATATAAAACATATATATAATTATATAATATATTAATATATTACTATATATAATATAATATACACATAAAATATATGTATATATTATATGATATATTATAATATATTATACATTATATAATAATATATAGAAGAAATACATGCATATGTGCCACTATGAATTGGTCTGGATTGACAAGGATTGATTGGGTTGGGCCAAGACTGGTTTGGGTTGAGCTGAGTTGACTGGATTGACTGAAATTAACTGGGTTGGGCCAAGACTAGCTTGGGTTGAGCTGAGTTGACTGGATTGACTGGGATTAATTGGGTTTTCTCTCTTTATCATTTCAAGGGCCATTTCCTCTATTATTCCACACGGAATTTTTCGATAGCCTTTATTCCATATTTTCTGTGTTCACTTTGTAGAACATTAAAAATAAGGAATATTGGAGCTTGAATCAACTCATTTGGAAATAAAATGGTCAATCTATGAATTTTTTAAGTTTAAGCAGGCCAATTATCGATAATTTGGTTGACCATTCTGCATGGGATCCTTCGGAGACTTCTACTAGAAATTCTTTACGTCCACATTGTAGAGTACTAAAAATGAAACATAATGAAACTGAAATCACCTGATTTGGATATGGGATGACCAAAATATGAATTTCCAAAGGTTAAATGATCATTTCCATGTATAATTTTGTATGGGAACCCTTCGGAGACTTCTACCCGGGAGTTTTCGCATCCACTTTGTAGAACATCATAAATGAAGAATAATGGCCTTGGAATCATCTGAATCCGACGTAGAACGGAAAAGATATGAAGCTTTGAAGTTTCGATAATTTTACATGACAGCTTACATGGGACCCACTGGTGACTTCTCCCCGGGATTTTTCACATCCACTTTGTAGAACATCATAAATGAATAATAATGGCCTTGGAATCATCTGAATCCGACGTAGAACGGAAAAGATATGAAGCTTTGAAGTTCTAACGATAATTTTGCATGAAAGCTTGCATGGGGCCCGCTGGTGACTTCTATCAGGGATTTTTCATGTCCACTTTGAAGAGGACTGAAAATAAGGAATATTGGCCTTTGAATGATCTGATTCCGATATCAGATGACCCAAATATGATGTCTTGAAATTTGAATGATAATGCATGCATGATACGATAATTACGTAAATGCCCCTGCACTTTCAAACTGCGATATCTTCCTTGTTTGATGTCAGAATTTGATGATTCCGGTCTCATTTCGAAGATAATTTCATAACCTATTCATCCAAGTAGATAATAGCCCATGACCCTGCTGTGGGGTTTAGTGGAGAATCACAAATCTTTGGGTTAAAGGCCAGAAACCTGCCATATTGGTTCACTTATGCAGAGGGTGGCAAAATGGGGTGCTTACAGATGCCCTCTTTAGCGGAGATTGTTACCAATTGAAGGCTGAAGATAAAAGAACCACATTTTTGGGATATGAGTGAGATTGCTTATTGGGCTGCACTTAGGATAATTCATCCTAAACTGCCTACGTATTCTAAGTGTGTCCTAGAAATCAAGCCCAGAACGTAGTTTGACTGGCAAGAAGGTTTGCTCTTCTTGGAAGAATGGTGACTGTTCTTCTTGTATGAAGCTATGCGGTGAATACAAGACTTATTTGTATGCTGGGAACCTCTTCTTGCTGAGGTGGAATTCATGATGCCAGGTACACGCCGGCTTGAACCCTGTTTGATCCATTTATAGGCTGATAAACCTCTTCTTGTACGAAGCTAGGCTATGAATACAAGGCTCATTTGTAGGCTGAGAACCTCTTCTTACTGAGGTGGAACTCATGATGCAAGGTATTCGCGGGCTTGAACCCGACTTAATCCATTTGTAGGCTGATAAACCTCTTCTTGTACGAAGCTAGGCTGTGAATATAAGGCTCATTTGTAGGCTGGGAACCTCTTCTTGCTGAGGTGACTCATGATGCAAGGTATGTACGGGCTTAGACCCGGTTTGATCCATTTGTAGGCTGATAAACCTCTTCTTGTATAGAGCTAGGCTATGAATACAAGGCTCATTTGTAGGCTGGTAACCTCTTCTTGCTGAGGTGGAACTCAATGCAAGGTATGTGCGGGCTTGAACCCGGCTTGATCCATTTGTAGGCTGATGAACCTCTTCTTGTATGAAGCTAGGCTGTGAATACAAGGCTCATTGCATGAGCTTGGGCTCGGCTTTGATTTGTCTGGATGTAAGATTTGATGTGTTTTCTTTGATTGAACTAAGGCTCTTTTGATTGAGATTCTGAGATTGTTTTTCTGAATAAGCTAGGGCTCTGCATTTGATTCACTTATAGGCTGAGACTGACTTGATCTTTGAATGAGCTAGGGCTCTGCATTCAATAATAATCTGAGATTTATTTGATCTTTTGATGAGCTAGGGCTCTGCATTCACTTATAGGCTGAGATTGACTTGATCTTTGAATGAGCTAGGGCTCTACATTTGATTCACTAATAATCTGAGATTGATTTGATCTTTGGATGAGCTGGGGCTCTGCATTTGATTCACTAATAATCTGAGATTGATTTGGTCTTTGGATGAGCTAGAGCTCTACATTTGATTCACTTAGACTGAGATTGATTTGATCTTTGGATGAGTTAGGGCTCTACATTTGATTCACTTATAGACTGAGATTGATTTGAACTTTGGATGAGCTAAGGCTCTACATTCGATTCATTTCTAGACTGAGATTGATTTGAACTTTTGGATGAGTTAAGGCTCTGCATTTGATTCTGAAATGAGCAAGAACTCAGAAGGTCACTTTTAGGGTGAGGAATTTGCTATTGATTCTGAAATGAGCAAGAACTCAAGAAGGTCACTTATAGGGTGATACTGAATGACTCATCTTTGAAGTTCCTACCAGCTTTGGACCTTCGGGATTGAAAATTGGAATATCCTTCTTGGAAGCTCTATGGCTATGAACCTTCGGGAATGGAAACTAGAATATCCTCTTAAGTAGCTTTGTTGCTATGAACCTTTAGGATGCTCGAAAGTGACCCACACAGGAAGTCTTTGTTAACTTTGAACCTTAAGGGTTGAAATTTGACCCATCTTGGAAGTCTCTTAACTTTGAACCTATAAAGTACTGGGCATATTTGAAATGATGGTGAATTCTTGGGCAGTTTTCTCATGTTTTTGCCCCTGTTTTGTTAGTGAAGGCATAAAACATGGCATTAATGGAAATGGTGTCATGGACTTTGCTGGCATGATACCTAGATTTGAAATTTCCATTTATGACCTGGTACTGAAAAGTTTGACTCAATTTCAGCATGGTAGTGATGACTTGGTTACTCCCTTTGAAGGGTTCCATGTAATTTGAAGATGAAGATTTTCTTCAGCCAACATTGGTGTTGTTGGATTTTGGATTGAAAAAAACTTTAGCGAGGATTTTGGACAAGAATGAGGGGATCTTGACAGTCTCTAACCAGAGTGATTTTATTGATTAACCTTGGTGTTAAACTGTCGAGGGACATCTGGTCAACTAAGTTCTTTGACTGTGCACTATGGTAGACCAAATTGGTAGAACAGCCAAGCGGCGATGAAATGTGACATGGGTTTGGCCCTTGATTTAGGCTCATGAAAAGCTCAGGGCTTTGCAACATTGTTGTGCCAATTTTGAAAGATGAATGAACCATGGCCCCAAAGTAGGCACGAGGAGCAAAGGATTTGAAGTGTTCCTTCAGAGAATTTTGTGACCAAATCCTAACGGGTGAGCGACCACATTGGTTTTTCTTCATCAACATAATTAGGAGAACTGAGAAATTGGTGAAAACAAATTTGGATGGACCTACTTCTATTGACTAGGAAAGTCAGTGACTTCTGACTAGACAATGGATCCTAGATGTAATGCTCATGATCAAGTTCAATTCCTCTACATAGGGTATATCTATGCCCCAGTGTCTGCATGTTGTGACAGAACGCTACTATAGTAGGAAACGAGCACCTAACAAAGTTAGAACTAGGTTGAATCTGGATTGCATCAAGAATTCGACCATGCTTCCAAGGTCAAGGGAAGATTGACAAATTGATTGCAGAAAGTGACTTCTTAGATAAGCCCTTCTTGAATCTTGAAAAATGAGAGAACTGATGATTTGATGAATTTGGCTACATCCGTAACCAGGCCATGAGAATTTGCTCTCTCCCTAACATGACAAAAGGATTTGAAGATAGAATTCTGTTGAAAGACAATGCCATGGAGCCCAACAGATGATGGTTTGTTCAACTCCTCTGAGTATGATTCACTTGAGATCAAGGGGGCTTCCTTTCCGTATGGAGGGTAGACTGGGTATGACACTTGTCCACATGAACCACTGAATTTTTCTATGAAGGGCCAATGAGGGCAATGCTTTAGGGTTGCATCAGGTCACCTATCATCACTGAGGTATTATGGGTTGCCCATTGAGGTTTCTTGGGTTGCTTTTCCTTGCTGAGGTTTCATTTATTCCCCCCCTTTTTTTTTTGTAAACCCCATCTTGTGTTGAATAAAGAGTCCTAATATGGTGGGGATATTGCCGAAATTATGGTCCTATCCAATGGTCTGAAACCCATAAGGAAAATTCGAACGACATGACTTTCATGACAAATGGGTAGCCTTGCCCCACTGTTTAAGATGACACCTACACGCATTGATAGGCGAGCAGCTATTTGAATCATCACTAAAAGCGATCTTAGAGAAATGCAATCCCACACCAAAATTAAAAATGGTGCTGAATTATGTTTTCCTTTCTTGGAGATGTTCAGATGGAACACGTGTCTCAACAAGCTACATCGAGATGCCGAATCAGTCGCGATCATATGTGGACCTGAAACCTTTAAGTTTGTTGACAAGTATTGATGTTGAAGGTCCAAGAGGACTGATGTGAGACTGTCCACATGGGTCTACCATTGGGAGAGTGTTTGGTTGTTTATGTAGAACGGGTTTATCTTACCGAGAAGATCCCATTTTATTGGCTTGAGAAATGAAGGGCTTATAGGAACCTTGGGAAGCTGTCGGATGTAATGAACGACAGATGAGAGTTCTAGCCAGATTCATGAATTTGTACATAAAATGATGACATGATCACGAGATACAATGCCATAAAAACTGATAATTAAAAGAAGGGCTTGTGATAGATACTCCTTGGAAGGCCGTCAGATTGATAGATGGGAGGAAGAGTCTAATGCCGATGAGAAATCTTTCTCTGATGATGAAGAAGTGATGAGATCGTCTCCTGTAAAGGTGGGATGTAATTGGCCAAAATCAAAAGTTCGGTCCAACATGTTGTGAATCTCGAAGAACGATCGCACTTGCTATCAGGCTTTGATTGGAACTACCATCTTCTTGGAGTGAGAGGGACAATTGGCTTACTGTCGAGCTCCAATGCCATTCAACATCATACTATTTTCTTTTCTTCTTTTCTTTTTTCCTTTTTTTTTTAAATGTGGAGGCCATATAATGCAGTACTTCGCTTGATCACAAAGTTAATCTTGGCATTCAATATTGGATTTGAATCTTCTTCTTCCAAACATTTCCAATCGAATAGAACATCTTTGCCCCAGTTAGTACTCTAATCTTCTATAAACTTTATGAACATTTGTGACTGCTCATCTAGTAGCTGATTTTATCTGAATGGTGAATCCGTATGTTGTTCTCTGGAAGTTAATCATCACTTTCTGTCTGATGTGACTATCTCCCATTATTGATGTAGATAAAACATAGGCTTGAATTTTTTTTTTTTGGGTATTCCAATGACCTCGTTCTTTGATTTTGAGATTGATCATTCATCATGTATCTCTTGCTTGCAGATGATGTACTTTGTAAGAACTTTGGTATTTCCATATTTTTGGTGGCTCATCTGTCCTCCACTCATTTGTAATGATTGGCTGACATGTTGATATGATCTGTTACTATCTGATGCTTTTCTTGGAATCTTTTCATTGGTAGAACAAATGACAGCTTTTCCAATACATGTTTCTTGAGACTACTCTTGTGTGTCCTGATTGATCATTTAAAGCTTTTCCAGACGGGTTGGACCTTTCTTTCTTAAGAGGCCAGGTGGCGTAGAAGTTCAAGAGACGGCTCATCGTTTCAATCATCTTCAGAGTCAGAGTTAACTGCGCACGTAGAATAGGAGGATGTATGAAGCTGGGAGGAAATGTATGGAAGAGACAAAACATAGAGTTTAAAATCCCAAACGGGGTGATTTTCATTTACTTACAGGACATATTGGACTGGACTTGTAAACAAGCATGTCAATCTTGGACCTAGACATGGATGACCTATTGAATACAGATAATAGAAAGTTGAAACAACTAGTTCGTCCAAGCGGCTCCAATTGGGCATAATGCCTTCGACGACCACCTTCAATCGTTGTGGGAATAAATCTTCCTTCAGACCTCTAACATCAGGACTCATCATGCCCCTCTATCAATAGGTGCAAGATACCTACCTTTTAGGGTTCCATACAATTCTTACCCTTTTTTTTCTTTTTTTTTTTCAGTTTGGGATCCATTCATAACCGGACTATTGCCTTTTAAGCTCAAGGTTACTCTGGTTCAGGCCCCAGTTTGGGGTTCGATGGATTCATCAGTGGACCGCTTCTAGTTGAGTTCAAAATCATTCTAGCTTATGCCCCAGCTTGGGGATCAAGGGGTGTCGCCATTGCACTACAACATTTTGAGTCCAAGATTAGGCTAGTTTATGCCTCGGCTTATGGGGTTCAATGGATTTCTTCATTAGACCACTCTCAATTTGGGTTTAAGGTTAATTTGGTCTATGCCCCAGTTTAGGACATAACGGTTTCTCTCATTGGACTACATTCAATTTGGGTTCAAGGTCAATCTAGTTCATGACTAGCTTAGGGCTCAATGGCTTTCCTCATTGGACTGCACTCAATTTGGTTCCAAGTTCATGCCCAACTTAGGACTCAAGGGCTTTCCTCATTGGACCGCACTCAATTCAGGCCCAAGGTCAATCCGGTTCATGCCCCAGTTTATGGGTTAAGGGTTTCATCGTTGGACCATTCTCTAGCTGTGATTCTGGTTCTTATCCTAGCCTGGGGCACATTAGATCTCATTTTGGGTCTACCCTACTACTCGAGAAAATTCTATTCCCTCTCTTTGAACAATGAGAAATATGAGGGCAACTCTTTGGATTCTAGCATTTCCTTGGCCAATGGGGCAAAAATACCCGTGATGGGATAGCACTATCAAAGCTGAAGTTTCATGGTTTCCTGATGACTCTAGAATCTGGAATTGATCTTTACTGACAGGCAATGAGGAATGCTTCTCATTCACCATTCCTAACGAGCTATCCTAACTTGTAGCACTGGGCTATGATGGACATGGATCGGGCTCTAATTGATAGAGCCAGAGATTGATTTTGAATCGGTCTCCGATTGATAGAGACAAGGTTAACTTTGAACTGGTCTCTGATTGATAGAGATCAAGATTGAATTTGAATTGGTCTCTGATTGATAGAGATCAAGATTGACTTTGAATTGGTCTCTGATTGATAGAGATCAAGATTGACTTTGAATTGGTCTCTGATTGATAGAGATCAAGATTGACTTTGAATTGGTCTCTGATTGATAGTGGTCTTTGATTGATAGAGATCAAGATTGATTTTGAATTGGTCTCTGATTGATAGAGATCAAGATTGACAGTCATGGACTGGGCTCTAATTGCTAGAGGCGAGGATTGCTTGAATTGGGCTCTGATTGTAGGCCAAGGATGACAATCATGGGTTGGACTCTAATTGCTAGAGATAGTGGATTAATTGAGTTGAAATGACTAAAACTCTCTTCGATTCCTTCATGAAATGGAACATGGACCAGAGGTAATAGTTGAACAGGCCTAGAGGCTAACTCATGCTCACATTGAGTTCATATGAATGAAACTTTTCTTAGTTTCAACATGAATCAAACCTGAACTGGAGTTGATGGTTGGACAAGCCTAGGGGCTACTTAAATTCAAATGAGTGGAACTCTTTTTAGTTCCAACATGAATCAGATCCTGTACCAAAGTTTATGGTTGGACCGGCCTAGTGGCTAATTGAATTCAGATGATTGGAAATCTTCTTAGTTCCAACATGAATCAGAACCCTAACCAAAGTTGATGGTTGGATAAGCCTAGTGGCTAATTGATTCAGATGAATGGAACTTTTTCTAGTTTCGACATGAATCAGAACCTAAACAGGAGGTGAAGAGTGAAAAAGCCTAGGGGCCGAATGCCTCCTCCATTTTAACATGATCTGGGAGTGATGATTGAACCTGCCTAGGGGTTAAACCTTTCTTCAGTTCTGAGATGAACAAGAAATGGTGGTTGAATCTAAGGCTAAATATTTCTTTGATTCTGAGAAGAACTAAATGTGATTGAATCTGCCTAGGGGCTGAATCTTTCCTTAATTCTGGATGAACCGAAATGATGATTGGACCTGCCTAGGGGCTAAACCTTTCTTCAGTTCTGAGATGAACCAGAAATGGTGGTTGATTCTGGGGCTGAATATTTCTTTGATATCGAGATGAACTGGATGTGATTGAATCTGCCTAAGGGCTGAATCTTTCCTTAATTCTAGATGAACCGAAATGATGACTGGACCTGCCTAGGGGCTGAAACTTTCTTTAGTTCTGAGATGAACCAGAAATGGTGGTTTAATTTGGGGCTGAATATTTCTTTGATTTTGAGATGAATTGGATGTGATTGAATCTGCCTAAGGGCTAAATCTTTCCTTAATTTTGGATGAACCGAAATGATGATTGGACCTGCCTAGGGGCTGAATCTTTCCTTAATTCAAAGGTGAATGGGGAACAATAATTGGATTTGCCTAGGGGCTGAATCTTTCCTTAATTCAGAGGTGAATAGGGAACAATAATTGGATTTGCCTAGGGGCTGGATCTTCCTTTATCGGACGGTGATTGGATTTGCCTAGGGGCTGGATCTTTCCTTAATTCGGAGATGAATCGAGAACTATGATTGGATTTGCCTAGGGGCTGAAATTCTCCTTAATTCAGAGGTGAATGGAGAACTATGATTGAATTTGCCTAGGGGCTGAATCTTTCCTTAATTCTGAGGTACATTGATAACAGTGATTGGATTTGCCTAGGGGCTAAATCTCACATTGATTTTGAGATGAATTGAATATGATGTTTGAGTAGGCCCAGGGACTAACTGTACATGAATATTGTAAACTTTTCAAGTATAGGTGCTTGTCGCTGCCTAAACTGAATGCTCTATTGCACCAGATTCATGAGTTACTGATTGTGTTTCCAAATCTGGTTGTCTTCTTTCTTACAAAAATTTGATGTTCAATCAAGATCTAGATTCATGACTTCCATTGATTCATTAAAAAAGATAACATGGATGGATCTCAACGTGGGAGATCAAGACAATTCCCTAATTGTAGGGGTTTCTCACCCTAAAAGGGTGGATATGGTTGCAGTTTGATTCTCTTTCCCAAAGGCATTAAAACCCAATGGAGGAATATCGAGATTCTAGACATCTAGAGGAATGGAAGAAGTCACATGCACAATCAAAGATGACTTAACCAAACAAAGTTAGTTCCCTCATAAGGGCGATTGGGTAAACATTATCTGAGTTAATTTAATTAAATTTGATTAAGCCATGTGTTCAGTCTTGGGACCTCGTGATTCCAAAATAGATAATCAGTGGTACCAAGGTCTGGCCACTTGGGTTACCGAATTCAATGAAATTGAAATGGATATATTAATCCAATGTCCTTATTAGGGATGGTTAGCAAAAGTGGTTCATGGATGAACAAACTAGTAAATTTCTTCTTGACCATGGTATTTATGTCTTGACAGAGAATTTCTATTCATTTTTTGAAATCGACGTGTTAATAATGAGAGGTTCGACACATTGAGCTTACTTAATGGAGGGTGTATAGTGACCGTCTACTATGATGTAGAACAGGTGTATACATACCTCATACTCCCAATGGGTGAGAGTTTAAGATACTCATCGTGTAGATTCTAACATGTTGACCAATCGAGGACAAAAACAGGTAGAACTTCGACGTCTCGAGCATGGATGTCATGGTTAAGCAGATTTTACCGGGTCAGTTCAGGGATGAACCAAAAATAACAAACATTGGGCTACAATCTGGGTTAGGACAGAAAAGGTCACCTTGACAAAAATGAGGTAACCTATCACCGAATGCACGATGAATAATGGACCCCCAATCCCTTTATATACTATGTTGCAAGGATCCAAGCGACGTGGAGTAGCATAACGCATTCTCAGGCAGACCCAAGAAACGCTCATTAGAGACTGCTCACCGGTCATGGTCTCACAAAGTACAGGCCAAGGCTGTGTGTTTCGCCTAGCGGGCTGCCCCATATGCATGGGACCCGGTTCGGCTACTCTCACGAATGTATGACTGAACCCATTCCCCCCAAAACAATATTATACAAGCATAAATATAGTATCCTAAAATTTAGCATCCAATCACACAAGGAAGGTTTTCATTTAGAAGTTTGACGTTTATATCCCCAGTGAAGTCGCCACTGTGAGATGGAAATCTTTGAAGTCGCCACCTAGATTAAGGTCTAGGACCTTAGAAATGTAAAATCTCACCCCAAGGTAAGACTTCGATTGACTCATAACCCTTAGATTGGATTTCTGGTCCATCAGAGATTGGGTAAGCGTCAGGTTACGGTTATGGGAAGGGGTTAGGCACCCAAACCGCCCGATCAAAATCGGTCTCCTATACCTTTCCTATGCTAGACTCTATTTGTTAAACCAAACCAAACCAAGTGGTTTGATATCATTGAACCGAATCTGTATCCATCAGATTGCCTACGTATCACGGAATTATTCCAAAAATCAGGTTCACCATCGTAGTTCAGGTGTGATTAAAGTTTATGGCTGTGATTTATGCTTATGCATGATTAAGTTTATTGTTCAAGTTGAAGTTTATGCTTGAAAGGTTGAGAAACCCTATGGGTTAGGATCTGGATAGTCCATGTGGACTGATAGATAGTCCTAGTGGATCTAAGAATAACCCTATTTGGGTCAAAATATGGATAACCCATTCTGGGTTGGAATATGGATAACCCTATTTGGGTTGAAATGTGGGTAACCCTATCTGAGTTGGAATATGGATAACCCTATCTGGATCAAAATATGGATAAATATCCTAGTGGATCTATTGGTAGTCTAAGTGGACTAAGGTGTGGATCCGAATTTAGGATTCTCCCAAATGGCCTACGTATCCTAGGGTTTGCCCTAGGAATCAGAATCCACGTAGTTCGAAATGATGGGTTGAAATGGGAATGGATATCCTAGTGGATCTATGGATAGTCCGAGTGGACTAAGGGTGTGGATCCGAATTTGGGATTCTCCCAAATGGCCTACGTATCCTAGGGTTTGACCTAGGAATCAGAATCCGCGTAGTTTGGGCTCTAATAACCTGTTCTAGGTTAAAAAATGAGAACCTATTCTAGGTTTAAGGTTGAGAACCTATTCTAGGTTTAGGATTTAGAACCTATTCTAGGTTTAGAGTTGATAACCTATTCTAGGTTTAGGGTTTATCGAGGGGCAAAATCGTCCTGAATTACCCTTTTTATCTTGAATTCTAATTTTGGATGGTTTGGGAAAGCATTCTCTTTCTTTGTTAAAACTTTTATTATTCCCATTATGCCCTTCCCAAGAATGTGGGTGCCTAAATGCACGTCCCCACACCTAATATGTTTGCTAGGTGTATAGATATGGCAGTTCGACTAAGGTGTTGTATAAATTAAATTATTGCCAAAATGAATTATTCATCTAAATATGGCATATAAAACATTTATGGCAAGAAATTCACATGTAGTAAGATTGTTTAAAATCTCTCAAATATGACATGTATTGCAAATAAGGCAAGAGCCTATATGGCATGATCTAGTATGCTATCTTCTAAGCAAGGCAAGACCTAATATAGCAGTGAGCATTTAAACATGGCAATGAGCATCTAAACAGACAGATATGATAATGAGCAATCCAAACATGGCAGTGTGATCATTCCAATCATGGCAATGTAATCATTCCAATTATAGCAGTGTATACATGTGAGCATTTCAAACATAGTAGTGTATTCAAACATAACATGTAAGAGCATTCCAAATAAGACAACATGTCAATCGAACAAAATATGTGTATCACGTGTATCAAAACAACTTATATGCATGATCTAATGGTTTTGATTCCTTTAAAACACATATAACGTCAATCCAACGGTTCAAATCCTTCTAAAACATTCATAATGACAATCCAACGGTCTAAACCATTCATCATGATAATCCAACTGTTCGGATTCATTTAAATCACTCCTAAAGATAATCCAATGGTTCAGATTACTCAAAATCATTCACAATGAAGATCCAATGGTTCAGATGGCTTAAAAACACTTATGATTAAGATCCAACGATTACAATCACTCAAAACACATATGATCAAGATTCAACAGTTAAAATCACTTAAAATCACGATCTAACCATTCATCTTCATAAAAATCCAATGGTTTGGATCACTCAAAATTATAATCCGACAATTCAAATTCATTTAAATCTCACATAATCATGATCAAATCAATGGCTCAGATTAAATTTAACTTCACATCATCATCAGAATAAAATCAAAATTAACAATTGTGATGGGACAGATGAAGGGTTGGAAAGCCAATCAAGGGTAGAAATTGACAATGAGTTGTGGATCAGATCAGATGGTGTAAGATTAGATGGCTAGTGATGAGGGCAGATTATATGGCTGTCATGCTATGCAGATCAGAGGGTTGATGGGGGCAGGTTATAGTGAGGTTTAATCGATGGTATTGGATCTGAGTAGCAATGAAAGGCATGATGAGAATAATGGTAAGTGGGTTGATGTAGCAGTGAAGGTGCCGGCTGGGTAGACAGGTTGTGAAATCTATCATGGAGATGGTAGGACAGGTATGGCCGTATGTGATGAGGTGAGGTATGAAGTAGGATTGCTGGTCGGCTACATGGCTGGGAGGTGATGATATGGTGTATTGCAGTTGGATAGAAATAAGAATAAACCAATGCAGAAAGAAGGGAGAGTAGTAGCTTACCTGAATCGCAGACTCCGCTGCCTTCTCCTTCTTCCTCTTCTTCTTCTTCTTCTCGTTCTGCTCTCTTTTTTGATTTTTTTTCTTTTTCAACGCCCTCTCTTTCTCGCTCTCGATTCTCCAGATTTTTTTTTATTCTTCCTCCTTCTCCACTTGTCTTCCTCCTCTCTCTCTTGGCCTCCCTTATTTTCTATTTTTTCCTTTTTTTATTCTCTCTCTCTCTCTCTCTCTCTCTCTCTCTCTCTCTCTCTCTCTCTCTCTCTTTCTCCTTCGGATTCTCCTCCTTTTTATATTTTTTTCTTCCTTTCCTCTCTCTCTCTCTCTCTCTCTCTCTCTCTCTCTCCCTTCTTTCGGTTTCTCTCCACCGCCCCCCTCTTTCCTCTTTTTTTCCCTTTTTATTCTTTCTCTCCCTCTCTCTCTCTCTTTCTCAATCCCCCCCTCTCGATCTTCCTTTTTCAGTTTTTTTTTTCTTTTTTTAATCTTCCTCTCCCTCCCTCTCAATCTTTCTCAATTCCTCTTCTCGATCTTCCTTTTCTATTTTTTTTCTTTTTTTTCTTTTTCTTTTCTCGATCTCTCTCTCACTCTTTCTTGATTCCACTTCTCGATCTTCCTTTTCTGCTTTTTTTTTCTTTTTTCTTTCCACCGCTCTCTCTCTCTCTCTCTCTTTCTCTCTCTCTCTCTCTCTCTCTCTCTCCCTCTCTCTCTCTCTTTCTCCCTTCGGATTCTCCTCGGGTCCGCTCTCCCTCTTTTTTTTCCTTTTTTATTCTTTCTTTATTTCTCCTCCTCCCCCCGATCTTCTTCTCTTTATTTCTTTCCTTTTCCTTTTTTTTATTCTTATCTCCTCCTCTTTGGATCCTTTGTTTTCTATATATAAAACATATATATAATTATATAATATATTAATATATTACTATATATAATATAATATACACATAAGACATATGTATATATTATATGATATATTATAATATATTATACATTATATAATAATATATAGAAGAAATACATGCATATGTGCCACTATGAATTGGTCTGGATTGACAAGGATTGATTGGGTTGGGCCAAGACTGGCTTGGGTTGAGTTGAGTTGACTAGATTGACTGAAATTAACTGGGTTGGGCCAAGACTAGCTTGGGTTGAGCTGAGTTGACTGGATTGACTGGGATTAACTGGGTTTTCTCTCTCTATCATTTCAAGGGCCATTTCCACTGTCATTCCGCACGGAATTTTCCGATAGCCTTTATTCCACATTTTTTGCATTCACTTTGTAGAACATTAAAAATGAGGAATATTGGAGCTTGAATCAACTCATTTGGAAATAAAATGGTCAACCTATGAATTTTTGAAGTTTAAGCAGGCCAATTATCGATAATTTGGTTGACCATTCTGCATGGGATCCTTCGAAGACTTCTATCAGAAATTCTTTACGTCCACTTTGTAGAGTACTTAAAATGGAACATAATGAAACTGAAATCACCTGATTTGGATATGGGATGACCAAAATATGAATTTCCAAAGGTTAAATGACTATTTTCATGTGTAATTTTGCATGAGACCCTTCGGAGACTTCTACCTGGGATTTTTCGCGTCCACTTTGTAGAACATCATAAATGAAGAATAATGGCCTTGGAATCATCTGAATCCGACGTAGAACGGAAAAGATATGAAGCTTTGAAGTTCTAACGATAATTTTGCATGAAAGCTTGCATGGGGCCCACTGGTGACTTCTACCCGAGATTTTTCACGTCCACTTTGTAGGACATCATAAATGAAGAATAATGGTCATGGAATCATCTGAATCCGACGTAGAACGGAAAAGATATGAAGCTTTGAAGTTCTAACGATAATTTTGCATGAAAGCTTGCATGGGGCCCGCTGGTGACTTCTACCCAGGATTTTTCATGTCCACTTTGAGTAGGACTGAAAATAAGGAATATTGGCCTTTGAATGATCTGATTCCGATATCAGATGACCCAGATATGATGTCTTGAAGTTTGAATGATAATGCATGCATGATACGATAATTACGTAAATGCCCCTGCACTTTCAAACTGCGATATCTTCCTTGTTTGAAGTCAAAATTTGATGATTCCGGTCTCATTTCGAAGATAATTTCATAACCTATTCATCCAAGTAGATAATAGCCCATGACCCTGCTATGGGGTTCAGTGGAGAATCACAAATCTTTAGGTTAAAAGCCAGAAACCTGCCATATTGGTTCACTTATACAGAGGGTGGCAAAAATGGGGTGCTTATAGAGGGGCATCTGTAAGCACCCCATTTTTGCTTCCCACAGCATAAGTGAATTCATATGGCAAGTTTTCGGCTTCTAACCCAAAGGTTTGTGATTCTTTAATAAACCCCACAGTAGGGTCATAGGATATTACCTACTTAGATGAATAGGTCGTGAAATTATCTTCAAAATGAGACCATAATCATCAAATTCTGACATCAAACAAGGAAGGTATCACAGTTTGAAAGTGCAAGGGCATTTATGTAATTATCGTATGATGCATGCATTATCATTTAAACTTCAAATCATCATATCTTGGTCATCCGATATCGGAATCAGATGATTCAAAGGTCAATATTCTTTATTTTCAGTCCTCTTCAAAGTGGACGTGAAAAATCCTGGGCAAAGGTCACCGGTGGGCCCCATGCAAGCTTTCATGCAAAATTATCGATAGAACTTCAAAGCTTTATATCTTTGCCATTCTACGTCAGATTCAGATGATTCAAAGGCCATTATTCTTCATTTGTGATGTTCTACAAAGTGGACATGAAAAATTCGGTACAGAAATCTCCGAAGGGTCCTATCCAAAATTACACATGGAAATGGTTGTTTAATATTTGAAATTCATATTTTGGACCCCCCACATCCAAATCAGGTCATTTCAGTTTCAATATGTTCCATTTTTAGTACTCTACAAAGTGGACATAAAAGATTTTCGGTAGAAGTCTCCGAAGGATCCCATGCAGAATGGTTAGCCAAATTATCGATAATTAGCCTGCTTAAACTTCAGAAATTCATAAGTTGACCATTTTATTTCCAAATGAGGTGATTCAAGTTCCAATATTCCTCATTTTTAATGTTCTACAAAGTAAACATAGAAAATTTAGAATAGAGGCTATCGAAAAATTCCATATGGAATGGTGGCAGAAATAGACTATGAAATGATAGAAGAAGTCAACTTGGTCCAAACCAGCTCAACCCAACTTAGTCCAACTCAACCTGGCCCAGCTCAGACCAATCTAGACCAAGTCACATCGACCCATATACATGTATTTCTATATATATATATATATATATATATATATATATATATATATATATATATATATATATATATATATAAAAATATATATATATATATTATAGGAAAGAAAGGAAGGAAAAGCCGAGAGAAAGAGGGAAGGAAAAGCCGAGAAAAAGAAGGAAGGAAAAGCCGAGAGAAAGAGGGAAGGAAAAGCCGAGAAAAGAGGAAGGAAGAAGAGAAGGAAAGAAAAGGAAAAAAAGAAAAGAATGAGAGAAAAGGAAAAAATGTGAGAAGAAGTGGGTTTTTCTAGAAGAGAGAAAAGAGAGGAGAAGAGGAGAGAAAAACGTGAAGAGAGAGAGAAGAAAGAGAAGAAGCAAAAGGGGAAGATTTTCTAGAAGTGAAAAAGAAGCAAAAACATGAGAGAGAAGAAGAAGAGAAGAGAAAAAAACGTGAAAGGGAGAGAAGCAAAGAGAAGAGAGAAAGGAGCAGAGAGAGGAGAATGAGGATTCACCTTTAAAAATCTTGATACAATCTCCAAAAAAATCCTACATCAAAGGTTTCGCTCCATTCAAGCACAAGGTTGGTACCCTAAAACGAATTTAGTGGTCTTTAGAAGGTTTGATTGTTGATTTTGCTTAAAAAGGCTTATTTTCATTAAATCTCGATCAGGAATGCCTTATTGCATGCATGTTGATGTTAGGATGCTCATGTCTAACATTTTTTATGTATGATAATTTATTTAAAGTATTCAATGATGAAGAAGTTCGTTAGGGGGGGTTTTTTATATAACAAAAACCCCCCAAAAGGGTGGGGGGGGGTCGGGTAAAATGTTGGGGGCCCCCCACAAACACCCCCCCCCCCCCCTTGGGGGTGGGAGAACCCAGGGGGAGGGGGGGGGGGTGCGTGTTTTTTTTTTTTTTTTGAGTGCTATATGATGATGTTTTATGTTTTTGATAAATTTTACAAAGTGGATTTCTAATCTGAAATTTCTAGATTTGGGATCCAAATTTGGGAAGTGCATCTCATGTGGTTTTTTTTAGATTTTGAAACCCAAATGTTTATGTGATTCTCTCTGATATGTTAGAAGACTCCCCTAGAAATTTTGTTACATTTGGAATTGGGAAAGTCTATCAAAAAAATTCTTCTTTGGCATTGCTGCCTTACTCGGGTATAATGCAATCCCCTATCAGAAAGTCTCTAGTAAAGGATTATATGGCCATAATCAGAAAAGAAACTTCATACGAATTTTTTAGATATGGAATTCCTATAAAAAAATGGCACTAGTTTCAGATTTTTTTGATTTTTCATTGAATTGATATTGATTTTGAAGTGTATAGTGCTCTGTTTTTGAATTTGTTAGGATATACTGATTGGCATGATTGAAAAGTATCATTTTCACAATGAGAATATTCTGTTTTCACTTGTTTTTCTTGATAAAATTTTAGATCTATCAATTATCTACATGGACATATGTTTGGATTTAATTTTCATTGTGGGATTTTATACGGAATTTATGGTGCAACTGGTCAAAAATCTGGAACAGACTTGACCAGTGCACATATTCGGTCTTGTGGCATTCATTTGATCTGGTTTCATCCTCTGTTGGGATTCTACCCCTTTAGATGAAATGTGGCATGTCAAGTCATATTTTTGTGAAAAAAAATATGACTTAATTTGAGTTATAGAAGACCTACTTATGGTCATTTTGGTGTAATGTGACAAAACTGAAAGCAGTTCCTAGTTTGTGCAATTCTTGAAACTTTGTGTCCCAATTTTTAACATTTTTGAGTCATTATTCATTCCAAATGTTTTCATAAAAGTTACAATATTTATAAATAACTTCTTGAACATATGTTGTTTTGATAATTTTGGATTTTTCAGAAAGGTTTCATTGATGTCTCATTCACTATAACATGCAATTGATTACTTGAGTGATTTGATGAATTCTACCATATTTGATTGCATACTTGCTATATTTAGAGTGTCCACATGCCATATTTGGATAAATGGCCACATTTAGAGTATTCAAATGCTTTGTTTGGATTGTGCACATACCATGTTTGCCATATCCATGTGTTGCTATATTTGGTAGAATAAATATATTTTTTTTGCCATATTTAGCAATATCTTGATAATTACCTTATTTAGATATGTCATGTTTAGACTTGCCATGCTTAGAATATAGCATATTAAGTTTTACCATGTTTAAATAAATTTTTATGGTATCATATGCTATGTTAGGGAGATTTTCATAATCTTACTATATGTTGTGATAGTTACCATAAACATCATACATGCCATGCTTAGATAGAATATTCCATTTGTGGCAATAATTTCATTTTTTTTGCAACACCCTAGTTGAACTGCCATGTATGCACACTTCTAGAAGAGAATCTAGGCATGGGGATGTGCATTTAGGCACCCATATTCTTGGGAATGGTACAATAGAAAATAATAAAAATCTTAATAAAGAAAAAGAATGCTTTGCCAAACCTTCCAAAATTAGAGCTTAGGATGAAAAGGGTAGCTCAGAATGATTTCTGTCCCTCAGTAAACCCTAACCTAGAATAGGTTCTAATCCTAAACCTAGAATAGGTTTTTATATCCTAAACCTAGAATAGGTTCTCAATCCTAAACCTAGAACAGGTTATTTCAGTCATTCCCGAACTACGTGGATTCTGATTCCTAGGGCAAACCCTAGGATACGTAGGCTATTTGGGAGAATCCCAAATTTGGATCCACACCTTAGTCCACTCAGACTATCCATAGATCCACTAGGATATCCATCCATATTTTGACCTAAATAGGGTTATCCACATTCCAACCCAGAAAGGGTTATCCACATTTTGACCCAAATAGGGTTATCCATATTTTGACCCAGAAAGGGTTATCCATTCTTAGATCCACTAGGACTATCTATCAATTCACATGGACTATCCGGATCCTAACCCATAGGGTTTCTCAGCCTTTCAAGCATAAACTTTAACTTAAACAATGAACTTAATCATGCACAAGCATAAATCACAGCCATAAACTTTAATCACACCTGAACTACGATGGTGAACCTGATTTTTGAAATAATTCCATGATACGTAGGCAATCAAATGGATACAGATTTAGTTCAATGGTATCAAACCACTTGGTTTGGTTCGGTTTAATAGATAGAGTCTAGCATAGGAAAGGCATAGGAGACCAATTTCGATCGGACGGTTTGGGTGCCTAACCCCTTCCCATAATTGTAACCTGACGCTTACCCAATCTCTGATGGATCAGAAATCCAATCTAAAGGTCATGAGTCAATCAAAGTCTTACCTTAGGGTGAGATTTCACATTTCTAAGGTCCTAGACCTTAATCTAGGTGGAAACTTCCAAAAAAGATTACGATCTTTGTCCTCACACTCTAAACCTAAAAGAGAAAGAGAATGGAAGAGAAGGAGAAGAAGAGAAGGAGAGGAAAGCTTTAGGAAAGGTTTTGCAGAAAAGAATTCTATCTCTTTACAACAAGCTTAAGGTATGAACTTGTCTTTGTAAAGCTAGATCAGATAGGATAGGTTTCTTTTCATCAAGTTAATGTGTTGAATCTAGTGTAACGATTTTGGTTGTGGAATTTCTAAGGAAAATCATAAGAGAATAGGTTAGGAATAATTGATAAAGATAAACAGTGATTAAAGGCCATAGAATGATCTTAGGATGAATTCTGTTGATAAGCCAAGAGGAGGAACTTGTATGAGAAGTAAAAATCAACCAAAATTCGTATGGTCGCAGCTATGGACGACCACAGGGTGACTAGAGAGTCGACCACAACTATTCGGGAAGTTTCCTAGAATCGTGTGGTCGCATGCTGTAGTTGCATGATATGCGACCACAGGGGTTGACCACACAGTGTGTGGTCGCATATACTGAGACCATAGGTTCGACCACACCTGCGACCACACTATAATAACAAGTATATTTTGATACAAGATAAGGTTTTCGACTACTATAACTTGGTAAACTTGAACCCTAACTTAAATACATTAATTGTTTAGGTTCCCAATAGATTCAAAGTAACTTTCAAAGCTTGGGAGATGAACAAACATCAATCAAAGGTAAGGGAACAAGACCTAAATTAATTAGATAATAACAAACTATTTTATTTTATTTGTCCAATGCAATGAATGATTCTATGCTTGTAATGTGCATCTCACATGTCATTCAATATTACTACTATTTCTACTCATGCATATTTATTTCTGTCTATTTATAACATAAGGATGATGATGCTAGGAGTAGGCATGTGATTGTGTGTGTGGTTAGTGTGTTGGATGTGAGTGGAACTATTACGTTATATGGCATCAGGGGAGGTGGTCTCTGACTTTGTCGGGGGGCCTTAGCTCTATCTCTATGGAGGTATTGAGGGATGCCGGGGTGAGGCCTTGGATACATTTAGATGGCATTAGGATTGGTTAGTTGTGAGCCCAGTTTACGAGCCTAATATGCAAGCCCTCACTAATAGGGACTTATGTATTGGTATGGGTAGGGCATCAGGGGAAGTGTTGGTGGTGCGTGATCCGAATACTTTAGCTCTATCTCTATTCCATGGTCGGGTGGATGCGGATGACAATGGTGTTTGATCCATTGGGTAGGCTTACACACCCGTGTATAGAGGTGCGGCAGCCACCAATCCTTTTTATAGCACAGTTGCAAACTTAAAACCAAACCAAAGATATGAATTGAATGCATGCATATGTTTGCGCATTGTTTTGTTCACTCACTGAGTTTATGTAGGAGAACTGACCCTCGCATACGCTATTCTTTTAGTTTCTGATGTTGTAGGTACTATTGTCAAAAGGTAATACTAGCGCGTCAACATATGGTTATATAGCGGCTATGGACGTGCAAGCTATGGAGGACGAGCATGACTCATCATGCGAGTGCTTCCACTGAGTTACACTTAGTGTTTTATTTTCGTATTTGACTTATGGGATTTGTAATAGTTTGTTATAATTATGTCCTAGTTATTTGGAGATAACTGATTTATTATTTTACTTATAATTGTAGACATTCAGTTCATTATTAATAAGACTTTCGCTATTTAATTATTATCTCTGATTATTACTGTGGAATGTGTTTTGGTTTAACATGGTTGGCATGGTTTGTATGAGATTCTGGTTGAACCATTGGTTCTTATAATGGTTCATCACACTACTGGTTAGTCCAGAATTGGGGTGTAACAGCTTGGTATCAGAGCTCTAAGGCTCTGTCCATCAAACTTGAATACTTCCACAAGAGTCATGAATTGAGTTAGGATAAATTTAAAAACTTTAATACAAACACACCATAAGCACATGTATTGGTTGAGACAGAACTTAAACAAGACAATAATGTACATATAAAAGGTGGAACCATATGTATATATAGACAGAAAAAAAAAAGATGTAAATGTACCCTAATAAACAAATAACGTATGGTACGGTCTACCAGCCAGATAGTTGCCTGAGTATACAAAGGATATAGTACAGTAGCAAGAAGGGAGCATCAGTAAAGCAGAAAATTAGAATACCTAGTTCGTACTTACAAGATGTGGAACTCGATCTATGATAGAGGAAGAAGAAAAATGACTAGTAACACCTAAATCTCTACAGTGGTAAAGGGAAAGATCTCGGATTGAATCCAACAGAGATAAGAGAATAATGTTCATACACCAAAAATAAAAATAACTATAAAAGAAGATAAAACTATACTCCTGGGTGACGTGGAGACTCGGAGTGAGATCCACCACACACTGATCTATCACCACTGAGCATTAAGAAGTGGTTGCAACCGACCCCACCACCATCTGGGTTGAGAACGGATAATGAGAACCTATTTGAGTAGATGTCAAATAATGATAATTAGACTAGAGCAAGTCAAAGGGGTGAATAACCAGGCCACTCCAGCCAATCTACCTAGACCACGAAATGCCTTGGCCATGGTTGTAACAAATTTAGTCTAGTAAAATGCAAGAGCAACAACAGATGATACTAGCGATGCAAGTTACTATGGGAATCGCTACCCAAGTTGCCTATGCTATACCAATACCTCTAGGTCAGATCATGTACGATGCTAGTTGGTAGCAATACTGTATCTCTAATACCTGTTAGCCATAACACAGTGCCTACCATACAGTAAGTCCCAGAAACACACACCCTAGTATAGAATCTTAGTGCACAACAAGCAATGTATCAAGGTCATTACCTTATTAGCCACCGATGTATGAGATAGCTGCACCATACCAGAATGATTAGACAAGAGTGGAGGAATATTTTCTAAAGATGAAACCTCAGACGTTTTCAGCAAGAGATCGAATATATTATGGCAATATATCTAGACAAGTGTACATAGGATGGCTTACCCTTATGATTATAGAGGATGCATATACGTGATTCTAAATTGTCGTGCCTTGATAGGATACCTTCTCGATTCAACCTGTCAATTAGAGTTATAGATATTGTTTCCTTAGAAGTAATCCTAATTATATCAATCTAAGCTACTCTCATGATTGATAACATGAATAAAGATATGAACTGAATGAACAGTTAAAGGTTTAATCATTTTGAGTGTACATCTTTTCGATTTTATACCTGAGTTGATTGATGTATCAAAATTTTCCCTAGATTTATTCTCATAGTGTCTTGACCAATGACATTATATACTCGATTGAACCTGTAACCATGAGGCCAAGAGCTGTAGAACCTCTATTTTTATATATTCGGACCACCTTGCAACCTAACGGTCCTTAGTTGTTGGTTCAGTTACCATAGATTTACTCCTGATCCTTTAAACCTAAGTTCACTAAATAAAACAAGTGTTCGTCATCATACTCAATTCGAAAGAAGAAAATAAATTATTTTTGGATAAACATTCTGATTCTTACATTCTCGACCTCCATTGATAAAGATATTTAGTTAATAAGGGAATTATTGGAGGGAAGATGATTGAATTCATATTAGATTCTATAGCCAAGAAACCTCGGATGAAATAATGGAGAATCTATTTTGAGATTGCTGAATGGATGGATTTGAGTCATGGTCTATAAAAGAGTGCATAAGCAAGAAGAAAAAACTACCAAGAGTAGCTAATAAAGGAGTAGATAGCACTCGAACAGAGTTAAGGATGGCTATATCAGTATGAATCTTGATAAGGCAAAAGATTTCTAAAAGCATACCTAAGAATGGGTACAAGGATGGAATTAAGAGTAATAGCATTGATAGTACTCAATTTAGTACAATTATTATTGAGTTATTCCCAACATCGAGTGAGATGATTAAGTAAAAGACCAAGAGAGTTTGGTAAAATTAATGAAATTATAAGCATATACCCTAATGCTTATAAATAGACAGGTTGGATTTGTGTAGAGTAACCAATCAAAAGATGTTCTTTGGAATATATGAAAAAGAGATTAGGATAGAGCAGTAGTGATAAAGAGATGTAAGCTAATGAGTGCAATATGAGATTATTGGCGATAGTCTTCGAAAAAAAATAAACTAAGAGGTAAAATGAGGTTAGACGTGCTATTAAGACCTTTATACCAGATTTTCTAATTTAAGCACTTTTGGACAAGATGTTGTATTGGATGAGTATTATGAACAATGTCCGAATTGAATGTGTAAGACCCGTATCGAACTAACCGGTCTTACCACCTTGTACCAAGTCTACCCATCATGGTCGAGCCAAATGGACCAAGTGCGTGAAGGAAATAGCGAAACCAAGTACTAAACTGACCCAAAAACAGTAAATTGGAGGACAGGGTCGCATACCTTGATAAGCAGGGTCGACCCCCCCTCACTAAGAAGTCAGACCCATGATATTTTAACTGGGGGTCGGACAACTTAGAACTGAGGGTCGACGGGATCTCCGACCCCCTCATCGATCCCCTGTTTGTCGACAGAAACCGCAAATAGGAAACTTTCCAAATTTCAATGGGATTCCTTCCTAATCTCAATGGGACTTATTTTGGAAGATTCTACTCTATAAATAGGACGTCCCTAAGCCTCTTTCACTCCTTTTGAAACCCTAATTGAAAGTGAGAGAAAGAGAAGAGAAGGAAAAGAGAAGAAAAGTTGGAAAAGAAGACTAAAGTGAAGAATTCAGAGAAACCTCTGAATCTCAGCAAAACCTAAGGTATGGGTACATTTCCATTGATGATCTAAGACCTTAGAATAGTTCATGAAGAGGGTATGGTCTAGGAGAAACCCAAATCATACATCCATGGGAGGATTTTAATGAAATCCATAGAGAAATCATGGTAGGCAAAGTAAGGAAGAAACCTAGAGTTCTAAGCCATAGAACAAGCATAGAATGGATTGTGGAAGTAAGCCATAGGACCCAAACATGAAAGAATGGACTATAGAATGATATCCTCGACTCAACCCACGGGGGGTCGCACGTGGGGTCGATTGGGAATCGACCCTACCAGACCACAAGATCGACCCCCAGCATTTGGGAAGTCCAGGAAACGGGTGGTCGCACCCAGGGTCGATGGAACATCCGACCCTGGCATCGACCCTAAACTGGGGGTCGCAGTAAACTGCTACCCTACCTGCGACCCACCCTGCGACCCTCGCTTAAAAACAAGCCTAAAAGTACTGGAATGACTTCTAACTAAAATCTATCGACTTGCTAGGTTTTTCTATTGATATAAAATTGATTCTTAAAGCTTGAAAGAGGATCTACACTCAAGCAAAGGTGAGGGAACAAAACCTAAACTAATTGGCTAATAATAAACTATTTTTATTTCTTGAGTCCAATGTCATGACTGATTCTATGCGTGTATGCTTGTAATGTGCATTTAACATGTCATCCAATATTCCTGCTATTAATGTTCATGCATATTTAATTATATTTTGTTTATAACATGATGATGATGATGATGCTAGGAATAGACATGTGAATGTTTGTGTGTGGTTGGTGTACTTGATGCGAGTGGGGCATGAGGGGAGGTGTTATGCGATGTTTGATCCGGGCACTTTAGCTCTATCTCTACTCAAGTCTTGTCCACTGACATCGTCGTATCGCCATTACCTTAGCAGAGCTATTACGTCGTAGAGTGTTAGGGGAGGTGGTCTCGGACCGTGTAGTCTTCGACTCTGTCGGGGGGATTTAGCTCTATCTCTATGGACGTATTGAGGAATGCTGGGGTGAGGCCTTGGATACACTGTTTGACATTAGTATTGGTTAGTTGCGAGCCCAGTTTGCAAGCCCTCGCCAGCAGGGGCTTACGTATTGGTATGGGTAGGGCATCAGGGGAAGTGTTATGCGGTGTTTGATCCGGACACTTTAGCTCTATCTCTATTCCATGTTGGGGTGGATGTGGACGACAATGGTGTTTGATCCGTTGGGTGGGCTTACACACCCTGTGTATAGAGGTGAGGCGGCCATCGAACCTTTCTATAGCACATTGCGAACTTATGAACCAGACCATAGATATGAATTGAATGCATGCATATGTTTGTTGCATTATTTTATTTGCTCACTGAGCCATAATGTGTGCTCACCCTTTCGACGTCGAATATTTTTAGTTGATGATGCAGGTACCACGGTAGAAGACTATATGAATGCTTCTGTACACGGGCACGTTGCTGCGATGGAGGCTGAAGACTTAGTGGAAATGCATGACTCTTCATGCGAGTGCAATGCATGCATTTTTTATTAGATTTTCATTTAAATTATTAAGGAAATATAACTGATATTTTATTTACTTATGTCTCGGTTGATATAACATAACTTGATATTTTATTATTGATTATCACAGTTAGATTCCTCAGTTCATTTAATATTAAGACTTCCGCTATTGTGTATTTATTCTGATTGTGGTTGTAGATATGTATGGTTTAATTTCAACGAACACAGCCTATTAGAGATCCTAGTTGAACCGTTGGTTTATTAGCGGTTCATCACACCATTCTGAATAGTACAGAATTGGGGTGTGACAGAATGGATGGACAGAATTTGGATGCCACCTAATTCGACTTGAGATAGCAGACTTTGACGTCATCTTAGGGATGGATTGGTTGTCTCAAGACTCTACAAAGATATTATGTGCATAGAAGAGGTTATCATTTAAGAACAAAGATGACACATAAATTAGTTTTATGGGAAGCATGTTGCCTAGGGAGCAGAAGCTTATCCTCTCTGTACTAAAATTAAAGAGATGCCTTAAAAAGAAAGAGTTGGATATATGGTATATGTGGTAGACGTTATCAAAGAAGCACCAGAGATGGAAGATATTGACGTGATGCGTAAATTCTCTGATGTGTTTCTAGGAGACTTACCTGGGTTGCCACCTGATCGTGTGATTGAGTTCATTATCGACTTGTACCAGGGTTGGCACTTGTGTCTAAGGCACCCTATAGAACAACTTTTACAGAGTTAAAGGAACTGAAGACTCAACTACAAGAGTTATTAGACAAAGGATCTAATCATCCAAGTATTCCATCACGGGGAGCGCCAGTGCTATTTGTGAAGGAGAAGGTTGGTAGTATTCGACTGTGTATAAACTACTAAGAATTGAACAAGCTCACCATAAAGAATTAATATCCATTGCTATAGATTGATGACTTGTCTGATCAATTGCAAGGTACAAAGGTATTCTCTAAGATCAACCCTCGAACGGAATATCATCAATTGAAGATTAAAGATAGTGACATTCTAAAGATGACTGTTATGTCGTTGGATTAATCAATGCTCTTACATCTTATATGGAGATTATGAACCGGGTGTTCCATGACATGTTGGATACGTCTGTCATAGTTTTCATAGAAGATATATTGGTCTATTCCAAAGATGAAGAAAGTTTTGTAACGGATCTTAGAGTAGCCTTACCACAACTAAGAAGGAAGAAGCTTTATGCCAAATTCAAGAAGTGTGAGTTTTGGTTGAACAATGTGAATTTCTTAAGTCATGTAGTATCATAAGAGGGAATAAAAGTGGACCCTAGTAAGATAAAAGCAATCGTAAGGTGAAAACCACCTAAGAACATTACAGAAATCAAAAGTTTCTTGGGATTAGCTGGTTATTAACGACGGTTCGTGGATGACTACTCTAGAATTGTTGTACCTCTTACCAAGCTGACCAGGAAAGGAGAGAAGTTTATTTAGATTGATAAGTGTGAAGAATGTTTTCAAACCCTAAAAGCAAGGTTGATATTAGCTCCCATCTTGATCGTTCTGGCCTCAAGGGAACCTTTTACCCTACATACCGTGGCTTTCGGATTAGATCTAGGATGTGGGTTGATGGAAGGCGAACAAGTGATTTCATATGCTTCAAGACAATTGAAGGAGCATGAGGAGAGTTACCATACTTATGACTTGGAGTTAGCGGTGGTGAATCATGCAATCGAGACATGGAGACATCATCTATATGGAGAGAATTTTAGATTGAATCGGATTACTAGAGTTTTATTTATCTCTTCACCTAGAAAGAGTTGAACATGAGGCTAAGGAGATGGTTAGAACTCTTGAAGGATTATGACTGTGATATTCAGTGTCACCTGAGTAAGGCTGATGTAGTAGCTGAGGTTTTGAGCAAAAAAAGGAGAATTATGAAGTCAAAAGAAGGACTTAAGACCAACGTTGCCTTGTATTTCATAGCAACAGAAGATTTGGAAGAAGAGCAACATAAAATAGAAACTCGTGATGATCCAATTAAACGAGAACTTATGGATGATCTATGAAGCAATAATTCCTCGCTTGTGTTCATAGTGTTAAAGATTGTCTCTGATTCAATGGACGAAGTAAAGGTAATAATTCTATAGATCCATATCTGAGAACGGTGCAAGAAGATTTAGAGAAAGGAAAACCTAACTCTGACTTACTTTGGATGAGGAAAAGGTACTCGGATACAGAGGTAGATTCTGAATACCTGAAGGAGAAGACTTTGACATCATGAATAGGATAATGATAGGAGCCTATTGTACTCTATATTCAGGATAACTTGGAGTACCAATATGTGTCATGACTTAAAGAGATTGTACTGGTAAAGAGGAATGATAACAGATGTGGTTTAGTGCGTGTTTCAGTATCTAGACTATCAGAAGATAAAGGTTGAAAGATAAAGACCAATAGGTTTACTACAACCACTATCGGATCCAGCTTGGAAGTGGAACTATATTACAATGGACTACATCACCGGTTTACCATTGACACCAAGATCAGTCGACGTAGTCTGGGTGATAGTTGATCACTGTATGAGGAGCTCGTTTCATTTCTATGAGCTCAGTATATCTTGGAGGGGCTAGCAAGATGTATGTGGATAATATTATCAGATTGAATGGTATACCTAAGAGCATTATGTCGGATAGAGGCTCACGCTTTACCTCAAAGTTTTGGGAGGGACTACAGAAAGCAATGAGAACAAAGGTAAAGTTTAGCACCGTATTTCACCCTCAAATAGATAGACAGTTGAAGCGGACTATATAAATCCTAGGAAGTATTCTCCGAGCCTGTGACATTGTTTTTTTAAAGGAGCTTGAATTGAGAAGTTACTGCTGATTGATTTTGCTACCAAACTACCATGTAAATGTCACCTATGAAGCATGGTACGGTAAAAATGCCAAACTCCTCTATTTTGGAATGAAGTTGGAGAATGAGGAATTGTAAAACCTGAGTCTGTTAAAGAAACCTATCGAGTAATAGACAAGATCAAAGAAAGGGCCAAGACAGGTCAAGGTCGTCAAAAGAGACACCAAGACCTTGAGTTCACTGTAAGTGACAAAGTGTTCTTGATGATGTCACTTATGCGTGGTTTGAAGCAGTTCAGCAAAAAGGGAAAGTTGTGTCCTATATATGTTTTGGACCTTATAAAATTTTGGAGAGACGTAGAAAAGTTGCATATCAACTAGCGTTATCGTTGTCCAAGTCTAGTATGCACGACATATTTCACGTGTCTTTACCAAAGGAGTATGTTGGAGACCCATCACATGTATTGACTACGGATCCACTGGGGTTGGTAGAAGACTTAACTCTCGAAGTAGTGCCAGTCGAACTTATTAGTTAGAAGTTACAACATCTCCTGAGCCGGGATATTTATTATGTGAAAGTAACTTAGCAAAGCCAAGACGTAGAAGAGATTACATGGTAAGAAGAAAAATGCCATGCAAAAATGGTTGTCCCACCTATTCGACTCTCAAGAACATTTAAATTTGGAAGACAAAATTTCTTTTGAGGGTGGGGGAGTTATAAAATCCTTCCGTACAAATTTTGAAGATGAAATTTCTTGTAAGGGTGGTGGAGTTGTAAGACCCGTATGCCACGAATCTAGTCTAATCTTTTGTTCTCGTGTCGTGATTGTTCTTCCCATCATAATCTGCTCAAGTAAACCAACCATATGAAGAAACCACAAAGCCAGGTGAGCAAACTAGTCAAAATAGTCAAACCAGTAAATTTGGTTTATGTGGTCAAATGTGTGGTTGAATGTGTGGTCGATATGTGCGGTCGACCATGAGACCACACACATGAGACCACACAATGTGTGGTCGCATATTTGGGACGTGTGGCCAACAGATTCTATAACCACATGTACGACCACAAGATGTTGAGACCGACTTTGAGTTTTGAAAACTTTCCAAATCTTAAGGGATCTCCTTTCTAATTAAAGTGGGACTCTATATGGAGGTTGTCCTCTATATAAAGGACACCCCTTAGCCTCTCTCACTCTTTTAAAACCCAAATTGAAACTCTAAACCTAAGAGAGAAAGAGAAAGGAAGAGAAGAGAAGGAGCAGAAAGCTTTGGGAAAGGTTTTACAGAAAATAATTCTATCTCTTTACAGCAAGCTTAAGGTATAAAACAGTCTCTGTAAAGCTAGATCAGATAGGATAGGTTCCTTTTCATCAAGTTGATGTGTTGAATCTAATGTAATGATTTCGGTTATGGAATTTCTAAGGAAAACCATAAGAGAATAGGTTAGGGATAATTGATAAGGATAAACTGTGATTAAAAGCCATAGAATGATCTTAGGGTGAATCCCATTGATAAGCCAAGAGGAAGAACTCGTATGAAAAGTAAAAATCAACCAAACTTCATATGATCGCAGCTATGATCGACCACAGGGTGACTAGAGAGTCGGCCATAACTAGTCAGGAAGTTTCCTAGAATTGTGTGGTCGCATGCTGTGGTCGCATGATATGTAACCGCAGGGGTCGACCACACAGTGTGTGGTCGCATATACTGAGACCACAGGTTCAACCACACTTGTGACCACACGAGAACAGTAAGTATATTTTAAAACCAGACAAGGTTTTCGACTACTATAACTTGGTAAACTTGAACCCTAACTTAAATACATTAATTTTTTAGGTTCCCAATAAATTCAAAGTGACTTCCAAAGCTTGGGAGAGGAACAAACATCAATAAAAGGTGAGGGAACAAAACCTAAACTAATTGAATAATAACAAACTATTTTATTTTATTTTTCCAATGCAATGAACGATTCTATGCTTGTATACTTGTAATGTGCATCTCATATGTCATCCAATATTACTGCTATTTCTGCTCGTGCATATTTATTTATGTCTATTAATAACATGAGGATGATGATGCTAGGAGTAGGCATGTGATTGTGTGTGTGGTTAGTGTGTTGGATGCGAGTGGAGCATCAAGGGAAGGACATGGCATTGTGGTTCAGTTTGGTCACCAGACTCTAGCTCTATTTCTACTCAAGTCTGGCACACTGACATCATCATATCGTCATTATCTTAATAGAATTATTACGTTATAGGGCATTAGGGGAGGTGATCTCGAACCGTGTGGTCTCTGACCCTGTCGGGGGGCCTTAGCTCTATCTCTATGGACTTATTAAGGGATGTTGGGGTGAGGCCTTGGATACATTTAAATGGCATTAGGATTGGTTATTTGCGAGTCCAGTTTGCAAGCCCTCACCGATAGGGGCTTACGTATTGGTATGGGTAGGATATCAGGGGAAGTGTTGGCGGTGTGTGATCCGGACACTTTAGTTCTATCTCTATTCCATGGTGGGGTAGATGTGGACAATAATGGTGTTTGATCCATTGGGTGGGCTTCACACCCATGTATAGATATACAATGGCCACCAATCCTTTCTATAGCATAGTTGCAAACTTAAAACTAGACCAAAAATATGAATTAAATGCATGCATATGTTTACACATTGTTTTGTTCACTCACTGAGCTCATGTAGGAGAGCTGACCCTCGCGGACGCTATTCTTTTAGCTTCTGATGTTGCAGCTACTATTGTTGAAAAGTAATATCAGCAGCCAACGTATGGTTATGTGGCGGCTATGGACGTGCAAGCTATGGAGGACGAGCATGACTCATCATGCGAGTGCTTCCACTAAGTTACGCTTAGTGTTTTATTTTCGTAATTGACTTATGGGATTTGTAATAGTTTGTTATAATTATGTCCTGGTTACTTGGAGATAACTGGTTTATTATTTACTTATCATTATAGACACTCAGTTCATTATTAATAAGATTATGTGTTTTGGCTTAACATGGTTGGCACAGTGTTTACAAGACCCTGGTTGAACCGTTGGTTCTAATGACGGTTCATCACACTACTAGTTAGTCCAGAATTGGGGTGTGACAGGGTGGCCACAGGGTAATGAAGGCAGTCAACCTACATCATCTTTTCCACATCTACTGTCGCATCATTCAGCACAACATCATCCTGTAGAGTGGCCACTACAATGAGGTATCTCAGTTGACTCAATACCTCATCTACTATGTCTGCACCAAGCAAGAGGTATGCTTTCCTTACATCATCATCCATACTATGCACTGTGCAACGACGCCCAACCTGAAGGGCAATCTGCCTTATGGTCACCTGATCACTACTCTCCTAGACCATCTTAGTATGGATATGGAAGGAGAGCGGATGTACGAGGAGACTATTATGGAGGATCTAGATTGGGAGGCCATCTACAAGATGGGCTTAGATGAGGCTGTTACTAATGACCTGAGTTGGAGGCATAGGAGCGGCCTCTGAGACTGGCAACAGCAGTAGCAGCGGTAGTGGCAGCAGCAGCAGCTGAGGGTGGTAGAGGGGACCACATGTATATGGATGTAGACAATCTTCCCCCTCCTACACCTCAGCCTACATTTGAGGCCGATACTTCTCAGTCCATCTCAGAGTAGATTATTTCCCAGCTCCTTGCCCTTAGGAAGGGTTAGCGGACCATGATGGAGGCTCAGAGGGCTACTGACCAGGGGGTAGCAACACTTGTTGAGAGTCTCTATACCATTCAGGAGCGGGTACAGTGGCTCCGAGAGGCTTATGAACAGGACTATGAAACGATGAGGAGGCACTCACTCCACCAGCCCAGTGATGAGATTTTGCTCCCTTTTGTTTTTAGATACTATATTTTTCCTTATTTTTAGGGTAACTATCCGTGCTGTGGACTGTACCCTTCATTTTGTTTGAAGATCTTATCATTTTGGTTATACATACTGTTCTTCTTTTACATAATGTGCATTATGAATCTTGTTTATTGTTTGTGTTTCAACCAACAATGTACTAAGTGTTTTTGTATTAAGGCTTTTAATTTTTTTTACCTAACTCAGTTCATAGACATAAATCAATGTACATTAGTTTGATTGGCAGAGCCTGAGTGCTCTGATACCAAGTTATCACACTCCAATTCTGGTTGAACTAGAAGTGTGAATGAATCGTCAATGAACCAATGGCTTAAGCCAGGATCACATAGGACCGTGCCAACATTCAAACCATACATTGAACCACAATCAGAATATATAAATAACTAATGGAAGTCTTTATTAAATAATGAACTGAGTGGCTAAGTGATAAGTAATAATTAAACCAATTATCTCAAATGTTAACCAAAACATAAATATTAATAGTCCTTACAAGTCTTATAATCCCAAACATAAAATAGAAATCCTAAGAATAAAAGCAATAAAAACACCCGCAGGACGAGTCATGCTCATTCTCCATTGACTGCACATCCATGGTTGTCATGTGTCCATATGACGGTGCATTGATGTAGTCTTTCACAGTAGTACCTGCATCATCAACTAAAAAGAAAACATATACTTAAGGTAAGCTCACAACTTAGCTCAGTGAAAAACAAAACATGCAGCAAGCATATATATGATGTAGTATTCAATTCTTTGGTTTGGTTTAAGTTTGCACTGTGCTATGGTAAGAATAGGCTACCACCACACCTCCATACACGAGAATATGAGCACACCCAACGGTCAAGCAACCACCAAAACCAATGTCATCCCACAACACTCACTACAAGATAGAGATAGAGCTAGAGCCTAACAGATTATACACCTCCAGCACCCCCTTGATACCCTACCCCATTCTAGTATGTATGTCCCTATTGGTGAGGGCTTGCAAACTGAGTTTGTCACTAACTAATCCTAGATGTCATCAAAGTGTATCCAAGGCCTTACCCCAGAATCCTTCAATACAATACAGAGATAGAGCTGGAGTCCGCTGGTAGAGCTACGACCTACACCGCGAGCACTCCCCCTGATACCCTACAACGTACTAAGTCCACTAAGGTAATAGTAATACGATGATGTCAGTGTGATGAATGGCTTGAGGCTACAAGCTCTCCCCACTCAATACATCAACCACACACAAACAAATGTCTATTCTCATCATCAGCAGCATAAAGGAATAATAATAAAATATGTATGAACAGTAATAGTAGTTATTGGATGACATGTTATACGCACAACATAGAACACAGGAACAAGCAATAAGACAGGGTAATTTGTTATTAGCCAATTAGTTTGGGTCTTGTCCCTCACCTGTAAATGTCTATTGAATCCTTCCCAAGCTTTGAAAATTATCTTGAATTGGTTATGGAACCTAAACAAATATTAAAACTAAATTAGGGTTTAATTCTGACCAATTTCCAGTACTCAGACTAACTGTCTGGATTACCAAAATAGCCATTCTGGACATTGTTCAATCGACTATTCAGCAGTGCATATTGTGCGATTGAACAATAGATCAGACAACCCTGGGATGCTTCCTGACAGTATCTAGTACCTTGTCCGGTACCCTCTTGGGTGTTTTCGGACAATACAGACCGGACAACCTCCGAAGCATCTTTTAGGCAGTCTTCCAGTCTGACTTTCTTTAGAGTCGATTCTTCGACTCTTGTCTGGGATTCATCCTATACCATTCTAAGGTCAAAAATATATTAGGGTTAGGGTTTCACTATAACCCTATATTTACTTTACCCTAATGGTCTTCATTATACATTTTATACAATAGTGGAATTAGATCATCGCCTTTGACGACTGTGAATCAAATCCCACACACAAGATATCCTAGTTACTAGTAATAGAGACTAGGAACTTGCCATTGGTCTCTGGACGATGGTTGCTGAAAATCGATGGTGAGTTCTCTTTCTCATTTTTCCTCCTCCAAAGTTTTGTTCTTCTTCTAGCCTTCTTCTCAACTCTCTCTCTCAAATTTAGGGTTTGTAAATGATCAAAAGAGTGAGAAAAAGTGAAGGGACATCCTCTATATGGAGGTGAAACAGAGGCTAAGAATTTACCATTGGTCTCTTAACGATGATTGCTGAAAACCGACGATGAGTTCTCCTTTTCCTTCTTCCTCCTCTAAAGCTTTGTTCTTCTTCTAGCCTTATTCTCAACTCTCTCTCTCTCTCTCAAATTTAAGGTTTGTAAATGATCAAAAGAGTGACAGAAAGTGAAGGGATGTCCTTTATATAGAGGAGAAACCTCCATATAGAGTCCTCTCCCAATTAAGAGAGTAGTCTCCCAAGATTAGAAAACTTTCTTAAGTTCAGAGTCTAACTTTAAGTTTGACCGATAGCTTGACCGGTCGCCTAATACGCAAACCAGATAACTTGAGTTGTCCGACCAGACAAACTTCAAGTTGATAGTTTTCCATACCAGCTTTGTGATCTGTTATCTAGTTGGTTCGTTCAACCCGGTTATGATGGAAAGATCTGTCACAATACGTTTACTAGGTTAGACCGGGTTAGTGGAGTGCGAGTTTAACACACCGACAGGGAAACTTGGTATGTAGCTCATAGTCAAAGCAGTGCACTCTTAAAAGTGATCTTACTCTTACTCTTAAGAGCGGGCAGTGCATCTAGGGTAGGGATGATCGCCGTGTTGTATCTCTAATGAGGCAAAAGGCGTGGTTGGCCAATTCCTTTCAGTGGCCTTGGATGACTTTTCCAACTCATGCTCAAAAGCAGAGGGGACTACTTCCACATTCTTGGAGGGTTTCTCTAATTAGAGGTTTCCTCTGACTTAGTTTCAAAACTAGACTCCGAACTAATGAAGTCCTTAGGTTTTCTCCTAGATCTTTTCTTTACACTAGTGGATACATCACCTTCTACAATGAACTCTAGGAACTCCTCTAAAGACTCACTCCTATACTGGGCCATAATCCACTTGTTTATATTAACACCACCCTCTCTTAATGTTGGATCTACTCTATCAGTCCAGGAGGTCAAGTACATAAAATGAACAAAAGAGGGGCGGAGAGCAGAAGAAGGAAGAAGATTGGAAATGCAGAAATTACACGACCTCCAAGTTGCTTTACAACAACGAACTTGCAAAAGTTTCTAACTTTCCAAATGAAAAAGAAAGGGGGGTATTTATAAAGCACAGGAGTTCCATGTATTTCAAAATATTACCCTCCATGCATTGCCCTTTGACTGGCGATGGGACATTTGCATTTAATGCTAGTGACGATCGTGCGTTAGTCAAAATCATGACGGCCTATACACCTCCTTGGATTCATAAGGTTACTTTATGACGGATGCGCATTCCCAAAGGTCTAATTTTAGGGCTTCCCAATGAACGAACGTGCCCTGCTCGATGTGCCTAACTCTCACGTTCCCCAACTTTAATGCTTAGTAGAGGAAGTGGTGCTGACTGTTGGTGAGTAGTATAATGTGTACCTTTCTTCAGCTCCGACTAGATAAATTCGATTGGGAGTTCTTATGCACCTCCGAATGGACAACATCCGAAGGAAGAAGGGGCAACTGGTTATTTCAGTGAAGCCGACTTAGAATTCTTTTAAACCTCTGAATGTGCAACATTTAAAGCTGCAAGGGGCAACTAATCAGTTTGGCATGGCCGATGTAAGACTCGCACGCTACGAACCCAGTCTAACCTTACAATCTCGTGTCTTGATCGGTCTTTCCATCATAATTGGCTCAAGTGGACCAAGAGTATGAAGAAACCACAAGATCAGGTAAGCAACAAGTCAAATTTATTTGGTGTGGTTGATTGTTTAAGTTTGTATGGAAGCAACCAGTCAAAAACTAAAAATCAATAAATTTTGATCGTGTGGTCATATTTTTTAGGGTTGTGGTCAACCACATGAAACCACACACACACATGAGACCGCACACGTGTGGTCGACGGATTCTACGACCACACATGCGACCGCATGATGTTGAAACAGACTCTGTGATTTGGAAACTTTTCAAATCAAAGGGGATCTCTTTCTTAATTGAAAGAGGACTCTATATAGAAGTTTTTCCTCTATATAAAGGACATCCCACTATCCTCTCTCACTCTTTTGGATCGATATCAAACCCTAGAGAGGAAGAGAAGGAGAAGGAGGCTTAGAGAGAAAAGCTGGGAGAAGGGCTTTGCAAAGAAGGTCTCTAACTTCCTACAGCAAGCTAAAGGTATGGAACTTGTCTCTGTAGATGTAGATCGCATAGAATACGGTTCTATTGAAGATGTTAAATCGTTATGGGATTATTAATCATATGGTTATCTAGGTAAATCTCTAGGAATAACCATGAAAGTTGGATTGGTACTAGTTGTTGTGAGAAACCATAAATTAATGGCCATAGAATGATCATAGGATAAACCCAGTTGTTGAGCCGACAGGAAGAACTTGGATTGAAAGACAGAGGTCAACCAAACTTTGTGTGGTCGCATCTTTAGTTGACTCTGGTTGACCACAGGGTGACCAGAGAGTCGACCATAGCTATTCAGGAAGTTTCACAGAATCGTGTGGTTGCATGCTATGGTAGCATGATATGCGACCACAGGGTACCCACACAGTGTATGGTCACATATATTGAGACCACAGGGTCAACCACACAATAACAGCAAATATATTTTGAGACTAGACAAGGTTTTTTACTACTATAACTTGAGAAAATTAATCCCTAACTTAAATACATTAATTGTTTAGGTTCTCAATAGATTCAAAATGACTCCCAAAGCTTGGGAGAGGAACAAACATCATTCAAATGTGAGGGAACAAAACCTAAACTAATTAGATAATAAAAAACTATTTTATTTACTTATCCAATGCAATGAATGCTTCTATGCTTGTATGCTTGTAATTTGTATCTCACATGTCATCTAATATTACTGTTATTTCTGCTTATGCATATTTATTTCTGTCTATTTATAACATGATGATGATGATGCTAGGAATAGGCAAGTGATTGTGTATGTGCTTAGTGTGCTGGATGTGAGTGGAGCATCAGGGGGAGGATGTGGCACTGTGGTCTCTGGCTTAGTCACCAGACTCTAGTTCTATCTCTACTTAAGTCTGGCCCACTGACATCATCATATAACCATTACCTTAGTGGAACTATTACATTATAGGGCATTAGCGGAGGTGGTCTCGGACCATGTGGTCTCTGACTCTGTCGGGGGGCCTTAGCTCTATCTTTATGGATGTATTGAGGGATACTAGGGTGAGGCCTTGGATACATTTGGATGGCATTAGGATTGGTTAGTTGCGAGCCCAATTTGTAAGCCCTCGTCAATAGGGGCTTACGTGTTGGTATGGGTAGAGCATCAGAGGAAGTGTTGGCGGTGTGTGATCTGAACACTTTAGCTCTATCTCTATTCCATGGTGGGTGCATGTGGGATGACAATGGTGTTTGATCCATTCGGTAGATTCACATACTCGTGTATAAAGGTACGGTGGCCGCCAATCCTTTCTATAGCACATTGCAAACTTAAAACCAGACCAAAGATATGAATTGAATGCATGCATATGTTTGTTGCATTGTTTTGTTTACTCACTGAGCTTATGTTGGAAAGTTGACCCTCGTGTACACTATTCTTTTAGTTTATAATGTTGCAGGTACTACTGTTGAAAGGTAATATCAGTACACCAACGTATGGTTATGTGGCAACTATGAATGTGCAAGCTATGGAGGACGAGCATGACTCATCATGTGAGTGCTTCCACTGAGTTTCGCTTAGTGTTTTATTTTTGTATTTGACTTATGATATTTGTAATAATTTGTTATAATTATATCCTGGTTACTTGGAGATAACTGGTTTATTATTTACTTATCATTGTAAACACTCAGTTCATTATTAATAAGACTTCTGCTATTTTAATTATTATCTCTGATTATTACTATGGAATGTGTTTTGGTTAACATGGTCGGCACAGTCTATACAAGATCTTGGTTTGAACCGTTGGTTCACATGACGATTCATCACACCACTGGTTAGTCCAGAATTGGGTGTGACTGTCACACCCAAATTTTGGTCTAACCAGAATGGTGTGATGAACCGCTAATAAACCAACGGTTCAACAGATCTCAAATAGGCTATCCCCGCATTATCTAAACTTACACACATCCATAATCATAATCGAGTAAATACACAATAGCGGAAGTCTTATAATAACATGAACGAGAACTAAAATGATATCATTAATTTAATAGCAAATTATTCTGTTTTCAACTGAGACATAAATATTTAAATACCAAATACATGTCTTAATAAAACCCAACAAAGAAACCTATAAAATATCTAATCAAATACACACGAGTTGCACTCGCAAGAGGAGTCGTGTGTATCCACTTCAGCTTCAGCTTCCATCGCCGCTACGTTTCCGTACGTAGACGCATTCATATAGTCTTCAACGGTATAACCTGCATCATCAACTAAAATATTCGACGTCGAGGGGTGAGCACACAACACGGCTCAGTGAGTAGCCAAAACAATGCAACAATACATATGCATGTAAAAAGTCAATTTATATCTTTGGTCGGTATATAAGTTTGCAGATGCTATAGAAAGGTTGAGGTAGCCAAAGGTCGCGTTATTGACTCCGCCTATACACGAGGTGTGTGACGTTACCCGAAGATCACGTTTATCGTCAACTCACATGCACCCCATCATGAACATTATATAACAAAGGTTACGTTTATTGCTATATAGTGCCATACCAACATGTAAGCCCCGTTAGCGAGGGCTGCAAACCGGGCTCGCAACAACCAATCCAATGCCAAACTGTGTATCCAAGGCCTCACCCCAAAGATCCCTCGGAATGCCCATAGAGATAGAGCTAAGGCCCCCGATAGAGTCGAGACTACAAGGACCAGACCACCTCCCCTGATACTCTACGACATAATAGTTCTGCTAAAGTAATAGCGATACGACGATGCCAATGCACAAGACTTGAGTTAGAGATAGAGCTCAAGTGCTGAGGCCCGCCAAAGGTTAACGTTTATTGATGTTCTCATCACACCTCCCCTGATACTCGCTCGCATCAAGCACATCAACCACACACATACAAGCACATGCCTATTCCTATCATCATCATCATCATCATCATCATGTTATAAACGATAAAGTAAATATGCATGAACAAGTAATAGAAATATTGGATGGCATGTTGTATGCACATTACAAACATATTCGCATAGAATCAAGCATAGCATAGGACTCAAGAAATAGAAAATAGTTTATTATTAACCAATTTAGTTTGGGGTTAAGGTTCCTTACCTTAGCTTGCTATAAGATACTTTTCCAAGCTTTAAATTTACCTTTACAATGTTATTATATTGCTAGAAGACCTAACAAAATCGATAGAATTTAATTAGAATTAATTCTGAATTTAAAAACCATTCTGTTAACTGAGGGTCGATGCTAGGGTCGATGGGTCTATCGACCCTCCCTTCTTTCTGGACTTTCCGAATGCTGAGGGTCGATGGTCAGAAACACCTAGGGTCGGATGGCCTATCGACCCTGGGTGCGACCCTCGGTGCACTTTGGTCCAATTTCCACTTTTAATCTATCCTTCGTGTTTGGGGTCCAATGTCTTGCTTCTACATTCCATTCAACACTCATTCCATGGTCTGAAACCATGAATCATCCTCCTAGATGGCTTTCATGCATTCTCCTAGGGTTTTCCATGAAAACCTAACCATGGATGGATGGTTTGGGTTTCTCCGAGATCACTCTCTCTCCAATAACTATCCTAAGGTCCGTAGAAACTCATGGAATTAGTATCCATACCTGAGAAGATTAATCTTTCTCTGTAACTCTTCTCCTTTTTGCTAGGTTCTCTTCCTTGCCTCTCTTCTTCCTCTTTTCCTTCTCCTCTCTTTCTCTCAATTCAACTAGGGTTGTGAAAGGAGTGAAAGTGGCTTAGGGACGTCCTTTAAATAGGCTATAAACATCCTAAAATAAGTCCCTTTGAGATTAGGAAGGAATCCAATCAAAAAATATAGAAATTTCCTAATTTCTATATTCGGCAGAAACCGAGGGTCAATAGGAGGGTCGATGATCCCATCGACCCTAGGGTCTTAAGTTGTCCGACCCTCCCTCCAAAACCGAGGGTCTGACTTTCTGTTTTGGGAGGTCCGACCCTGCTTAGCTAGGTATGCGACTCTTTCCCTATTTTAAGTGTTTTTGGGTCGATTTGATACCTGGGATCTCGATCTCCTTCACGCCCTTGGTCCATTTGACTCGACCATGATGGGTAAACCTGGTTCCAGGTGGTAAGACCGGGTTAGATTGACACGGGTTTTACAGTGACAGCTAACCCAAGGTTCTTTTGTACCTCCAAATCCAAAACATCCTAAGGCACAAGGGGCAACCGTTTGGGGTGGAAATACTCCTAATAAAAAAATGTGACATGTGGCACCTTATACGTCAACAGTTGACTAACCCATCGCGATTGCACTTGGCCAGGCTCTCCCAATGGTTGAGTCCTAGAGGGATACGTTGTGCAGTTCCATTACCTAGTTAGATACGTGACCCACTCACTAAATGATTATCACGATACTCTTGCCACGTGTTCAAGCCGATTTAATCAAGCCTCGCTGGTATGTGAGACCCTCTCCTACTAGCATATCCTACAACATGCAACTCATGCATGGTAACACTTATCGTCCTTGTTCTTTTGGATTTAATGGTCCACGACAGAATCTTCCACTCCCACTTGGAGTCTATGACCTGGGTGTCGAGCATTGCGACACCTGGTAGTCCTTCTTACATACGCCATGCAGAATTCAGGTGTACTCATGTCTCTTGCCTCACCCTATATATACAAGTAGTCCCCAAAGGTTAACTTTAAAACCCACACCCAGAAAACCCAAAAAACCCAGTCAAACTTGGATTTTCTTACCATGCCAGGGTTTTCCACCATTGACGAACCCAACCCAATGTCTACTCGAAGATCAACTCAAATCAGGTACGTACCACCTTAATAATTGGTTAAAAATTTAGCTTTAAGTGCCCATGAAACTGGGCACCAGTCGCTACTACCATTCGGTGGAACCCAGAACTAAGCAGGATCCTCTGACCAGTAAGGCCAAAAAACTCTGCCCGTGAATGTAAGTTTCAAAACTCCATTACAAGGTTGATATGGGAATATTCCTTGGACCCAGAGACAACCCCAGTAGGTCCCACCTTACTCCTAACTGATTTAGAATTGATGGAGAAAGTAGGAAACCTATGGGACTTCTTAGTATGCCACTTGGCAGTCCCTTGCAGTCTCCAACTCTCCAAGGAGTTCTACCCCAAGAGAGAGACTCCAAATCCATCTAAGTTTCCTCAAAACCCTCTCTCTCTCTCTCTCTCTCTCTCTCTCTCAGAGTACTATTCCATACCCAAAGTTCTGACTAGTTCTCAGAAAGAGGAAAGTTGAAGGAGGAAGAAAGAGGCTAGAAGGAGCAACCACCTGGGGAAAAATACCAATGTTGCACGATATCTCCATCTGTGAGTTCGAAAATGTTGCAGGTAAACCCAATATTGCCTTGTAATCAATTAGAACTGCGACAGCTAAGATCTTTCAATGAAACCCTACTGTACCAACCATTAATGGAGTTTCTATCACTAATGGCTGAGTATCAAAGGAGATTCCATCGAATTCAACTCCAGATTATACCTTGAGTCTGTACATTGCACAAACAAAAATAATAAACCCTAGTCTAGGTAATGTACAGATCATTGACCATACTAAAACCTAGAATAGGATTTGAAATCCCGTATGTATGTCAATCCAAAGGGTTCAACAATGGAGTTCCATAATAGAAGTCCATTGTTGGAATCCGGAGGGGACTTCCAGAGGCAAGATCCGTGCATCTGGATGGGCTAAATCCCTAAACCAACTCTTCGGAGAAGGTCTAGTCACGATTATCGATTACATTATACGCAACCAGATTTGTGACCGGATGCATTTGAGAAGCCTCTAGAATGTAACTGGCCTCGACATCCGATCGCGCCACCTGCAGCAGCCGGATACGCAACTGGTTGGAAACAGAATGGTTTCCCAGAGCAATCAGCCTCGACACCGGTCTTGACTTGTCGCAACCGGATGTTGCAATCGGTTGGTCCCAGGAAACTCTGTATCAGGCTGATTTTAACATACATTGTATCTAATGATTCACTTATACACTAGGTGACTCATGCGTAACCAAGAGTAACCCATTGACTGAGAATAACAATAATCTTCATATTTCAGGTGAGGAAACAGAACCCTTGACTTAATTTATGGAGTATTTCTAATTATGTTTTTGCTTATGTTGCATTGATTCTGTTGTGATAATATGTCATCTAATAACTGCTTTTGCATGCATTTGCATCTATATTATGTTGTTGTGTGAATGTGTATTGAATGTGCCTTGTGAGGTGCGGTGAAACAATCGAACACCAAGGGATCCAACCTACTTGGTAAACCTTGATTTGTAAGGTTCTCATACCCTAGTGGGATGACAGCGTCTAGGGGGGGGGGGTACGGACAGACTGGGATTCCGGCGAGGAGTGTGGGAAAAATACATATGATGACATGTAGGACAATGGTTAGTGGAATAACCCATGTATGCGACCCTGGCCAACAAGGGGTCAGGTGTTGGTATAGACAGGGGAGGAGGGGAAGGTGTTGGCAATGTTCGTTGGAGCATCATTGGCCAGACCTTTGCCCTATCACTTTTTATATTGAATGATGCATAGAGGCACCAAAGCTATCAGTGTAGGCTGGTGAGTCTCCATTCTCTCCGGTGCATGGAGGTTATGGTCGGCTCTGGTGAGTGTGACCAGGCCTTCCCATAACACTAGCATACATTATACCAAACCATTTGCATTTGCTGTGTATAATAAACTTATCATACATCTTGTTTGCTTGCTTGTCTGTTTTTTTACAAGGTTAAGTTGGAAAGCTCACCCTCACGTACGCAAACTTTTCAGTTGATGTTGCAGGTACCATTGTAGCTGATTATGTGAGTGTCCTAGTTATCACTTCTATGGAGCACATAGACGTTCAAACTCTGGAAGAAGTCGAACATCATGCTGACTATGAGTGAAATACATGCGCATTCGAGTAGGAGAAAGCAAGAAACATGGTGTCGTTGTTGGAGAGGATTGATGTTTTAGTTTAGTTGTTTAGTTTCATTTACCTTTACAGTACTATTTTATGGCCCAGTGTTATCGGATTAGATTATGAATGATTTTGTTTATTTGGTTGTGGATGATTGGAACAGAATAACTTTTAGTATAATGATTATTTAAGTATCAATAGAAGCTCAGTTGATTTAATATTTTTGCTATTTAAATAACTCTAATTAATTATTTATGTCATTGGTTATGGTGTGGTTGATGTGGGCATGCACCGGTTGCAAGATTCTGGATTGGACCAAACATAAAATGTGTGTCGGTTCAGTCAGCTCTGAATTTTACATATTATAAATTTGGGGTCTGATATGTTTGGTATCAGAGCTCTAAGCTCTGTATGCTACTCAACCTAGACAATGTCACGATATATATTAGTTAACTGAGCATTAGGATGATAATAAAAATTAAAAGATCATAACTGGTAAATATAAAACCAAATTGTTGTTGTATGCTAAACAACCAAAATGAATAATGAGCTAGGGAAAGAATAGAGATTAAAGTAAACAAGAAACTATGAGAATAAAAGGTACTTGCATAAAAGAAAATATGAACAAACTACAAAAAGAAAAAGTAACAAATTATTCATGTTGAGTATGGTTCACAAGCCAAACCATTACTCATTGCATAAGTAGCAAAAATAAAATGAAAAGTAAAACATCTCTACTGCATATCTAACGGTGGAGATGTAGACCCGCAAACCAGTTGGAATGTCTACACCCATGTTGTACCCGTCGTTGATGTCTCACCAACTCCCTCCAAAGGCAATAGGCCAACTCTCACCAATGCTACCTGTATGCTATCGAGGAGAGTGCAGAAGGAGGCCTAGGCATACCATATCCACCTGATCTGGTTCTTCACGGTGTGTGCATACTCTCTCTAATTGGCCCGTACACCGTGAATCTTCGCCAAGACATCATCCAATGTAGTGCGAGCCGTAGCAAGACTCATAGGGAGATCTCCACCTTATCTCTGTACCTCTATCGGTACATCCTCGTCCTCTCTATCCTCAGCTTCCTCTACTGCCACCACTCCAGGAGCCTCTTACCGTCTGGGGGGAGGTGTAGCCTCTAACTCATCATTTTACAGGACCACCTGGTTTAATTGCATCTTGGTAATGGCAAACCTGTAAGACCCGCACACCACAAACCTGGTCTAACCTTACGTTCTCGTTTCGTAACCAGTCTCCCATCATAATTGGCTCAAGTGAACCAATTGTATGAAGAAATCACAAGATGAGGTAAGAAACAAATCAAATTTAGTTGGTGTGGTTGACTGTTTAAGTTTGTGTGGAAGCAACCAATCAAAAACTAAAAATCAGTAAATTTTAGACTTATGGTAGCATTTTTGAGGGGTACGATTGACTGTATGGTCGACCAGGATGAGACCGTACGACGTATGGTCGCATATTTTGGATGTATGGTAGACGGATTCTACAACCGCACGTGTGACCGCACGATGTTAAGACCGACTCCGAGTTTTAAAAAAATTTCCAATTTGAGGGGGACTCTTTCCTAATTGAAAGTGGACTCTATATGGTGGTTTTTCCTCTATATAAAGGACGTCCCTTAGTCTCTCTCACTCTTTTAGAACCCAAATTGAAACTCTAAAACTAAGAGAGAAAGAGAGAGAGGAAGAAAAGGAAAAGGAGATTTGGAGAAGAAGGTGGAGAGGAAGGTTTTGCAGAGAAGAGTTCTATCTCTCTACAGCAAGCTTAAGGTATGGATTTGACTCTGTAGGATAGATCAGATAGAATAGGTTCTTTTCAAGTTGATGTGTGGAACCTAATACAACGATTTTGGTTATAGGTTTTCTATGGGAAACTATAGAGAATAGTTTAGGGATAATGGATGAGGGAAAACTATGATTAAAGGCCATGGAATGATCTTAAGGTGAATCCTATTGATGAGCCATGAAGAGGAGCTCGTGTGAGCAGTGAAAATCAACCAAATTTTGTATGGTCACAACTATGGTCGACCATAGGGTCACCAGAGAGTCAACCACAGCTATTTAGGTGATTTCTAGGAATCGTATGGTGGCAAGGTACGGTCGCATATAGTGCGACCATAGGGTATCGACCAAAGGATTACAACAAGTATATTTTGAGACTAAACAAGGTTTTCGACTACTGTAACTTGATAAACTTGAACCCTAACTAAAATACATTAATTGTTTAGGTTTTCAATAGATTCAAAGTGACTTTCAAAGCTTAGGAGAGGAACAAACATCAATCAAAGGTGAGGGAACAAGACCTAAACTAATTGGCTAATAACAAGCTATTTTATTTTATTGTATCCAATGCAATGATTGATTCTATGCTTGTATGTTTGTAATGTGCATCTCACATGTCATCCAATATTACTGTTATTACTGCTCATGCATATTTACTTCTGTCTATTTGCTACCATGTTGGTTGAAAATGATAGGAATAGGCATGCGATTGTGTGTGTGTAGTTAGTGTGTTGGATGCAAGTGGGGCATCAGGGGGAGGACGTGGCATTGTGGTCTCTGGCCTGGTCACCAGACTCTAGCTTTATCTCTACTCAAGTCTTGTCTACTAATATCATCGTATCGCCATTATCTTAGCAGAACTATTACGTCATAGGGCATCAGGGGAGGTGGTCTTGGATCGTGTGGTTTTCAACTCTGCCGAAGTGCCTTAGCTCTATATCTATAGACGTATTGAAGGATGCTGGGGTGAGGCCTTGGATACACTAGATGGCATTAGGATTGGTTAGTTGAGAGCCCAGTTTGCAAGCCCTCACCAATAGGGGCTTATGTGTTGGTATGGGTAGGGCATCAAGGGAAGTGTTGGTGGTGTGTGATCCGGACACTTTAGCTCTATCTCTATTCGATGGTAGGGTGGATGTAAACAAAAATGGTGATTGATCCATTGGATGGGCTAACACACCCATGTATAGAGGTGCGATGGCCGCCAATCCTTTCGATAGCACATTGCAAACTTAAAACCAGACCAAAGATATGAATGAAATGCATGCATATGTTTGTTGCATTGTTTTGTTTTCTCACTGAGCTAAGTTATGAGCTCACCCTACGGTACCATTTTCTTTTAGTTTTTAATGATGCAGGTAATACCGTTGAAGATTACATGAATGCGTCAATGTATAGACACATGTCGGTTATGGATGTGCAAGCTGTGGATGATGAATATGACTTGTCAAGCGAGTGTTTCAATAATGATTACACTTAGTGTTTAATTTTCATATTTAGTATTTGTAATAGTTTGATATATTTATGTTTTGATTACTTGAAGATAACTGGATTATTTAATTATTTATCATGTTAGACCTCAGTTCATTTTTAATAAGACTTTTTCTATTTACTTTATTATCTCTGATTAATGTAGAATGTGTTTTGGTTTAACATGGTTGGCATGGCCTATACGAGATCCTGATTTGAACCGTTGGTTCTTATGACGGTTCATCATACCATTGGATAGTCTAGAATTGGGGTGTGACAATACCAGTCAAAATCTACAGCCACTGTCTCATCAAGGGCAAGTGCCTCGTGCACGTCGATGTCAAAGAGTGTGAAGAAGTGCATGAATAACCTTCCATAAGGCAGACAAGAAGGACCGATACTCTTTGCAGCCATGATCATAACCCGCATCAGAATGTAAGGCATGCAGACGAGAATTCGGGTTACCAGACTATAGGTAAGGAACTGGCAGAAGGCTGATACTTTGTTGTAGTAGCCACCTTGGGGGACGATTTTATACTAGACTATTCTGCAATAGACTCTGGGAAGGGGGCAATAGTTGGCACATTGGTGCTCTTTACCAAGAAGGAGTATCTGATTCCAGATTTCTGCTTTCATGCCCTTTTTAGAAAAATTTTCTCTTTCAAACTGTCGAAAACTACTTTTTCGTCCATAGAAATCCCTACGAAACCCACCAACTACTCGGTGTTGAAGGAGATGTCAACACCCATGACTCCACTGGAAATGCACAGATCACGCGCTGTAGCAAACTCACCGAATCCACCTTCTACTTGAAGGTTGTAGTAGAACTATCTCACCAAGTTGGGCCTGATATTGTAGCAAAAGGATAGGTGACCAACCCATAGCATCAAAGGTTGTTTGGATGTCGAACCGCTCTAAATCCTCAAACACTACCTGCCTACCCACCTCTACCAACCTATTCTCGAACCGAGGGTAAGACTCCTACGCTTCTAGTGAATGGAACCTCATTTCGTCCAATATTGGAGGAGTGGGAACTCTTGACCTCTTCTTTACAGCCATTTGTCTGCAAAAGAAACACATAACCAAAATTGTAAACATACGCAATGGAATAGAAGTTAATGAAGATAGTAGTGGATTTGGTAGAGAAATATGTTGGGTGAAATCCAAGTAGTTGGAACTTATACAATAATGAAAAAACATGAAGAACATAGGGGAGATGGAGAAAAATCTCAAATAGAGCATATGAATGAGATATGAGAAAAATTTCCATGCTCTACCAATGAAAACCATGGAAATCACGAGGAAAACCATAATAGAGCATGGCATAGTAACGTATAACTTAACCATGATAGTATTCATTCATATGGAAAAACATTTGGGAAAAAGTTTAATGAAAACCATACTATTTGAGTGCAAGAGAAAGAACCTAAATTCTTACATAATCCTATGGTATGTGCAAGCCAATATGCGAGATAATCATCAAATGATCATAAGAGATACATTATGGAAGCATTAAATGGACCAAAAGCATGCTAACATTGAACGGGGAAGAAGAAACTCAAGAAAAAGCAAACTAGGGTTTAATTTCAGTAAATCTCAAACCCTAGAAAGGATGTAGTGAGAATCGATGGAAACATACCTTGGAAGGGATGTAGGAGAAGATTGATTGAAGTCTTGAAGGTTTGGAGTTTACCGGATGTGAGAATCCAACGTCTGTAAACTAAAGTGGAGCTCCAGCCACTTGGGAGAAAAATTATAATGAACAAAAAATAATCAAAACCCGCGTGGGAATTTATAAGAGGGAAAAATTTTCCCATCCGGTCGCGATTCCCAATGGGGGTTGCAACGGGATACCGCTACCAGATATACCGTAGGTTAGGTTTTTATGCTCTTGGTAATGGCACCGGTCGGACTACCGGTTACACCATTGTTGCGATCGACCAGTCCCAATAGACTCCATCAGATTTTTGGTCTCAGGTTCTGGTCACGATTTTCAAAACCGAACACTACAACCAGATAAATAAAATTTAGAAATATTATGTACATTCTTGGTTTTGGCTATTACGTGTTTGGTGTTGTTTTATACATGTTCTATTCTGATATTACCCTCATATCACTTGTCATAGAACATGTCACTAACCTTGTTATGTAACATTTTAGGAATTGTTACCAGTTACAAATGGCACTCAATACCCGCTTAAATTTACATGCCAATGCACAGAGTGACGGATTGAATCCGAACGAGACACAACCACTCACTTTGCCCTTTGGTATGAACACTTAGCTGGAAACTATGCTACCGTCGCCACCTGAAGCTACTTCTGAGAACATCCTAGCAATCATGAGGAACCTAGCTCATACTATGGGCTAGGAACAACGTGAAGTGCTGAGAGAGTAGTAGTGTGAAAACGAGACTTAGCAGCGACAATTTCTGGATGACCTTAGAGACATACTGAGGTCAGCACTGGCACCTCCAGGGACAGCTAATCAAGGGAACAATACCACCACTGCCCCTTTACTTGGAGCCAATGCTACTAACATTGTTGAAACATCGACAAATCATAATAGGGTTGCAATTGAGGTCAACCGTATTATAGCAGTCACTTAAAACAGTAGCAGATCATGCCGGCACTACACCAGCATGATCGAGCCAAAACTGTGGAGAGGTTCATGAAGATGAAACCTCTGAAATTTACTAGGATAGGGAATAATCCTTTGCAACCAACAATTTGGATGAAATCCATTAAGAAGACACTGCAAATGATGATTTATACAGAAGACGAAAAGATCCTGTGCGCCACCTACATACTCGAAGGTAAACCTAATACATGGTGGAAATCCACTCAGCCTTTCTTAGTTGCAAAGCATCCCCAGATCACTTGGGCAATTTTTAGGAAGGCTTTGTTTGATAAGTACTTCCAAAGGAGTTTCAAGGACAAGAAGGAGGTTGAATGCCTGAATGTGTCCCATAGACAACTGTCTGTGGATGAATACTAGCGTAAATTTAAAGAATTGTTCTACTTTGCTCTGGCCAGTATGAAAGAAAAAGTGGCCAAGGCATGTAGGTTTACCAAGGGTTTGCGAGGCAACATTCGAGCTACCGTGGATGTATTCGGAAAGGAAGTGTACTCTGAGGCCATTCAGACGGCCAAGATCATAGAAGCTAGTCTAAGGGACAGCTACTTTGCACAAAAGGGAACCAACAAGAGGACAACCAACTTCACTGGCGGGAGGGCAACTAACAAAACCTTCTATACCACTCAGACATCGTAAGACCTGCAATAGCTAAGATTGCACCCTTGGGAAACTGTTCCATGATCCCACCTGCCACTAACTTCAAGTGTTTCAATTGTAGGGAAACATGACATTTTTTCAGGACTTGTCCTTACCCTCCTAAAGCAACTCAGATAGGAAAGGTGTATGCTGTTTCTGTCGAAGAAGCAGAAGCTTCCCTTAACATGGTGATAGGTATGCGTTTAAAATTATTGCATTGTAGATTTTGGCATGAGCTGAATTATAGTAATTACCTTAGGTATTGTAACCATAACGGGAGTTCTAGCAAAGGTACTCTTTGATTCAAGAGCTACCCACTCCTTTGTATCTCCATCTTTTGGAGAAAGTATCGAAGGTATTACAAAACCCCTCGAGGAATCATTGGTTGTCCAATCGCATCTCGGTGCAGAAGTGATTCTTAATGAATATCAAGGACCATGCCCAGTCCTAATAGATGGCAGAAGTCTAAAGGCAAATCTAACTCAACTAGACATGTCAGACTTTGATATAATCTTGGGTATGGACTGATTATCTCTACACAAGGCAAGTCTCCAATGTGTAGAGATGAAGTTATTCGATAAAGGTGATGGGAAGACGTTTGAGTTTATAGGGGACATGAAGCCTAAGAAGAGGAAGCTATTTCTCTTTGCACTTAAGGCAGTTAAATGTCTACAAAAGGGGGGAATAGGATTGCTGGTATCTGTCTTGGACATCACTTCAAATAGACCATGGTTAGAAGACCTAGAGCTGGTAAAGGAGTTTCCCAATGTATTTCCTAAAGACCTACTAGGATTGCCACCAGATCGAGCAATAAACTTTGTAATAGACCACCAGGATCAGTACTGGTGTCTAAGGCTCCATATCGAATGGCACCTACAGAGTTAAAGGAATTGAAGGTGCAGTTACAAGAACTACTGGACAAAGGCTACATCAAACCTAGCATATCCCCATGGGGCACATCTGTATTGTTTGTGAAGAAGAAGGATGGTAGTGTGCATCTATGCATTGACTACCGCAAATTAAACAAGCTCACCATTAAGAATCGATATCCACTACCAAGGATAGATGACTTGTTTGACCAGCTACAAGGTACTGCAATGTTTTCAAAGATCGATCTCAGATTAGGATACCATCAGTTGAAGATTAAGGAAAGTGACATACCTAAGACAACTTTTCGAATTAGGCATGGGCATCATGAATTTTAAGTCATGTCATTTAGACTGAAAAATGCTCTGGCATCATTCATGGAACTCATGAATCGAGAGTTTTATGACATGCTAGACACCTCCATCATAGTCTTCATCGATGATATCTTAATATACTCTTGAAACGAAAAGGATCATAAGGTACATTTACAACAAGCATTACAGAGGTTGAGAGAGAGGACTCTCTACTTTAAGTTTAAGAAGTGTGACTTTTGGCATAATGAAGTGGCATTCCTAGGTCACGTAGTGTTAACCGAAGGAATCAAAGTGGATCCCAGTAAGATTGAAGCCATCATAAACTGGGAAGACCCAAGATAGTTACTAAGATTTACAGTTTCTTAGGTTTAGCTCGGTATTGCCGAAGGTTCGTGGATGACTATTCCAAAATCTTCATACCTCTAACGAAGCTAACCAAGAAGGGGAGAAGTTTATTTGGTCAAACTAATGTGAGAGAAGTTTTCAAACTTTGAATGATAGACTAGTCTTAGCCCCTATATTGACCATTCCAAGGCCAGGTGAACCTTTCGTACTATATATTGATGCCTCCAAGCTAGGCTTGGGATGTGTGCTCATGCAAGGAGACCAAGTCATAGTTTATGCCTCATGACAACTGAAGAAACATGAGGAAAACTACCCTACCTATGACTTGGAACTAGCAGCAGTAGTGTTCGCTCTCAAGGCATGGAGACATTATCTATATGGCTAGAAGTTTCAGATCAAATCTGACCATAAGAGCCTTACTTACTTATTTACTCAAAAGGACTTGAATATGAGATAGCAAAGATGGGTAGAACTATTAAAGGATTATGACTGTGAGATATCATATCACCAAGGCAAGGCTAATGTAGTAGCTGACACCTTGAGCAGAAATAGTTTAACTAGATTTGAGGAAGGGACCGAACCTATTCCAGTACAAATGACATAGACCAATACTCATAAGAAGATACAAAAGAAACTGGATGTGTCAGAAGGATCTCAAGGAAGTAAGGTCATTTGTGAACTTGCAAGCTTGTTTGCATCTCTACAAATCAAAGCAGAGCTAATTACCAAAGTAATAAGCGAGCTACCAATGGACCCTTACCTCAGAACATTGAAAGAAGACCTATAGAAGGAAAGAATAGATCCTGATTTCACTCTCTCAGACGATGGTGCACTCAGATTTCGAGGAAGACTCTGTATTCTAGTGACGACTGAGGATATTAAGGAAAGAATTCTGAGGGAAGCCCATAACGCACCATACTCAGCTCATTCAGGAAGTACTAAAATGTACCATGACTTGAAGAAGACCGTCTGGTGGAGAGGAATGAAAACAGATGTGACAAACTTTGTATACAAGTGCCTACCCACAACACACAAGTGAAAAACAATAAAAAAGAGAAAAAAAGAAAAAAAAAAAAAAAACCAAGATGCAAACAAAACCAATAGTTTAGGGTTAAGCAAAGACCAAAACAAAAAAAAGACAAAAAGAAAAAAAAAAAAGGGGGGGAGGGGCGCGCGGGCCCCCCACAACCGAACGAGGGGGATGCTAGGGTCGGATAACCCCAGACAATAGAACTATACTTTACACCTACTTGGATTTGGGGGTCTTCTAACCACTACTGGTACCAGAATGGAAGTGGGACTGTATTACCATGGTCCTTGTTACTGGCCTACCTTTAACACCTAGAGCAGTGAATGTTGTTTAGGTAATCGTGGATTGGCTCACGAAGACAACAAGATTCATAGCTGTAAGGCCCCAATATACCATGGATAAACTGGCTAGATTATATGTGAATCAAATAGTTCGTCTACACGGCATGTCGCAAAGCATTGTGTCAGACAGAGATCCCAGATTTACCTTTAAATTTTGGGAAGGACTACAACATGCTATGGGTACTAAGTTGAAATTCAATACAACCTTTCATCCTCAGACTGATGGTCAGTCAAAAAGGACCGTTCAGATCTTAGAAGACATGCTCCATGTCACACCCTAATTCAAGACTAACCAGTGGTGTGATGAACTGTCAATAAACCAACGGTTCAAACCAAGATCTCTTATAGGCCATGCCCATCCGGTTAAACCACATACATTCTACAATAATAATTAGAGTAAATAATTAAATAGCAGAAGTCTTTATTAACAATGAACTGAGTACCTAACAGTGATAATAAATAATAAAATCCAATTATTTCCAAATAACTCAAGACATAAGGTAAAATGGTCAATTACATGTTCTAATAGTCAAAATAACTAAACTAATCAAAGACACATTGGTTGCACTCGCATGACGGATCATGCATTTCCTCCATCAGTTCTCCTTCCATAGCACTACGTGTCCATACATCAGCACGTTCATATAATCTTCTACAGTAGGACCTGCATCAATAACTAAAAATATTCAATGTCGAGAGGATGAGCACACATTATGACTCAGTGAGCAAACAAAATAATGCACAAACATATGCATGCATTCAATTCATATCTTTGGTCTGATTTTAAGTTTGCAACTGTACTATAGAAAGGTTTGGCGACCACCGCACCTCTATGCACAGGTATGTATGCCCACCCAATGGATCAAATACCATTGTCATCCACATCCATTCCACCATGGAATAGAGATAGAGCTAAAGTGTCCAGATCACACACCGTCGACACTTCCCTTGATGCCCTACCCATACCAACATGTAAGCCCCTGCTAGCGAGGACTTGCAAACTAGGCTCGCAACTAACTAATCCTAACGCCATCCAATGTATCCAAGGCCTCACCCCAGCATCCCTCAATACATCCATAGAGATAGAGCTAAGGCCCCCCAGCAGAGTCAAAGACCACACGGTCTGAGACCACCTCCCCTGATGCCCTATGACGTAATAGTTCTGCTAAGGTAATGACGATACAACGATGTTAGTGGGCAATACCTGAGTAGAGATAGAGCTAGAGTCTGGTGACCAAGCTGAACCACAATGCCACGTCCTCCCCCTGATGCTCCACTTGCATCCAACACACTAACCACACACACACAATCACTTGCCTATTTCTAGCATCATCATCATGTTATATATAGATAGAAATAAATATACATGAGAAGAAATAACAGTAATATTGGATGACATGTGAGATGCATATTACAAGCATACAAGCATAAAATCATTCATTATATTGGACAAATAAGATAAAACAGTTTGTTATTATCCAATTAGTTTAGGTCTTGTTCCCTTACCTTGTAATGATACTCGTTCTTCTCCAAAGCTTTGGAAGTTACTTGAATCTATTGGGAACCTAAACAATTAATGTATTTAAGTTGGGGTTCTAGTTTACCAAGTTACAGTAGTTGAAAACCAAATTTAGAGTGAAATAAACCTCCTGAGATTGTGCGGTCACAGGTGTGGCTGCACCTGTGGTCTCAGTATTTGCAATCACAGGATGTGTGGTCGATAAGTGTGGTCGCATATCATGCGACCACACATGCGACCATACCTTCTTTGGGATCTTTTCGAGAGCGTGTGGTCGTTTATGTGATCACTATATGGTCGACCATGGCTACGACCACACGAAGTTCGATAGATTATTATCCTCAATCCACTTCCTTCCTGAGTCGATTCCTTGGTTTATCATTAGGGTCCTCCCTATGATCGATCTATGGCCCTAAATTCATAATTTCTTTGCAAGGTTACTCACCCTAACTTACTCTTCATGGATCTCCCTTTTGTTTAACCCATGGGGTCTCATGGTTGATATTCCCCATAAATTCTACATCTAGACTTACAATGGGAAACCTATCCTATGTAATCTATTTCTACAGAGATGATTTCCTTACCTTGGCCTTCTATAACAAGCTAAGTCCTTCCTTCCTCTCAGCTTGCCTCATCAGATCTCTTTCTCCTTCTCTTCCTCTCTCTCTTTCTCTCTTAGGTTTAGAGTTACAATTTGGGTTCTAAAAGAGTGAAAGAGGCTAAGGGATGTTCTTTATATAGAGGAAAAACTTCCATATAGGGTTTTCCCTCAATTAGGAAAGAGGTCTCAAAGATTAGGAAAGTTTTCAAAATTCAGAGTCGGTCATATCATCGTGCGGTCGCACGTATGGTCGTAGAATCCATCAACCATACGTCCCAAATATGCGATCACATGTTAAATTATTGAGTGGTCTCACTTTCCTAAGGTGTGGTCGATCATACCAACTTAGGTATGCAACCACACACTCCAAATTAACTGGTTTTGGGTCGATTTACATACCTAGCCTTATGATTTCTTCACGCACTTGGTCTACTCGATCCGACCATTATACGAAGACCTGGCACTACATGGTAAGACCCGGTTAGTAGAGTGTGGGTCTTACACTCCATGCTTATGCTATCAACTTCACAAAAGAGCTTGAGATGAAAAATTATCGTCGATGAAGTTCGCCTACAATAACAGCTATCAGGCTAGTATTAGCATGGCTCCATATGAAGCTCTATATGGGAGAAGATGCCGAACTCCCTTACATTAGGAAGAAGTCGGTGAAAGAAGGATCATTGGACCAGACTTCATTCAAGAGACCTGTCAAGAAGTTGACATGATTAGAAATAGAATCAATGCCGTACAAACTTGTTAAAAGAGCTATTCCGATGTTAGAAGGAAGGACATCAAGTTTGCTATGAGAGATGAAGTATTTTTGAAGATTTCACCCTTGAGAGGATTAAAAAGCTTTGGCAATAAAGGTAAACTAAGTCCTAGATATGTGGGACCATATGAGATCATCAAGCGATGTGAAGCAGTGGCTTATCAATTAGCATTGTCGCTATCCTTCTCCAACGTACGCGACGTATTTCATATATCCATGTTGAATAAGTATGTCCTAGATTCATCCCATGTATTAGAGGCAGACCCTCTAGAGTTGAATGAAGACCTAACATTTGAACTAGAGCCTCAAGAAATTCTGGACATAAATGTTCAACACCTAAGGAATCGAGATGTCTATTAGGTCAAAGTATTGTGGAAGAACCAGCATGTAAAAGAACTTTTATGGGAAGAAGAATAGTCGATGAAGAGTAGGTATCCTCACTTATTTAATACTATGTGTAAGTAGAAATTTCGGGGACTAAATTCATTTAAGGGGGGGTTGTAAAACCCGCACCCAGAAAACCCGGCCTAACTCAGATTTTCTTACCGTGCCAGGATTTTCCACCGCTGACGAACCCGACCCAATGTCGACTCGAAGACCAACTCGAACCAGGTACAAACCACCTTAATAATCGGTTAGAAATTTAGTTTTAAGTGCTCACGAAACTGGGCACCGGTCGCTACTATCGGTCTATAGATTCCAGAATAATTCTAGCCGGATCCTACGACGGTTAAGGCCAGAAAAGCCTGCCTGCAAATGTAAGTTTCAAAACTACATTACAAGGTCGATGTGGGAATATTTCCTGGACCCAAGGACGACCCAGTGGGTCCCACCTCACTCCTAATTGATTTAGAATTGATGGAGTAAGTAGAAAACCTATGGGACTTCTTAGTGTGCCACTTGGCAGTCCCTTGCAGTCACCAACTCTCTAAGGAGTTCTACCCCAAGAGGGAGACTCCAAATCCATCTAAGTCTCCTCAAAATCGTCTCTCTTTTAGAGTACTATTCCATACACAAAGTTCTCATGCGTTCTCAAAGAGAGAAGAGTTGAAGGAGGAAGAATGAGGCTAGAAGGAGGAATCGCCTTGGAAAAATCACCAGCATTGCATGATATCACCATTTGTCCATTTGTGAGTTCAAAAATGTTGCAGGTAAACCCTATTCTATCTTGTAATCGATTAGAACTACGATGGCTAAAAATCTTTCAATGAATTGTACCAACCATTAATGGAGTTGCTATCCATTAATGGCTGAGTATCGAAGGAGAGGTTATACCTTGAGTATAACCTCGAGTCTGTACATTACACAAATGAAAATAATAAACCCTAGTTTAGGTGATACCGATCATCGACCTCACAAAAACCTAGAATAGGATTGAAAATCCCATATGTATGTCAGCCTAAAGGGTTCAACAATGGAGCTCCATAATAGAAGTCCGTTGTTGGAATCCATAGGGGACTTCCGAAAGGCAAGATCTGTGCATCTAGATGGGCTAAATCTCCAGACCAACTCTTCGGAGAAGGTCCGGTTGCCATTACAAGTCATAATATACGCAACCGGATTTGCAACCGGATGCATCCAGGAAGCCTCTAGAATGTAACTGGCCTCGACATCTACTCACGCCACCTATTGAAGCCGAATACATGACCGGTTAAAAACAGAATGGTTCCCAAGACCAACCAGCTGCAACACTTGTCTTGACTAGTCGCAACGGACTGCTGTAACCGGTTGGTCCCAGGAAACCCGATATCAAACTGATTTTAATACACAATGTATATAATGATTCACTTACACACTAGGTGACTCGTGTGTAACCAAGAGTAACCCATTGACTGGGAATAACAATAATTTTCATATTTCAGGTAAGGAAACGGAACCCTTGACTTAATTTATGAAGTGTTTTTAATTATGTTTCTGCCTATGTTGCATTGATTATGTTGTGATATCATGTCATCCAATGACTGCTTTTGCATATATTTGCATCTATATTATGTTGTTGTGTGAATGTGTGCTGAATGTACCTTATAAGGTGTGGTGAAACGGTCAAGGACCAAGGGATCTAACCTACTTGGTAAACCTTGATGTGTAAGGTTCTCACACCCTAGTGGGATGATTGCGACTAGTTGGGGGGGTACGGACGGACTGGGATTCCTATTGGGAGTGAGAGGAAAATGCATATGATGACATGTAGGACAACGGTTAGTGGAATAACCCATGTATGTGACCCTAGCCAACAAGGGGTTAGGTTTTGGTATGGACAGGGGAGGAGGGGAAGGTGTTGGCAATGTTCATTGGAGCGTCATTGGCCAGACCTTTACCCTATCACTATCTGTATGGGATGATGCGTGGAGGCACCAGGGCTATCTGTGTAGACAGGTGTGTCCATTCTCTTCGGTGCATGGAGGTTATGGTTAGTTTTGATGAGTGTGATCAAGCCTTCCCATAGCACTAGCATACATTATACCAGACCATTTGCATTTTCTATGTGTAATAAACTTATCATGCATCTTGCTTACTTGCTTATCTGTTTTCTCACGAGCTCAAGTTGGAGAACTCACCCTCGCGTATGCCAACTTTTTAGTTGATTTTATAGGTACCACTATAGATGATTATGTGAACGTTCCAGTTGTCACTTCTATGGTGCACATGGACATTCAAGCTCTGGAGGAAGATGAACATGATACTGATTATGAGTGTGATGCATGCGTGTTCGAGTAGGAGAAAGCAAGAGACATTGTGACGTTGCTAAAGAAGACTGATTTTTTAGTTTAGTTGTTTAGTTTCATTTTCCTTTACAGTACTATTTTACGGCCCAGTGTGTGTGTGTGTGTGATTTTCTGGTAGGATCTCTCCAACCAATTAAAATACAAATTTATTGAAGAAAAACACAAGTTTTTAAAAAGATGTAGACACTTACGAGGGGCACAGGGTTACTTAACCGGTCTTTATAATAGATCAATGTCTATATTTGGCCTATTTTCAATTAGGCCATGTTGGTTTTCTGCTCAGCACCATAGTTATTTAATTCTCTGAATTATTCTTTTGAAGCGAATAATACGAATAATTCTTTTGAATTCAAATTATATTCAATGATTTTAAAAAATTCTCTCATTTTTGGTCTACAGATAAATATCGCGAATAATTCTTTTGAATCCGAATTATACTAAATAATTCACATACTTTAAAAAACCATTTATACTATCCTAGAGGATGACTTAATCCCTTAACCACCATTCTGAAACAAAGTTTTTCAAAAAAAACAACTTAATGCCTTAACTATTTGCATCTTTTCCAATCTATGACTAGTTACAAGTCTAAAAATCACGCAATAATATTAATTTCATTTTCTTTTCCTATATGAGATTAAATATGAGTATGACAATCAAATCATAATACAAAGCAAATCATTAATTTCTTTTGGTAATGTAGAATTAATGAGTATAAGAATTATACCATAACACAAAGAAAGTCATTACTTTTGTGTGCTTTTCTAATTGGGATTAAATATGAGTCTAAAACTAATATTATAATATAAATCATGAGGAAGTAATTAACAAATATGAAAATGAGATGAATTTCATGAGAATGATTGAATGAACTTATGAACATGTTTGATTTTATGAACATTAACTATACTGTAATGAAATCTATCGAATCCACATTTATAACACATACACATTTATTATATATTATATTGTTATTTATAAATTAAATATTATTCTAATGTCACTTGTATATTATGCATGTGTAATAATTAATTGATATTGTGAAATAGGAGCACCAAATATTAAAAATTAACATCTCAATTTTTTGTCCGAATTTTTTTTAGATAAAAGAATAATTCTCCAACCGATCCGAATTCAAATTTTATTTTAAATCCGTTTTTTTACCTCATCTTTGACCGAATTCTTAAATTATCGAAACGACTCAATCCAAACTATTCTCTTTCCGAATAATTCTCAAATCCGAATTAAATAACTATGCTCAGTACTAGAATGATTTCTTTAAAAAAAAAAATTAAGAACGATCGGCCGTTTATTAAATGATCAGTCCTGTGATCTATTTAAGCAGTGGGTGTTGGATTTTGACACCAGCAAGGGGAAGATATGAATTCTTTTTCCTTACGATTTTTTTAATTATTTTCACGTCAGTCCACCCTGATCCATTAAGGTAAGGTAGATCGTTTGAGCAGAATCGGCCAACTCCTCTTAGCCAATCCGGAACAAAACCTCGCCGTAACCGTTGAAGTTTTTTTTTATTATTATTATTTTTTTTTTTAATATAAACGTAACCGTTGAAGTTCACATTTATAAACGTCTACCGTCCGCCCTTTTTTTATTTTCCGTCACATAATTCCTACATCAAGTACCGCAGAATATCCATTGATCCCTAGGTTGACGTGTGTGGAAAGGAAATGGCGATTGTGTGGCCTTACCTAACTCATCTGTCCACAGACTCTACAGCGGACAATTTCCTTTTGTAAAGTTTCTTCCCATAATCACAATTCTCTCGCAGTTTTCTTCCCCGCTTGCCGTAAGAAAGACTTCAATGATAACCGAAAACCACTGGTCAAGCTTTCCAGCCAAAGCAAAATAGGCGTTTCTGCCCTTGTAGGGTTTATTAAAAACCCATTGCAAGGGAACCCATCTAATTTTAAACAGTCCCAAAATCCCTTTGGTTGCTTCAGGATGAGCATGACCCAATTTGCAATGGTAAGGCAACAACAACCCCTCTCCTTTGCCCTTTTTTTCCCTTAATTATTTTGCCTTTTATTGTGCTGGAACATATTACTGAATACAAGGTGATACTTTTTTCCATGATGGGTGTTTGAGATTACGGATATTATATATATGTCATAAAGAAGTCAAAATCACAATATCTTCAAATATAATGGGAGAATTTAATTTGTTTCTTCTCTTTGCCCAGCGAATATATTTTACTTTTTTTTTTTTGGATAATTTTTCGATTCTTCTTGGATTTAATGGCCCGAATTTAAGTACTGTCACCTAGAAGAAAAAGTGGAAGCTTGGCGGTGGCCTATTTGATGGTATGCTGCTCTCTGTTATCTGTTTCTCTCATATGCCTGGGAATCTGATCTACAAATTACCAGCCATTGAGGAATTCTGTATGAGATCGGAGTGTTACTACAAACAAAATAACTTCTAGCTTAACTTCCCAACTCTTTTTCTTCAAAATTTCATGCCTCAAATGATAATACATTCTCTTATCAAGTTCCTTTTCTCTGTTGCTTGTTCCAATAGCAGTGAAAGAGCTGTATCAATTGCTTGCTTCAGTCTTCATCCTATGTGTTAAAAATTATCTTGTTATTTTCCTGTGTTAATGTTCTATGATTATCCTTTTGATATGCTAATTCCTGATCTGGTCAGGTGCACATGGTGCAATAAATCTTATTTTTTCTTTTCTTACTTTGGGTCTCAGTTTCTTTTTACCATTATTTTTTCTGGTTTGACACATATTTTTAGTATCTTTGCAGGTTGAGGAGCTCGCGTTTCTTATCAAGGACAATCTTCCTTGCAAGCATCTTATTCTCTCCATGGAAGAAGCTCTGGTTAATTTTCTTCAGGATGACACAAGGTAACTTCATAATAGGATTGATTTTGTCTTCCCTGGGGTTGGGATGGACTAGGCAAAACTTGCACATTATTGAAATCTATATTATTTAACAATATATCCAGAAGGCAGAAAAGACCTTGCCTGTTACATTCATTTGTGATTGATCGCATTTTTTTTCTAGCTTTTGCAGGAGAGTAGTTTGGAAGTGATAAATTTCATTGTTTTGACATCATTGTGCGATTTAAACTCCTTCCCACCACTGAGACAAAATAATGCCCTCAACAGTACAATAAAGTGTGTTGGTCTGAGGGTTGTGACTTGGGCTCATCAACAAACCAATTGGCCTCCTATTCTAAAGACAGTAAATGATAGTGTTGATGCATTAACAAAAGGGTTGGGAACAGTGAGGGGGATTGAGGGTCTCTTCAGATAAACAATCTTTATCTTATTTAATAGAATCTTTTTTTTTTTTTTTTTTTTTTTTTTGTGTTTTGATTGGTGAGATAATTATTTATTAGAAAAGGAGAAGAAGGTACCAGATACAGCCAAAAATCGCCCTCACAATTTAGATATAAACAAAGTGCAGTTGTCTCTTTCACCATGGTTCACCATTTCGTTCGACTGAGACAACTCGGTTTTGATCCTGGTCGAGACAAAACCAAGGGTCAAAACTGCTTGTACCAGATTAATCCCAGGTTTTGATAGGTTTCGACATAGAACTCTAGGTTTTGACTTAGGTTTCGACATAGAACTCTAGGTTTTGACTTAGGTTTCGACACAAGTTTCGAACTAGGCTTAAAATTTAGCTCAGAAAAAAAATCCCAGGTTACCTGGTTTGTATCGAAACCTGGGAAATCTCGGTTTTGACCAGCCTCGAAATCAGTATTGAAACCGAGATTTTGAACCTTGCTTTGTACATATTAGCCCTTGGGGAATCTCCCAACATCATGAAATTTTTTTGTGGCTTTAGCTCCCTCATAATAAATCTCCCTATAATAGAAATGATATGAGGCCAATTTCTGACTTCACCATCGAAGATGACCTGATGCTTTCATCCAAATGCAGCAAGAGATACCATATGGAATCAATCTCCATGACAGCTTGGCTGTAAGATTTAGCTCTAAACGAGGCCAGCTAGTAAAAATCATCTTAAGCTTAGGAAGTGGATCCAACATTTAAATAAGTTCCATTCTTTATTGGGTCGTACAAACCTACTTTCTGAATATCTTCCTTCTCTTCGGGATCGAACATCCATTGCAATGATTCAATAGATGGCTCATTGGGATAGATATAGATGAACAATGCCCCCCTATTGACAGCTAAAGGTAGGTAGCCGACTAATGTTGACTTACATCTCCTATCCAGGAGCCCAGGTATCATAGACACCCCCAAAATAAACAGCCTTGAGTACTAGAAGAAAAACACCTATGTCTAATAAGATTTCCAGCTCCAAAAAAAAGAAGAAAAATGGATAGCTCTTGCTTGGTTTTTCTAGGTAGAGCAAGAGCTCTGCATAGCTACTTGGGGGATAGCTCTTGCTTGAGTGCGATGACGTCTTGTCAGAGGTCCTTGTCAGCATTTCTGCTAGTAAAGGTGGAAGTCTCTGCTGAGAAGAAAAGGGAAGTAGAAAGCAGAAGGAGCAACTCGAAACTATTTGTTGGATTGGGAACAGGATGGTGGGCACATTTTTGTTATTCTCTATTATGCATTGGCAACTTTACCTTGTCTTTTAATTTTGTTTTCTTCTCTATCCTGGACTCCTAGTGCATCAATTCCCCCCCTCTTAGCATCATTACCTGAAATCCTTATGTGACATACTGTACCTATATGTTGATCCCTAGGCATACACCTACATGAAAAACCAAAAGCCAACTCACCCATATTAATTCTAAGCAATCCCCCGCTGCTCCAATTTCTGACTATTCACCCATGTGATTTCACTTATGCATAAAGCACATGAAAATGGCTTTAGTTCTGATCTATTTGTCTTGCTTGGGAAAAAAAACTCAATAATTACTTTCGGACAGTTCGTTTGAATATTTTTAGTCAATAAATGGCCTTGACCCAGTGCTGGTCCTGCCTGTGCTGGTTCCTGGGAGGGGTGTGTTTGGAGTTGATCCTAACCTTCGGCATTTTTGTGCAAAGTGTCTGCCCTCAAGACTTGAACCCGAGCATCTGACCTTGCAGCCTGAACCTTTTACCATTGCTCTAAGCAATGGCCCTTATCTTTAGTCAATAAGAAACACTTAAATGCTGCCTGTTGATTTATTGATGGAAACTGTAATGTTTTTGGAGGGCCAAAATATTATGTCACATTCTTTTTATAGATTTTCACTGTTCAAAATGTAAATTAGAATGTGAAAAACTTACCAGCATATGAGGTCAGTTAAGTCTTAATCCATCTTCTGAAACCTGTTAAGAACTTTTCCCCCACACCCCCGCTTCCCCCTCCCCTAAAACCACCATTTTGTTATTACTGAAATTTCTTAGAAAGGGGGAAAACCCAGGCTAAAAGGTCATTAATACCTGAAAAATAGAAGCACACAACCTTGGTCTGGTATCAGCAAAGATTACCAAAATATAGACCATCAACTACTTATGCAGCCAGAACATAAAGAAATGGCCACTTATCAATTCCATAAGTGGGTGTCCACCCCTCCATAAAAGCCGGTTCCGTAACTCGGGGAAAATGCAAAGGCAATAAGTAATAACCAGCATAACTAGGAAGTCCTAAACCTGACTTAAAAATTGACAATCCTGAATATATTAGGAACCAGACTTAAAGTTCGATAACAACTGACGACAAAATGATTTAAGATGACACGCTAACATCACAAACCACATTAAAATAAAATAGTGAAGTTAAAGAGAAAGGATGGTACACTGTACTGAAATATGCCCCCTGGATATTAGTTCTTGGTTGGTTGACCTAGGCTTCCTATCAAAGAAGCCGAGGTCCTGCCTCTGATATTTTGCATCAACATCTAAGGATCTTTCATTATGCTCTGAACCCTAACCTATACAATGTTGGAGTCTCTGTCAGCATTTGTAGGGTTGGAATATCATGCCAAGGGCTCTTGAACATATAAAGACCCAATATTAGAATTCCAATGCATCATCAGTTCATTGAGCCTTGAATTTTTTTGACGTCTTTTATGATTCTCCATGAAGTTTTCAATTTTGTCCCTTGAGAAATGTGAAATGCTTAGAGTTATAAAATTTGTGATACTTTTCTTCTTTTTTTTTGGGGGGGGTGCTGGAGAGCTGATCATCTTATTCAGAAATTATGAATATGCAGTATAAATATTTTTAATATATTTTACTACCACATTGGGTTGCAGCACAGATGGAATTCTGGAACTGGAACCTATGAATCCATACAACCGCCTTCTCTTGCATCGCCTAGCAGATATTTTTGGGTATGCTAACTCTGATACTTGGTTGAGGTTGAGCTGTTTTCTTGTTCAAGTGTTCTTTTATTTGGGGTGGGGCAGTTTTACTTGATTTCTATATCCGCTTCAACATTTGTCCCACTTACTGGTCTTTCTGTGATTTTTCCTTTTAATGATTTTTAGAATTATTTTATTTCCTAGTTTTGCCCATGAATCTGTTGGTGAAGGAGATGATCGCCATCTAATTTTGGAACGATGCCCAGAGTCATCAATGTACGTTGAGTTACAAAAATCCTTTCCATGGAGCTTTCATGTTATTTTCTCATTTTAATAACCAGATTCTCCATATTTTGTGTTAACCAACATTTGCACATCCTTGCATGGATTTGCTTATCTTAGTAATTTCATCATATAATGTAGACTAATCTCTCTCTTGCGTTCCTCTTGCATTGCATAGTTGTACCTTACAATCATAGTAATGTAGGTCAGTTTCCATGTGATCCAAGAACCCTAATTCACCATATGGCATTTCAATTTTCGTAAAAAATCTCAGAAAATTTGAATAGTGAAAATTTGAATAGTATAGACTAATTTTATATGAGTATCAGTAATATAATATAGAAGCTGGACAAATCCCAAACCCTAGTCATTGTTGATGTGCCCATCCTCAAATTCAATGCAGTTCTCGAACAACTTTATGCGCCTCATCAAGTCCCAAATCTTATTGAGATGTGTGTTATGACTGTTATCCCTGGCTGCCTTGTGGACATTCAAGAGTTGATCAGGCGTGATCATGAGGATCAATTTAAGTCAGAATTGTTGTCCCAATAAGCAAAGGGGACTAATGAGACAATGTTGATAGTGGAGAGCCTCACTTTTGCATCTGGTCTCTGATGTGGTAGTCATGGATATGGCTGGAACTGGCTTTTACTGAGCATAAAAGGACCTTAGCATACTATTTCCTGTCTTCCTTTAGTAAGAGGTCATGTTGTCACTGCTGTCTATAATGTGGACCTGGGGTTGTGAAACCCTATTTTTGGTTGCTGTGGGCCCCACTCAATCAAATAATAGTACTGATGGCAATTCTGTAATTATTTAGAATGACAAGGTTTTAATGGGGATTGAACAAAGAATAGGTTGTGATAGGGAATATAATTAATGGGTAGGGGCAATGTAGGAAGCAAACTTAAGAGATGGACACAACTGAATTAAGGATGGAAAAGAGGGGTATTTCAGGAATTAAGGGGAATAACCTCTCTTCTTCACCCTCAATGCTAGATCTGGTTTACGAACCATAGCAGGTGGTGGAAACAACTCTTGTGCAGATTGAGAGAACTCTCAATTCGTCGTGGGTCAACTTGAAACTTCAGGAGAAGGTTCGTGAACCTCTGGCCTCTTGAACCCCCATGATATTTACCCCAAGCAGCAAGGAACAGAAGGATTTAAAAAACCTGATACTAACCCAGGCGGTAGAAGCCAAGAACAGACTGTTGCAGGTTCGGTTCTAAATAAAGGAGGGACTCTCGGGTCCTTTTTTAGGGGTTTTGAATCGTTTAAGCATGGGTATCCCCAAAATCGTGGCTCAATCCAAGTTATTTTGATGGAGATCTAGTGAGTTCTTTGGAATCAGCAAGCATATTAGTTGTGGGGAAGTAACAGACAGCAACTATGTTTCAAGAGCAGGGAAGGAATATAAGGGGAGGAATAGGTAAGAAAGATGGAAAGAAGGGAAGGAAGAGTGGTTGATGAGAGGGATAAAAAGAAAGAGCTGCAGGCCTGCAGCTCACTAAGGCCATGCAGGCACCAACTCAAAGTATCATTTCATTCTTCATAATCTTCCCGTGAAGGTGGGTTACAATGCTATTTAAAATAAAACTCGCAGAAATAAAAATAGCAACCTAATAAATTGGAAACTAAAACATGGAAATAAAATCCCTATGTAATCTACCCAAACAAAGCAATAAAGAAATGGGATTACATAATATTACCTAGCTAATCTACCATAATAATAATAATTAAAGAAATCCTTAAAAAAATCCCTAAAGATTCTACTGAATTACAATCAAATTTGGATCCAGTTTGTCTCAGTCGGGTCTCTCAAACGGGTTCATGCCGGTCCAAGGAAGCACTGCATCAGTCCACGTTCGTGGCATTTTGGTGGTTTCTTTGTTGCCTCTGCTAGCTTTCTGAAATAGAGATTGATTGTAGAAATTCTAACCTCAAGAATCTCTCTTGTTGGCTTGTTTGGATTTTGGACGGTTCAGGGTATGCTTTGCATGTAGTTTGTTATTGGAAGGTTCCTGTTATGATTTAGTGGGTGTATTAATTGGTGAATAGATAAGCTTAGTGTAGCTGAGATGAGGATGCTGAGATGGATGTGTAGTAAAACTTGGAAGGATAAAGTAAGGAATGGTCATATTAGAACTGATTTGGGAGTAGCGCCGATACATGATAAGCTACAAGAAAGTCGCTTGAGATGGTATGGTCATGTTCGACGGAGGGCGTTAGATGCTCCAGTACATAAGAGTGATTTGATTCAGATTGAAGGATTTAAAAGAGCTAGAGGCTGACCTAAGGTGACTCTAGGGAAGGTGGTGATAAAGAACATGCATAGCCTAGGCCTTGTTTCAAGCATGACATCGAACAAAGCTGATTGGAGGACAAAAATCCATGAAGCTGACTCCATTTAGTTGGGATAAGGTGTTGTTGTTGTTGTTGGTAGTATTGGTTGTTTATCCTGGAACTTGCAGGAGGGATTATAGAAAGATTTTCGGTTAAGTTCTAGGATTCATAAGTGAAGAATATGGCAAGGTTTTAAATTCAGTTGTAGTAGGGTTTCGAGTTATATACATGAGAATGATTGGGGCTTTAGTAGCTGAACGTAGATTTGGGATTTACAGTTTCACATATTAAAGAATAGGATTTATAAGGAAATAGGATTTTAGGGTTCAGATGATCTGGATGATAGGTAGCATTTAGGGTTTTTATGGCTGGTCATATCGAAATTTAAGGCCTTTAGAGATTTTCTGTTTTCAAGTATCAACCTAGGGCTTATTATAAAAATAGACTGGATTGGTAGCTTAGGTTGCAAGTTTGGGCTGTTAATTTGACAATTACAAAGAAGATAAAAGAGGGGGGAGGGGGGGGGGGCAGGGAGGAATGCCTAGTGCTGTCATTGTGGCAGCATAAATCATAGTTCAAAATCTCGGTTCTCGAGGGTGTCTCAACCCTTGAGAAAACTGAGATTACCGAGATCTCGACCTCGACCCTAGAGAAAACCGAGATCACCGAGATCTCGGCGAGAACCTGCCAAAACTCCCAGAGGGTAAAAATGGGAGTTTCGACAGGTTTTTTTATGGTTTAAGCCATTTTTTTATGTTTTAAGTCCATTTTAGAGCCATTTTAATGCTATATATTGCAGGAAAATACTTTTTTAATATATATAAACACATTTGAAGCGTAAAAAGTAATCACATTATCGAAAAATCATACATTCATAAATCATAAATCTCACAAAATGTCATAATTTACAAGTACTTATTATATGAAAGACTTATATACTCAAAATAAAATAATACATTCCCATTAGTCCATCCCAATGTCTAATCATATTTTGAGTGGCGTGCAGGTTCCATCTAATCAGATTGACTTTGCTGAAGAAAATATATCTCGGTTTGATAAACAAAATCCTGCCACGACATCCTTCAGCTATAGAAGGTCTGGTAGTCTTCCACATATTTCTCATATACATGATCCGGGAAGTTTCTAAAGATACTCAACCTTGGATACAATTCACTATAATGTGGAGTAAAGTGAGCATATATTGGCTGGTGTGGGGGCGTGGTTCTTTGCAAATTTGGGACTAAAAAGATATTGTCCACAAAGTTTGAGCCAGTCTGTGATGTAGCATTACTAGTATCAGCGGAATAATCATATGCACTTCCCATCATGCGGTCATCATCACCGGAATAAGAATCGTACGCCGAAGCGGTGCCAAATCCATGAGCACTCCACTGCCCCTGCTCCTGTCCACTGCTACCCTCAATGCTCAGTCCTCCAAAGCTTGTGGACATGCTATCAATTTCAACATCAAGTATAATATCAGGATCAGGAACGATGTCAAAGAAACGATCTTCTTCTTTTTCCACTGGTTGCAAAGGGCGTTCCCGTTGACGAGACCTACGTGTATACCCAGTTGTAGGTCGTGATGCAAATGCGCGTCCACCATGATCTGGATCCTGTGTAATGTGTGTATATTGACTCTCACCGGTCCATCTAATAATGGGTATAGTCGGTCTAGGATCACCACCACCACCCTCATCACCACCGCCACCCTCATCACCACCATCACCCTTATCACCACCACCACTACCGTCATCACTACTACTATCAGAAGTTGACCAGCCACTTTGATCCATTGTATCATCGCCTTCTGAGTCACTACTAGTACCAGCTGGGGGGTCAAACGGTCTAGGCGACTGTGCGTGTATACGACCCTCATCCGAGGACATAAACTGCTCGAGATTAGAACCCATCGGAGCAGACACAGTGGGGTCGGGCATCCCACTAGGCTCATCCATCACTAGAGCTGCTATGTCTCTCACCCATTCCACATAGGGATCCTCTTCATCTGAAGATAGTTGGAAGACGTCGGCTAGCTCGATCAGCTCTTGTTCATTTCTTTGTTCAAATTTCAAGCATTGTACCCTCAATCTCATGTTGTAATGGGCGTAGACCAAGTCATTTAGTCGTTGAGAGCCCAATTTATTCCGCCTCTTTGAATGGATAAGGGAAAAAGTACTCCAATTTCGCTCACACCCAGATGCGGAACATGTCTGAGATAGGACTTTGATTGCTATTCTCCTCAACTCAGCTGTATGTTCGCCATACAACAACCACCACTCAGCTGCACAAGATGAAGAACACATTTTAATACAAATATTAAATAAGATATGTTACTTGAAAATTTCAATTTTCATAATTCCATACCAAGAAAGGTCTTATCTTGTCCAACCACTGCAGCGAGAGTTCCAAAACTCCCAAGAGCATCTCTGAATGTTTTCATCTACACCCATTTCAAAATTTATAACCATTAGCCATTGTAATATGTGGATATTCAAATAATTCCGCACTTAAACCATTCAATTCACCTCCAGATTGACCAGTGCTTGTACAGTATAATCTGGCACCAATTTTGCTATAACATCTTTTACTGCACCGATAAGGTCAGAATTGAGCCCAAGCACATGTGAATATTGGTACTTGGGGTTCAAATAGTATGCTGCAAAATATGAGTCGCCAGATTAAAATAGAGTACTAACTATTAAGTGGAACTAAATTAAAGACATTATTAAATATACTCACCAGCCTTATGTAATGGGTGCATCAGCTGACTCTCCCATCGATCTTTGATAATCTTCACAAAATTTTTGTTTCCACGTGGAAGCACAGTTTTTATACGGTCCTTCAACATATCCATGATAGCATATAAATGTGGCATGTTGGGCTGGAATGCTGTATCCACTAATCTTAGCACCTTCACCACTGGCTCCAGAATTTTGACTACATCCTTCAGTGTTCTCCAAAATTCCTCTAAAGCTATACTAATCTGTGCTTGAACCCCAGCAGGAGAGCTGGACTCCCTCCACCCAAACCAGTCCTCAGAAGCAAACATCGATCTGAGGCCTACCATCTTTGCCTGAAAGCTCTTTAGTGTTATGTAGTTGGTAGCAAATCTAGTAATACCGGGTCTTACTAAGTCTCCTCCACATCTCTCCCTCAGCAAGTTCAAAGAATAACCATGGTTGTATACAAATGTTGTCACCTGGCGTGCTTATTCAACCACTTTCTTTACTTTTTAGATCTTGCCCATGTTCTTCAACATCAAGTCAATGCAATGGGCAGCACATGGAGTCCAAAAAAGGTTATAGTTAGCCATCATCATCTCTCCTGCCTTTTTGTAGTTGCTATCATTGTCTGTCACTATTTGCACCACATTTGTTGCACCAACTTCATCCACCACTGTCTGTAGCAATCCATAGATGTAGTTAGCATTTTTTGTGCATGCAGATACATCTACAGACTTCAAGAATGATGTCTTCCCATCACTGTAGATCATGAAGTTGATGATGGACTTTCTAGTGGGACCAGTCCAACCATCACACATTATAGTGACCCCATATGCACCCCAATTATTCTTTAATCCTTTTATCCATGCTTCCAACTCTTTTTTAATTCTTAGGAGATAGACATTCATCACTTCATATGGTGTGGGGGTTTTAACACCAGGACCAGCCTGAGCAACTGCATCAAAGAAAGGCTGATAGTATGGGCCACCACTGGCATTTGCTAGGATACTATTATAGATGGACCACCTAGCAAAGGCATCCCTAATAAATTCTTTTGTACCCTTCCAGTTCCACATACTCTTCAATTTCTTCTGTTTGGCGTCAACCTTTCTAAAAACTACTGGATCCTGCTATAGAATCTCAACATAATCATCTTCCCTAGCAGTAGGTGGTGGTGCTTGGGGTTGTGCTCTAGTACTTTTTGATCTTCTAAACATAGAAGCCAACCCTCCCTTACTCCGTGTTTGTGGTTCTTCGGGCTGTTGAAATGATCTACTACCACCTGCCCCTAAGGCTCTTTGCCTCAACCTTTCCATTTCCATCCCATGGCTGACTTTACTAGCCATTATTGTCCGTCTCAGATCTCTGGCTTCTTCCTCAGTCAAACTCCTGGTATCTAGACCATCATCATCTGAACTATCATCATCCAAACCACGCACTGTACCTCGGATTGCTTCCTCAAATTGTTGTTTACTTTTTTCTTTCTCTGCCCTTCTCTACTGGCCTCCCTTCATCTGTACAACTATGACTCTGGTAATCTCTACAGGAACTATAGCACAGTTTGCCACGTCTGCCGAAGTCCCACTCAAGTGTTGCTTAAGTCTGTTAATCCCACTAGACATAAACTTCTTCCCACAGAATTTGCATTGGGTCTTTTCTCTACACCGTTAATGGCTGTACAATACTGCCAAGCCATGTCAGTAGGACCAGCATCACTACCTCCCTCACGAGAATCTGAAGCAGCCATAATATTTAGAACGAGACACTATTACATAAGATGATAAATAGAAAAATTTAAATCAATAGATTTACATTAATAAAACTTAAAATTGAAGAACATAAAAGCATCAAATATGCGAATACAACTCAAAACACATTGAAATTATTTTCAAAATTTTAAAACTATGTTACAAGAAAACAAAATATTTTTCCTAATTTTTCATAATTATTTAGATATTATTAATAATTTTGGATATTAAATAAAAATAATTTATTTTTCGAAAAATATAATCCGACAACATGAAACCGTAGATTGGTCAATGATGTTCAACATATATTATTTTGAACACCAATAGATAAGTATTAATATTTTTTTACTAATTTTTATTGCTGAAAAATAGAATTTATTAATAAAAAATTCATAAAAATAAAATATGTACAGAAAAAAAAAACTGAAACCGTGACCGCGTAGATCGGCCAACGATGTTCAACATATATTATTTTGAACACCAGTAGATAAGTATTAATATTTTTTTTATTAATTTTTTATTGCTGGAAAATAGGATTTATTAATAAAAAATTCATAAAAATAAAAATATGTATAGAAAAAAAAAATGAAACCGTGACCGCGTAGATCGGCCAACAATGTTCAACATATATTATTTTAAAAGTAAACGGATTAATATTTAAGAAATGTATTTTTTATTTTTTTAAACAGAAATATATATATATATATATACAGAAAAAAAATAAAACCATGGCCGCGTAGATCGGCCAACGGTGTTCATCATATAATATTTTCAACACCATCTAATTAATATTTATCATATTTTTTTAATTTTTAACTGCTGGAAAATATATTTTTTTTAACAGAAAATCAAAATAAACAAATATATATGCAAGAAAATAATTTCGAAAGGATGAGGTTGTAGATTGGTCTAATGACTCTCACATATATAAATTTCATGATGAACCAACATGTATTGAACATATTCATGTAAAAAAGTAAGTTTTAGGGAAAAAAATCATACCTCAAACCTTAGATTTGCAAATAATAGGTCAAAATGAGCCTCCAACAGCACTTTGATGGAGAGATTTGCAAAGAACAGAGGTTTTCGAACCTTAGATGCAAGGTTGGAGAAGAAGGAATGGAGGAGAAGAAGAAAACAGAAGCAAAGTTAGAGAAAAAATGAGTCTCGGTTGAGATCTCGACCGAGACTCTTATTTATAACTTGAACCAGTTCGAAACTGGTCGAGACTGGTTGAGATCCAGTCGAGAACTGATCGAAACTGGTCGAGACCCAGTTTCTAACCAGTTTCTCGTCTCGACCCTTTCGAGACTACCGAGATCTCGACCTTCTCGGTCGAGTTTTAAAACTATGGCACAAATGTTTCCTCAGGCTCAGTACAGTTGCACAAATAAAAAAACCTACTATTCTTTAACTTATTGGAAAGATAAAAAAAAGCATTGATGTTTTTGCTGCTCTTGAATTGCATGGAAGCTTTGCCAGATAGTCATTTATATATCTGATGCGGGACCCAGGTCGGGATAACCCTGTTGGATCCTCTATGGACCCATGAATGAATAAACCAAAATATGGAAATTCTGTAATAAACCAGAATTTATAAAGGGTAATGGGTAAGTGGAGAAGAAAGGGATATGGGGAATTAGTGCAATACCCCGCACCCAAGAATGTGTACTAATTTGAAAAACTGAGTGCTATTTTGTGTGTTAGTTAATACTTTCATGATTTGCCATTTTTAGTATGCTTTAGTAATTAGTTTAAGTGGACTAGTACTTGTATTCATGATTTTAAGTATCGATACGATACGCCCCGTATCCACCGATACGTATCCGTATCGGCAGTGGTCGATACGATACTCTTCGATATGTATCTCTTTTTTTAAAACAAAAAGTGTATCCACATGTATCAACTGTATCGAACCGATACTACTCGATACACTTTGATACGGTCGATACACTCGATACACTTATGTTTCTATTCTCGCAAAAAATAAGATACACTTACCGATACGGCTCGATACACCTCGATACGGACCGATACACCTTGATATGGTCGATACGCACTTATACAGCATCATACAACTAATTTTTTTTCCACTTTTTTGGTCTTCTTCCTTGCTGAAAACTTACAGTTCATGGGAACAAAAAGTTGTAGCTCATTGAATGTCATCAACTATGTCTTTAATCTTTGGAAATACTTCAAGATTGCTTATTATAGTATTTTTATGCTTAAAAATTGTGTTTTGCATGTTCCCTAATCATTCCCGTGTGTATCTTGCCCCGTAATCTAACGTATCTTAGTGTATCCACCGTATCCACGATACGATACGATACGATACGTCTCTTAAAATCGTCCTATCGATACGCTACCGATACACGATACTTTATTCATTGCTTGTATTAATAAGTTTTGGGCTTAACAGTAAGTGTTGGCTCATTAGCCTAGTGGTTATTTAAGTGTGGGCTTAAGTGCGAGGCCTTATGTTCAATTCCCCATAGACCTTTTAATTATATATTTGGTATTTTACTAGCCACTTCTCAGGAGCATGCCATGTGGCATGGTGGGAAGCAACCTACTTAAGGTAGGAAGCCAATTCATGGAAGGAGGGAGAGGATAGGAAGGAGAGAAGAGGATGGAAATGGGAGAGATTGAGATCTCTCCAATCGACAAGAACTTGTGCCATGTGGCGAATGGGGAGGAGACCCCTTGCCCAAGTTTCAGAAACTGTGAAGGATCTCTCCTCCTTGGTCTCCCATATTAGTCTTTTATCCTAATAAGAAGATGATCTTTCCCAAAAGAGAGGACTCTACAAGAGAGAAAAAGAGAGAATTAGAAAGTCAAATTCGGATCTAGAGTTTTAGAGGGTTGTACAGCAGATTGGAGCAAAGTTGGAAGAATAAACACCAATAAAACTTCAGCCCAAAGCTTGGAGAAACCATAGAAAGACCAGATTTTGATTGTAAGGTAAGTTATCGATCCTTTTCTTTTTGCACATTGTTCCTGAGTTTCCTAGGGAGATTTCAATCACCATTAAGGGTTGCAGGTCTTCATGAATCCATGAAAGGCTAGCAAGGCAGGAGAGAGAATTTTGAAGTTTCCCTTGTTAGATCTAGAAGGGGAGGAAGAGATTTGGTGAAAGGAACCAACTTTGGCCATAGAATAGCAAGGAGACCCAAGACCCATTGTTCGGGGGTCTTTATAGAGGTAGAAGAAGGGTGAAGGAGGAATCTTTCCACTCAAAAGGCCAAAAACCCAAAATCCTGTCCGTATTAAAATTTGCTATTTTCAGGCATAGCGGTCAACTGGTACAATATGACGGTCAATCGATATACCTCAAGCACCCTTATTTTGGTTTTTGCTGATATCGACCGATATCCATAGTGGTCGACTGGTAGTATAGCAGTCCACTAGTATCATAATGGTCAACTGATATCTATAGAGGTCGATCAAACCAGTAGGGCACTGTGATTGACCGTTATCATAATGGTTGACCAGTAAATAGCAGTCGATCATCCCAAAAGCTTGTTTCAGGCTGTTTGTGGACAGGAATGATCTCAAACCCTTATATAATGACTTTTGAGCCCTAATGGACCCTATTTTAAATATCAAAAGGGTAAAGACAACCTATTACCTCATATGTAAACTATGGTAATGTAGGACCATGCGTCAGCATGTTGAATGGACTCGAAGTGTCAGTTTCAAGAGAGGAACGAGGTGAGGGATTTGCACATATTGTAGGCTATTTTGTTATTGTTGTATGTTACTGTCTTATGCTATTATTGCATGTTTGATGATGAATGATATGTTTTGATGTGACATGATGAAGTATATGTGTTATGACAATGATGAATGTCATGTGATTATAATATTGAACTTTCTAAACTGCTATTTAGTATGCATTGATAGATTACATGCATAGTGAATGTTTTTGTTGACATGAAATCACATTGAAGAACATAAAATGTAATATGTAAAGATGACAAATGTATAAAGGGCAAGAAGCAATATACGAACAGTGACGCAAAAGACCGGGGATTGGTGAGCCAAAAGTTAGTGGAGACTTGTCGAGCCTAGACTATAGTATTGAAAGATATACAAAGTAAATGTGAAAACGAAAGTATGATGGACAAGGAGCAATGTATGAACTGTGAGGCAAAAGACCAGGGATCGGTGAGCCAAAAGTCAATGGAAACTTGCTGAGTCTGGAATACAATAATGACAAGAGTATAAGTAATGTAAGTAAAGTAAAGTATGAAGGGCAAGAAACAATGTACGAATTGTGGGACAAAAGACCTGGGATGGGTGAGGCAAAAGTCAGTGGAGACTTGCTGAGCCTAGAGTACAAGTCCGGCAAGTGAAAGATAATTTAAAGAATGATAGAATGCCTTTAAATTGTTCTTAAAAAGGATCCATCTTGTGATATTGCTTCATGTCGTTTTGTTGCTTGATATGCTTACAGTAGTATCTTTCTCACTGAGCTTGTTGGTTCACCCTATAGTTGCTTATGTTATTTCAAAGATGGAAGAATTTATTGATACGCCTGTTGAGGAGTATGTCCACCCTGACAGTGAGCATTATGATGCAGAGGAGAACCCCGTTTAGCGGGAGGATTGTGATAGCTAGATGAATTTTTATTTACATTGGATTGAGCCATGGTGGAGACTTGTGATTAAGTTTAAAGACTTTGTTATTTACTTTCATTCAAACTAGCTACAGTCACCAGACAATTTTGTGGAGAAAGACCCTTGCTGTTTTTATTTATATTTAAGATTTCCGCTGTATGTTTTGAAGCATGGTTTATATTTGCTTTTGATAGGCATTAGTTGGGTTATCTGCCTTAAGTACTTTGATCTTGAATGCTTTTTGTCAAGTGACGTCTGGGATTTGGGGCGTTACAATTAGATTTAATGGTGAAGGGCAAACTTGGAAGCAAAGCTAAGGAATGGGCAAAAGCAAATTAATTTTTAAGAGCAGGGATTATGTGAAAGGAGTTATGCTTTATAAAACAAATAATTGAGCTCTTCTTCAACCTCAGGTTTATGAACAGTAAACCAAACACGAGGCAGGAACAGGTTTTGGAAAAATCAAGAACTCTCTCTCAATACTATTCATTTCACCTTGAATCCTAAGAGAAGATCGATGACACCTAGAACTAGTGAATTCGACCACCAGATTCTCGGAATATCAAGGACAAAAGGATATGTAACTCCTGGAACTATTTCTGGCCATAGGAGAATAACCAGATCTGTATGCAGGTCAAGATCTCACAGAAGGTAGGATGGTTTGGGGTAATATTATAACGTTTTCCTAGGGTATGATGTTAAGCCGCCAAGTTTCAGCCAGAATGGATGAAGTATGAGATGGCTGTAGTTCAATCTGTGGGAATCTGTAATAGCACTAAACAGCAAGGGCAGCGAACAGTATCCGGGAATAAAGAACAGAAATCAGTAAAGAGTGAATAGAAGGGTCCTGAAGTTTGGGGAAGAAGAGGGGAGAAAGAGGGAGAGAACAAGGAAGCGCACAGTGATGTAGCAACAGGCCCACAAACTGAGATGGGCTTGGATAGGAATCTTTCTAGGATTTAATTGGGATATTTGTAATCTTTTGTTTTTGGGAATTTTGATGAAACAATTAGATAGAATTTTATTTTTAGTATTTAAATACGTTGTCTTGTCTTAATAGGCAACCATAGGTTTTGGTAAGTTATTAGGATATCCAAGATTAGGATTTCCATTTCAGTCATTTTTATTTTAATTAAGTTTTATATCTCTTTTCCTTTAAATATATGTAACCGAACCATATAATGGGAGAAGATTTGAAAATTGAATTGAATAGTGATTTGGGTTGCCTACGGGCAGAAATTGTGTGAAGCTCTCTCTCTCCTCTCTCCTCTCTCCTCTCTCCTCTCTCCTCTGTCCTCTCCCTCTCTCGTATCTGCGATCAGAACCGACCATCCTCTTTGGTCTGCTCCCCCTCCTTCTTCCTCCCTTACTGCTTCTTTCTTCTTAACCTTCCCCTGTTCTGGGCGCTAGAAGCAGCTCCCACATAAACCCTTAAAATTCCATCGTCCTGCCTCCTTTCACCCTGAAACCTTGGGGATACCTTTAACCCTTAAGGGCGACTCAACCCTTTGAGTTTCACCTTTAACAGTTCTTCTTTAGTGAGGTTTGAAGATCCCAGGTGAGTTGCAGAAATTTCCAGACTGATTTTGGGCTTCTGATTTGGTTGTTTAATGGTTGGATTTAATAGGCCAGCATGTTATCGAGCTTCCCTTTAAATTTCAGAACCAGTTGAACCATATTGAGAGAGCTCTATCTTCCTGAGTCCAGACCAGGTTTCCGTCTCCTACCCCTATCGACAGCTTGGAGATGTACCCTCCCCACGATTCCAACTTCTCTTTTACTTTTATCTCCTTCTTTTCTAAAGTGCCCCTCTCTTTTGATCTTATTCTTCCCATAGCCATCTCTTATATTTGATTCCTAGTTTAACCCAAATCTTTAATTTTAATTCCTATCATTCCAAGGTTTTGTTTGTTTATCTAGGGTTATTATAAACTTCTGGTTAATTACAAAATTGCCACTGATTTGTTCAAAGTAAAGCTTATATTATTTGATTGGGCCCATTAGAGGATCCAATAGGATTTCTCAACCCAGGTCCTGCATCAATTGGTATAGGAGCCAAACCTGGCAGCAGATATGAATGATATGATGGTTCTCGACATTTTGCTTGATATCCGTCGACAAAGGAAAAGACTCATAGAGGTATTGGACGATCATCAGTGGAAAACCAAGGAAATTAAAAGCAGTGGGTTGATCACATTCAATCTTGATGAATTGCCGAAGAAAGAAATTCTTCAAGAACATCAAGAAGTTAAGAAGGACCTTACTAGAGCACCTAAAAATAATTCATGATGACACGATGATAGAATTTGTGATCTCACCAACATTCTTTGAAGAACGGGTCCCACAATTTGAGAATTACATCCCTACCACTCGTGCATTACCGGAATTCTATTACGGGCTGTGGTTGGATGTGCATCCCATGAACTTCTTCCTTCGCTTCTGCAAAATTCGTGGACGGATTTTTTTAAGCCGGCGAGAGTTGATGCAGCAGCGAGCCCACAAACTGAGATGGGCTTGGATAAGAATCTTTCTAGGATTTAATTGGGATATATGTAATCTTTATTTTTGGGAATTTACATGAAACAATTAGGAAGAATTTTATTTTAAGTATTTAAATAAGTTGCCTTCTTGTCTTAATAGGCAACCATAGGTTTGGTAAGTTATTAAGATATCCAAGATTAGGATTTCCATTTTAGTCATTTTTATTTTAGTTAAGTTTTATGTCTCTTTTTCTTTAAATATATGTAACCAAACCATTCAATGGGAGGAGATTTGAAGAATGAATTGAATAGTGATTTGGGTTGCCTACGGACAAAAATTGTGTGAAGCTCTCTTTCTCCTCTCTCTCTCTTGTATCTGCGATCAGAACCAACCATCCTCTTTGGTCTGTTCCCCCTCCTTCTTCCTCCCTTACTACTTCTTCTTTCTTCTTAACCTTCCCCTGTTCTAGGCGGTAGAAGCAGCCGCCACATAAACCCTTCGAACTCCATCATCCTGCCTCCTTTCACCCTGAAACCTTGGGCATATCTTCAACCCCTAAGGGAGACTCCACCCTTTTGAGTTTCACCTTCAACAGTTCTTCTTTAGTGAGGTTTGAAGATCTGCAACCAGATCTAGTTCATTCTTTCCGCCCAGGTGAGTTGCAGAAATTTCCAGACTGATTTTGGGCTTCTGATTTGGTTCTTTAATGGCTGGAATTAATAGGCCAGCATGTTATCGATCTTCCCTTCAAATTTCAGAACCAGTCGAACCATATTGAGAGAGCTCTATCTTCCTGAGTCCAGACCAGGTTTCTGTCTCATACCCCTGTCGAGAACTTGGAGATGTACCCTTCCAACGATTCTAACTTCTCTTTTACTTTTATCTCCTTCTTTCCTAAAGTGCCCCTCTCTTTTAATCTTATTCTTCCCATAGCCATCTCTTATATTTGATTCCTAGTTTAACGCAATTTTTTATTTTTAATTCTTATCATATCCTAAGGTTCTGTTTGTTTATCTAGAGTTATTATAAACTTCTGGTTAATTACAAAATTGCCACTGATTTGTTCAAGTAAAGCTTATATTATTTGGTTGGGCCCATTAGCAGATCCAATATGGTTTCCCAACCTGGGTCCCGCATCAATTGGTATCAAAGCCAAACTTGGCAGTAGTCAATTGGTATCACAACCAAACCTGATAGCAGACATGAATGATATGATGGTTCTTGACATTTTGCTTGATATCTGTCGACAAATGCAAAGCCTCATAGAGGTATTAGACAATCATCAGCGGAAAACCAAGGAAATTAAGAGCAGTGGGTTGATCACGTTCAGTCTTGACGAATTGCCGAAGAAAGAAATTCTTCAAGAACATCAAGAATTTAAGAATACCTCACTGGAGCACCTGAAATCGTTTGTGACGACACGATGATGGAATTTGTGATCTCACCATCATTCTTTGAAGAACGGATCTCACAACTTAAGGATTACATCCCTACCACTCGTGCATTACCGGAATTCTATTACGGGCTGTGGTTGGATGTGCATTCCACGAACTTCTTCCTTAGCCTTTGCAAAATTCGTGGACGAATTTTTTCAAGCCATCGAGGGTTGATGCAGTAGCGGGCCCATAAATTGAGATGGGGTTGGATAAGAATCTTTCTAGGATTTAATTGGGATATATGTAATCTTTTATTTTTGGGAATTTAGATGATACAATTAGGTAGAATTTTATTTTAAGTATTTAAATAAGTTGTCTTCTTGTCTTAATAGGCAACCATAGGTTTGGTAAGTTATTAGGATATCCAAGATTAGGATTTCTATTTCAGTCATTTTTATTTTAGTTAAGTTTTATCTCTCTTTTCCTTTAAATATATGTAACCGAACCATTCAATGGGAGAAGATTTGAAGAATGAATTGAATAGGGATTTGGGTTGTCTACGGGCAAAAATTGTGTGAAGCTCTCTCTCTTTCTCTCTCTCTCTCTCTTGTCTCTGCGATCAGAACCAACCATCCTCTTTAGTTTGTTCCCCCTCCTTCCCCCCTTACTAATTCTTCTTTCTTCTTAACCTTCCCCTGTTCTGGGCGGTAGAAGCAGCCGCCACATTCCATCATCCTGCCTTCTTTCACGCTGAAACCTTGGGCATACCTTCAACCCCTAAGGGCGACTAAACCCTTTGAGTTTCACCTTCAATAGTTCTTCTTTAGTGAGGTTTGAAGATCTGCAACCAGATCTGGTTCATTCTTGCCGCCCAGGTGAGTTGCAGAAATTTCCAGACTGATTTTGGGCTTCTGATTTGGTTGTCTAATGGCTGGATTTAATAGGCCAGAATGTTATCGATCTTCCCTTTAAATTTCAGAACCAGTCGAACCATATTGAGAGAGCTCTATCTTCCTGAGTCCAGACCAGGTTTCCGTCTCCTACCCCTGTCGAGAGCTTGGAGATGTACCCTCCCTACAATTCTAACTTCTCTTTTACTTTTATCTCCTTCTTTCCTAAAGTGCCCCTCTCTTTTGATCTTATTCTTCCCATAGCCATCTCTTATATTTGATTCCTAGTTTAACCCTAATCTTTAATTTTAATTCCTATCATAGCCTAAGGTTTGTTTGTTTATCTAGAGTTATTATAAACTTCTGGTTAATTACAAAATTGCCACTGATTTGTTCAAGTAAAGCTTATATTATTTCGTTGGGCCCATTAGTGAATCCATTAGGGTTTTGCAACCCGGGTCCCGCATCACACAGGCTCTCCACAGTTAGGCCACACAGGCACAAACCACTCAATTTCTGTTAATAATTTTAATCTGCCTTCTCCATCGATTTCATGTGCTTTTAAAGGGAAAAGTTGGCTAAACTACTTGAAAATAAAATCCCTAATTCAAATAGAAACCATGTGCAAGGAACTAAAATCCTACCTAGCCTACCCAAATATGACAAAGAAAAGAAGATTACAAATATTCTCCAATTAAAATAAAGTCCTGCAGAGATTCCCAACCATATCCATCTCATCATGTGGGTTCGCCACTGCATCATATCATATTGCTGTTTATTTCATCGAGGTAGCACCTTTTTTTATTCTTTAATTATCGTCATCATTTAAAACTTTTAGATCTTCTGAAATTATTTTTGGTCCTAATATTTCCAGCAGTTTAATATGCACTGACTGACATGCCAACCAATAAGACACCCATTGATACGGTTATTTAAAACCATGGAGAGTTGGAGATAATTTGCACAGAATATGAAAATACCCTTTAGATTTATACTTTATTACTAGTGACTCTGGCTATCTTGACTCTAGGTGCAAATTGTCTTTGTAATAAAGCAATCCTATGGGACATTGTAACTGTCAAAAAAATACAATGAATCTCTCATTCATGCTTTAGAATCTAGGTGAAGTTCCAACTAGTAATATTACTAGCATTGCTATATTGATGGTTTTAGGGTTTTAGCTTTTCTTTCTTATTGTCTAAACACTGTAAGTTTGAATCATCTTTATTACAATTAAGTTTATTTTAGCCGCATTTATATCCTGATCTATTGGGAATCACTAATATCCTCCTGAGCCTAAGTTTTCCATAATTTTGCTTGAATTTCTGTAATTTGGAAACGTACCGTCTTTTAACCCCTTTGTTCCTATATATTTCATATGAAGCTTCCCTTGTTCTGGTTCTAACATTCATACCTCGAATGCTATTTGCTTTGAAATTTCATGTTTTAGGGATGTCTTTCATTAAGGAATTAATAACTTAAAAGTATTCCTTTAACTGAAATCATAGTCATCTGCCATCATTGTGATTTTTACTTCCTTTTGCATAACATTATTTGTTTGAATTGCAGACCAGCCATCCTTGTTAGTGATATTTTGTGGCAGTATGATGATTATCATTCTTCAACATCATCTCACCAACTACTAAGGCGGAAAGAAACATTCCCAGGTATACTGTTATGGCTTTACTAGTAGCGATTGCTGAAAGCATTAAAGGGCATAATATAGACATCTTCCCACTTGGATGTTCCTTACATAATCTTTTTTAACAGTTGGTCATGTATCCTTTAGATGTTGAATGAGTATCCATTAGATGTCGAATGAGACACTAGAAATACCTGACCCACCCACCCACCCACCCACCCACAAACAACACCCAAAAAAAAGCACTGGATATTATAAATTCACACTAAAAAATGCTGCACCCTCTCCCCTACACCCAAAATCATTCTATTTAGAGTGATGACTCCTCATTTTCTAGGTCTTGTCCATCGAGATATTGCCCCGCTGTGGGATCCGCGCACAGGTGCTGTTACTTGTGTTGGGTTTTGTACATGTTCAGCCCGGCATAATATTGTGTTGGATTGGGTTTGGACCATAGTTGTCAAGGTGCCAAGGCGAACCAAGGCGTTGGAGGCCTGAAGGGGTGCCTAGGCGACCAAGGCGCTCGATTTTCCAAGGCACCACAAGGCCTCTTAGGAGACTAGGCGGCGCCTTGAAAACTATGCTTTGGACATTGGTCAACTAACATACTCATACAACAATTACATCTATGGAATATGAATATTGTTCAGATGTATAGTGTGCCTAAACACAAAAAAATTGCCTCTTCAACCTTTTTTTTTTTTTTTTTTTTGGGGGTGTTGTTCAGTGACAAAATGGTCTGGGCTTCTGCTTTTTTTTCCTATCTTACTGATATGACAAACCAGATAATCCATTTTGTTTGCATGCGAAGCACTGTATATTCGTACCTGGATATGGGCTTGTAGTGCTTCAGAGTGCAGCTGATTTGCATGAAACAGATTTATTCTTGTAATATTTTAGTTATTTTCTTCTTCAAATTACATTTGAAATGCTGTTAGAACAGTCATATCATTTTTACCTGCATCATGAGGTTCTGCTACCTCTTTCTTTTTCAGCATTGAAGACAAATCCAGCTTCTCTTCAATTGTCACTGGAGGAGAGAGAAGCAGCTTACCTGGCTGCTCGTGAACGAATCTTTTCAGCTGATGACAATGAAATAAAGCAATCTGTCTCACAGAAGCCTCGAAATGTTCCTGTGGTTGCTCGCAGGATGATCGCTCATGCACTTGGCCACAGGATTGATTTATCCAATGATAAGACCACCCTCCTGGGCAGTATAGAAAATGAAAAGCAAATGGAGAAATTTAATGTTAAAGAGACTAAAGTCCATAAAAATTCAAGGTTGGAAGCTTCTGAGGGGAACATGTCACAGTCGAGCCAACGTTTGACCTCGAGTGGTACTAAGATGTGCGGCACACCAGCGGGCAGATGTCTTATTAATGATGCGTCAGAGGGTGAAAAGGTGATGCAAAAGCAGCCAGCTGCTAAGCAGTCTGCTAGAGTTGGTGTGCAACGGACTGGAAACTCTGGCAGAGTTGCTTGCCAGGAAAATATTAAGCGGGAGCATATGGGAGCCGCGAGGAGGATGTTTGCTCATGCTTTGGGCCTGAACTCAACCAAGGAGAATCCTGGTCTTATGCTGAAGTGCAGCGAAACCAAGCCAATTGACAGAGAGTAATGTGAAAGGTTATGAACCTAATGAGTGGCCTATTCTTTCTGTTGTTCTCAGTACATTCGAAGAGCCTTTGTTGACAAGAGAAAGTGTGAATGAGTGCCTCGACTGTTAACTTTCTTCATGATGTCTCTTACTTCCTGGAAAGGAAGGATAGGAGAGTAAGCCAGTGTTATCTTTAGATTTTTGGAGGCTTCTCACTCTTTTCAGCACTGTGAATGTGGAGGCATTCTTGTCACATGGGAATTTTGAAACTCATTCTGTGGAAGATATCAAAAAAGGAGATGGGTGACAGGCTGCATGGAAAAGATGATCCTATTAAACTGAGGTGGCTTAGAAAGCTTTGATGTAGTTGAACCGATAAGATTTGAGAGCTGAATTTTCATGGTTGCTCTATTGAGAAGATTGATGTTCTGGTGCTGCATCTTTTTTCTGACCTCAGTACACTTAGATTGTGTTTGGTTCAGTTGGCTTCTTGTTAAAAAGGGGATATATCTCAGCTCACAGAGATGAACTGGATCAGGTGTGTGTTTTTTTAGTGAATGAACTGGGTCAAATCTGTTCGTATCAGTTTGGAAGAAATTGATGGGTACATTTTTCTTGTCTCTTTAATCACTGGTCGTTTGGATTCTACTTTATCCAGTTTGCTATCTGTAAGGTGATCTATTTGGAGTCAGTGGTGGTATTAGAATAGGAAGGATATGATCATGTCCTGGTATGGCAGGTGGAATTAAGGTATCTATGTTTAGTCAGAAAATTTCAGGTTCATGTTACTTATGAACAGGCATGAACTATCCTTGTTTTTCGTTTAGTTTGAACAGATTAATGCTGAAGGAGGAAATGTTTATAATTACTGTTAAAAGTATTTATTGAGTACTCCTTGTCTTGTTATTGTTTAAAATTTCAAACAATTACAACTTTTTATTTTTATTTTTTTAAACAGTGTTAAGCTTAATGTGCAATGGACAAGTCTACCCCTGAATGATTTGTTAGCAAAAATCACTTACATCATGAAAAGACTAATTTAACCTTATTGTTTCACTGAAAATTAGAAAGGAAAGTAAACTTCCAACATCATCAAAATGCTATCAGCGGAAAAAACGGAGAGTTCTGAAGCTTGCCAAAGCTTGCAGATCTCTTGAAGCAATAGATTGATTGAGTTGATATTAAGTCCCCCTCCCCATTTTTTCTTGCTCTACACAACTACTGAATCAGATCACCAAGGGCGAGGTCTCTGGTTCAAGTCCAGGATGGCCCAGCTGCGCCAGGAGAAAAGTCCCCATTCTTGCTCCACTTGGCTCGGGGGACACAACTACTGAATCAGATCACCAACGTGACGGTCTGAATATCAGATCTGTCTCACGAGCTGGATCGTGCAAATCAAAAGTGTGTAGTGGGCTACGGGAAGTAGAGTAACCGGGGAGAGAGGGTCGAGCTTCATCAAGCAGTATGTTGCTGATCTTGATATCCCTATGAATCACCTGGTTCTGTCTCACATTCTTGATGTGGTAGGCCAGAGCAGAGGTCCCTGTGAATCTTGAATCATCGTGGCAGCATGAACCGGTTGGTGGTAGCGGTGGCGGTGGCGGTGACGAATAAGCAAAAAGACTGGATCTTTGTGTTCAATGTGGATTCGATCTGAATCCTCTTTTACCTTTTTCTTAATCCACAAGGCAACAGAATATGTTCTGGGCTAGCAATTCATGAATATCGAAAACCTTTTGGTCTCCTCTCTAGAATCTTGATTCTTTTTGGTATGGATCTCTCGTTTTCAAAACAATCATCCGAACTCATTCTCTTGTAAATTTCTTCTCAAACCAAACTTATAGTCCGGTCAAATAATTCTATCCTGATCATGTGGTTATAAACTAAAAACTCGTGCCATGGGTTCTTTCTTTCATTCTTGAGAATGGAGAATCTAAAAAAGACTTGTAGTTTTCCTTAAGTGGTAAATGAGATCCGAGCAACCTGGATCCATCGATCCGAAGTCGACGCAGCCGGCAAGGGACAATGAAGGCAAATTTCAGAAAAAATAAGGCTGATCCCAATTCCAGATTGGCCAATTCCGTGCCTTGAACCTTGTTTACTATTTGGACAAACATCATAATTTCACGAAATACATCTATTAGGAGATTTCTCTGCCCCACCTATAAGCCTGAGACCCTCACCAAGGCTAAGGATGTCAATCGGTACAATATTCGATACAATTTCTATATGGTACAGAAGATAAAAATGGTGATATTGATACCATACCTACTTGTTTCGTTTCCAATTTTTCATACCGTTATCGATTGGCTTGGTATGGTTTTTATTTCATATATACATACAGATTCTTATCCGGTATATATACGGTTTCATAGAAAATTTGATGTACAAGAGAGAAAAATCAGTATAAATTTATACTGGTATATATATTCAATATGTAGGGACCGATTCAGTCCATTACATTTTATACAGTAACGTACCAACTTCAGCTCTGCTCCATTTTTTCATACCATCACCATACCGATTCTTATTCAATATATATACAATTTCATACAAAATTTGGTGTGCAAAAGAAAATTCGATAAAAATTTATATCAATATATATTCAATACGTTTTCGGTACGGTTTCGATTTCAGTATATCATGCCAATACCAAATTGCCACCCCCCTTATCCAGGGTTAATCCATATGGGATTAAGGGAGTTGGGACTCTTTGAGGCCATGACAAGTAGCAATCTTGATGTAGAAGAATTGAGATGGCCAAGAATTGTAAACACATGGTCGTATGTGAATGCAGTAGTCTTTATTCCTGTTGCATAAGCTTATGGATCCTAAGAATTACATTCTCTTGAACTGTTTTTGTATAATTTACCGCAATATTTTCTGATGTTGAGTATTAAAAATCATCCAATAAATCATGTGATACTTTGTGTCCTAATTGCATTAGGAATTCCCTATCCATGCATCATATGAAGGTGTCGTTGCTTTTCGATTGCTCTTTTGGCATCATTTTACGGAAAAAGATCCTCTTATGTCATCCAATCCATCCAATCGTGATCCAGCAGTCGGAGTTTCCTCAGCACATACACTAATGTACTAATATACGTGCACCAATAAACTCCAACCACTGATTCATGACTAAAATCAAAATCTCTCCAACGACAAAAGAAGAACCGAACCCAAATTTCACGCCCATCTATTGGTAGCTCTTTCCTACAGCAAAAGGTGCCTCAATTCAAGAAATTGTATTTGTTGACCTCAAGGGTGTCTGTAGTAGCATCATCCTTGGGTGGCAAGCCCAGGCCATCCATTGGGCGGCTCCAACTCCAGTGCAGAAACAAATACAAGAATTTCTTAGGCTGCATTTGGTATGTATTTCTTAGAATGCATTCCTACCATAGAATGAAAATGGGCTAACATACCAGGCATTCTCTTCTAGGCTCAAAATGTAGAATGGGCAAAAAAAGTGAATTCCAAAAAAAATAAAATAAATAAATAAATAAATCATGTTCTCTAACCACATTCTATGATCCAAAAATGAGAATACATACCAAATACTGTTATTGTCATTTCAAAATATGTTCTAAGTTAATATGTTCCTAACCTAGAACATATTCCAAAAATACATACCAAATACAGCATTATACTCTCAAATGAGCTGAAAACCAAAAGAAGCTACATATCAAGCATAAGATTGAGAGGCTCCCATTTACAGCAGCCATGGAAGAGATAGACACCCTCATTAAATACTAGAAAAGGTTCCTCTTCGATTTTTTAAAATATTTCACCCCAACCTTTTATGCTATAATTTCGCTTGTAATTTGAATTACTAACTTAATAACCCATCTATCATATCTATCTGTGGACTCTAAAAAAAGAAAGGGGGGAATGTATATTTAGCCTATATTATGCCTGCATCAATTGTTACAAGCAGAGAGTAGAGAAAAAAACAACCAAAATCTATACAGTAACGCCAAAGCTAACCTAATCAACAGCTGAAACATTGGTGTACATGATCCCAGATTATCTTTACATATAGTACAGCTTTTAGCTCAGAAACATTTCATCATTTGAGGAGTCGGAGAAGAGGTCTGTAAAACATCCCACCTGTCACACATCATTGAAAGGCAACACTCTAACCGAAAAAATAGCATTACAGCAAATCAAGGTTTTCTCATAGAACCACCAAAAATCATGACTTGCTCTATCTACCCTCAGACATACATACCAAATTAATGAACATAAACAATGGGAAGAGCAACCATATAGAGCTTTGCTTCTGTGAAAGTACTACTCACACCCCATGTAGACCTCAAACATAAAACCAAGCTCATCCAAAGGGTCACAGCTTTCCTGGAGAAACACTTCTGACCCAGATTTTCTTCTACTCAAGAAATGATTGGCTTCAGTATAATTGGTTCTGATACACACAAGGGTTCAGGCAGTATTAGTATCCTAACTCCTGCCAGATTATTATGAAAAACTAGCTCCACCAGTAACTAGTTCGACAGAACCATTTGAAAGGACAAGCATCAACAGAAAATTCAACCATCAACAACTGCTTGGCACACTCACCTAAAGAAACTAGTCAAGGGAGAAGGAGCCAGCCCTTCCATCGAAAGATGCAATTAGCTTAGCTCCAGCCACGTTCATATGTTGCTATCATTGTTGGTAGATTTTGCTACTAAATTTTGAAGCAATGACTGAGCAGCTACAAACTTTTCCCTCAGCAAGAGATTGTATTCATAAAGATTTTGAAGGTTCCTTTGAACATCTGATATGTCAACTTCAGAACCACATTTGATTTCTGCAATGGAAATATCAAAGATGTTAAATTGGAAAGCCAAAAGGGAACAGCTTAACAGAGAATATACAGAAAACTCTAATACTGCAGCACCAACTAAAATGAGGGAACATCAACTGAGATCCTTCAGTCATGTGCGATCAAGAGCCACAAATGCAGGGAGGGATAAAGTTTCAAGATGTTAGAAGGACAAAGAGGAAAGCTGAAAATGACTTTGGTTGGAGTGCAGAATGATGCAAGTGTTTGCAAGTTAAATAGTAGATACAGCCTTTAATAGCGCAAAGTGGCAGAGCAGGGTGCATGTAACCAAACCCAAGCAGTTAATGTAAGACTCAAAGAGTTGGGGTGAGAACAATAGATGAACCCCAAACATATCTTTAGAACAGCGTTGACATCAATTACTCGGATGAATTAAAATAAAAATTATTGAATGACCATAATGTCAAAAGGCATCCTGTACCAACAGCCATATTGAATTTCCCTTACAAGAGGTGCAAAGAAATTGGTCTGATCATGAAAAAAGCTAGTAGCTCATGTAATAAAAAGAAATGTACCTCTAGCAAACTCCCTCTACATCCCAAAAAAAGAAGACTTCCCTTTTCTGCTTATCTTGATACAAGACTTGGATAGTTTCTTTCGAAGAGACAAAGCCCATATGCAAGGAATAAATACAGATGGCATTCTAGTTGGTGGACTTAGAGAGGAAAATAGAATGAATATAATACTCAACTCTCTCAATTTATTTATTTATTAATTTATTTCATTTCCAGACAAATTATCCTCTATCAAAATTAAATCAAAATTAATGTTAAGATTACAACATACATTTGTTAAATCTAGGGTTCAAGAAAGCTAACATATCAGAAACCTTGTTTATATGTTAAACATGGAGAAACTATTCTGTCATTGTAACAATTTCATTGAACGTTCTTTAAGCTTTTACTTAGTTTTCAAAACTTGTTGCATTGAAGACTTCCACATCAGCCGGAAACTATATGTCTTAAGAAATAAAACACAATAGAGGAATAAGCTCCAACTAATCTTTTGCTTTATCCATTTAAAATGTTTAGAATTGTAACCAAGCTTAGTTGAGGTAGAGACACATTTGCCATCCACTATAATATAATCCCAATAATCTAGATGATGGGTGGTTAGGATAATCTCTACAACTTGATCTGGGAGTAGGACCTAACTCGAGGCCATTCAGGAAATCTATGCTTTAAAATGCAAATATATCAGATCCCAATATATCTAATGAAAGCAGAACAATTTTATGTAACATCAGTAAACCCCTTAAATAATGAGCCCTCTAACAATCTCAATGAGAAGAAAATCTAATTCAGATCAACATTCTCATCTAGGTTGTCTGAACTAGCCCATGGTAACAGTTTACATGTGATAATCTCTAATGACTGGCTACAGTTCTTTCGACTTGTCCAAAACTTTACTAGAAAATGAGTATGATCTGGTTTCAGAGGCACCATCATAATCTTTTTCAGTTATTTGATATATGTAAAAAAAAAATTATGATCTGTTTTCAGATGCACCATGGAAATTGTTTCATTTATTTGATTTTTTTTAATAAATTGGATCCCTCTGGATCACACTTCTAACTTTATAAGAATCCATAATTACCTGGCAAAGGTGGTAGTGAAAGGGTATCATCATAAGAAAGAGATGCTTGAGGCTGAGAAGGAACTCTCTCACAAGAAACAACTGAATATTCATTCTCCCCATCTCTCTTAACAGCAGACTCTTCATGTCCAAGAACCTTGAGAAGGAAAAGTGAAAGATATTAGACTCAACAGTCCCTTTACAATGATGCAGTTGTCATCAATCAAGAAAATGTCCATAGCGAATGGATTTTAAAATTGTTTCTCTTTCAGAAAATACAGGAAGGATGAACTTATATGAGTATATAACATCTTTGTGTAATTTCTATGTTTTCTATTAAATCTGTCTATGCTTGGTGCTGTGTATTCTACATTCATTGGGACAAGTAATGCACTGTAAATCAAATGAAAATAAGAATGGCATCTGGACATAGCAGTCATGCATTCACAGATATGAGGTCATGATTTGGGGTTTTAACTTTTTTTGGCTATTTAGAAATAAGGGAATAAATGAATATTTATGACTTAAAGGTACTGTGGTAATATGGGTTTATATCTAGGTTCAATGTATGTTGAAATAAGAGTGCTGACTCATTCCTTACCTATCTTACCTTTTATCTAATCCATATTACTCTATAAATAAAGCATGGTTTTTGTCAATCCAGACAAGCCAGTTACTCTCTCATATTATTTCAATAGGAACAAATGAAGTAACTCAACTGTATCAGCAGACATGAATTTGTGGTTCGGGTTTTGAGGTTTGATGGTGGAGGGTTTGGGGTTAAGATTTTAAGGTTCTTAGATCATCTTGCTTTTAGTAAACATTTAGAAAAGAAGGATAAGCCTTATATACTTTACCAGTTTGTTGGATTATATACTTCAGGATTTGACAAGGTGCACGGCTTGGGGTCTGACAGTTTTGAGAGTGAAGGGTTAGGGTGCAGAGTTTAGGATTTATAGATTGTTTCTCTTTCTTCTTTTAGTAAACATAGAAGGGTGAAAAACCAGATACTTAAGTTTATGGAAATCATGAAAGAGGAGATGATGCCTGCTATTTACAGTTATTATTTAAAACATAGTTGTCAAGGCATCGCCTAGGCACTCAGGCAACCTTGTGGCGCCTTGGAAAATTGGACGCCTTGGTCGTCTAGGCGCCCTATCAGGCCTCCAACGCCTTGGTTTGCCTTGGCGCCTTGACAACTATGATTTGAAAAGGAATGATTCCAAAAATTGTCCTTCCTCTTTCATTGTTTTCATTCCCAAAGATGAAAATCCTTCTAACATTGGGCCATTTAAACCCATAACTGGATGAGAAACCAGATAATTAATAGAAGAATATTGTTTTCGGTTATGAGTGAAATACAGTACTTTATTACTCGGAGAGGTCCATCGCCAATTTATACGTGGCACAAGTTCATAATTTTGGGGTCTAAGAATTTGAGAGCTGTCGGTTTCAGGGTTAAGAACTTTATGGTTTTTAGATTTGTCCTCCTCCAGTAAATAATTAAATATAGGTAGGACGAGGACCAGTCCACCTGGAGACTTAAGTTTATGGACAATATTTTCTCTCGTCATTTGTTGTGTTTATTAAATTTTAAAGGGAACACTAGGAAAGAATATTGAGAACTCTGAGAGATCCATCAGCAAGGTATTGGTGAACACGAGTTCATTGCTTAGGGGCTTGAAAGTTTGAGAGTTAAGGTTTGAGAAGTTTGGGCTTTCGCATTTTGCTATCAAGTTCAAAACAGTTGAGAGGGCAGGCCTTGGCGCAACAGTAGGTTGCTCCATTAGGACCTGGCAATCACAGGCTCAAATCAAGAAACAGCCTGTCTGTGAAGTGTAGGTAAGGCTGCGTACATCTGCCTTTTCCCAGACCCCGCAGTTGCTGGAGTCTCATGGGCTTTTATGCCTTTTTATCAAGTTCAAAGCAGTTATTTTATGAAGCCTTCATATAAGCTGTAGCTTTTGTTAAATCCAATTTATGCTCTTGATTAATATAAGGGAATTTTTTCATGGACCTCCCTTGCGTTATGGCAAATAGACAAAAAAAGCTCTCCACTTAAAAAGCACACTCACCTCCCCTAAAATAGACGCTATTAGAAGTGGTTGTTAAGTCAAAGATAAATGACTAATTTACCCTTGCAACCTTTTCCTTTAATTTCCCTCTTATCTTCCTCTTTGCGAACTTCTGCAACTCACCGCACCTGCAAACCCCCATCTCCATCTCCCCACCCCTTCCTACAAAGGCCAACCCCCAATCCTCTGCCCCTATGCACATACAAACTCGTCCCCAAAGCAATCAAAGCCATAGTTGTCAAGGCGTCACCTAGGCGCCCAGGCGGCCTTGTGACTCCTCGGAAAATTGGGTGCCTTGGTCGCCTAAGCACCCTGTTAGGCCTCTAACGCCTTGGTTTGCCTTGGCGCCTTGGCGCCTTGACAACTATGGTCAAAGCTTTTACGTTTATTTCAAGGGATGAGAGCAGATTAAACAAAAAAAAAATCAGTGAAAAATCTTAACCTCTTACTAGTTATTGCCGGAGGCAGAGGAAGACAAAGGAAAGAGAAGGCAGTCTCCTCCGCCTTGCATGAAAGCACCAGCTCCCAAGCTGCGCACTGCCTGAAAACTTCAGATGCAGTCAAGAGTAGAGCACAACTCAAGGATGCAGGGAACACAATGGGAGAGAGAGGCTGAGGCACCAAAGAGCTGCCTGGGGTCCCCACAATTCCAGAGGGAGTCTTTGGTTTTAAATTTTTACCATGGCATTACAAAACTGTTGATTCTTTCAATGGTAGGGTACTTGACTGTTTTCTTTTCGAGATTGTGGGAGGCAGCCACCCAATCACTCCGCCATCATTCTGCAGGAGGAGCTAGGTTTGAAAACCCAGATCCATACATGAGATTGGCTTCCATACATAGCGAGGAGAATTGGTTCGGAATCAAGGAGTCCTACAAAATAGAATCTTGACAAAGAGGCAAAGATTTTTTTAAAAATCTGTAAATTTTTTTTAGAATTTTTTATTCAATAGAGTTGGAGTTTTTACTATGATAGATAAGTTTCGTTTTCTGCAATCAATGGTGATTCAAAAGATGATTGCAGAAATCATCCGAGATAGGGTTCAGTCTCAGACGATTCGACCAATTTGATTCCAATTCTTGATACCATTGGGAGCAGAGTCAGCTGAGAGCGAGTGTGACTTCTATCAAAACATGCAAGAAGAGGCCCTTGCTTTGCTATGCGCAAAGTGCTACGTAACGGACCACACTACATTGAATTTCCCGAATCAAAACTAGTTTTGCTCTCCTTCCAAATCTAACAGTACTCACCGTCCAACGCCATCCCAAGCGAAGCTAACGCCGTGGCAACTGCTCCCATGATGAGCTGCCTTTCAATCACCATCTCATAGCACCGAACCCTTTGTAACCATCTCCATGACTGGAAGATAGAGAGAGAGATGAGCATGCCCCATTGAGAGAATGGCAAAGAAGACAAAGGAAATAGTGGCTCTGTGTTATGCCTTAGGGTCGATCGTGACTGGACCCGAGTGCCAAGAGGATTGAACTCAGGTCTAGGAGGATGATGGCATTGACGTGGAGAAGGTGATTAGCTGATTCACAAGGAGCACAGAGAGGATGAGGTTGAAGGTGAGGAAAAGAGGTATATGGAAACAAAGGGTTTAAGGGTTTAAATGAAAGGGGTAAAAAATAACTTTACACATTCAGTAAGGGCAGCTTTGACATTTAAAAATATGGTACCTTAGACGTCATATACTTTAACGGAGGGTAACTAACGGAGTGGGGTTAAGTGTAAGAACTTGTAAACTTCAGGAAATGTCCAGTGGATTGATTCCAAATGGGGGGTACGTCATGTCTATTCGTCATAACACAAGGGAGGTCCGTAAAAATTTCCCATAATATAATTTGGAAACAATCAAACATTTTCAGATACTCAAAGGGGAAAGCAGTAAGGTAAAAACTTCAAAAAAGAAAGAAGGCATTAATCACACAAAAAATCATAAACAAGATTAACTCACTTGTAGACCCTCTGAATATGCAAACTTCCTTTCAAGATCTCCTGTATCCCCTGCCAAACATGAGTTGACTCTTTGTGTCTGAGTGCTTTCAGACATGGCATCCTGCATGATAAGAAATAGCTTAACCAATTACTAGTGGCATTCTGTTAACTTTCCGAGCTGAAAGGGTTCAATGAATCCCTGACAAGTCGAATTTGCATCAACCACAAAAGTAAGCAATGGATCTCTACCGTGTCAATGTTTGGGTGGCCTCTTTTACTAAAACTGATGGTACCAATGTTGATAGATTGCTTCCTCCTGTGTGAAGTTCTATCACCCCTATAATGCTCAATCATCATACAACAACAACGTGAGTCCTCCTTTTTGGTACTAGTGTATTCATCATCTAATTTGCTAGAACCCCATCTGTACATTACATATTTCCTCAACTGGATGAAAGATGAAAAACCCCAATTAGTTCAATAAAATAAGTGAGTAATAAATGGTTCATACAATTCATAAAAAGTGAGTGGGTTAAGAATTGCCTTATTCCAATGATCTTGAGCTTTTCTTCTATTTCTAATATTCAGCAGCACACTATCTTCATTACGAAACTTCTTTATCCTGTACTCACACTATGAAACCAAGCAAGTATAGAAAACTATTAAATAACAAATAATATATTTAAATCTCATGTGTCATTCACTTTCTTTAAAATTGTTCCAAAGAATCACAAGATTTCAAAATATGTTGGGATATTTGCAGCTAGAGAAGACATTAAAGAAGCCCTCCCTCCCTTAGGAGCTGAACAAACGAACCATCATAATATACCATGAATTCTAGTTAGGGCAACAACTGAGTAGAGGAGACAATTAATAATTTTTTTACTAATTGCAAGTTTTGGGATACAGAGTTGCAAGTTTGATATCAAAATTGAGTAAAATAATGTGATAAGATAATTTAAAATTTCTGAAAGCCTAATAGGTAATAGGATGATATGTACAACAAAAATAAAAAAATATGCACAAGTTAAAAGGCAATAAGTGCATAACTGTCCACTTGTATCACTGGTTTGATGCAATACTGAGTCTACCAAGTTCAAACCACAATTACCCAGGAAAAAAATCACAGGAATAGATGTCTCCTAAGAAAACTGTTTCAGAAGTTCTTTTCCTTTCTGCTTAGGGATTGCTTCCCTATAAACGATTTTAATCATCTAATTTTTATGTTGCTTATAATTTCTTTATATCATCTAATTTTTATGTTGCTTATAATTTCTTTATCTCAGTACATCAGTAAGTGGCATGGTTGTCATGGCGCCAAGGTGAGCCAAGATGATGGCCAGGTGCCTTGGCAGTCGCCTCTGAGGTGGCCTCTAAAAAAAAAAAAAAAAACAACCTAGGCAAACTATAGGGCAGTTTATATGTAAATTATGAACATTTTCTGTTAACCTTTAAATAAGAATAAGGGCCTATGTATGAAATAAATCACTGAATTATTTAAGATTTAAAATATGAGGGGCCTATGTGCAAAGTAGAAAACTTATTTTTCATTGTCTTTAAATATTAACAGGTCATGAAAGAAACATGCCCGATTTGGGGCTTGAGATTCGATGGACAAAAGTGAACACTGCAGCATCGTCTTCTTCAAAACAAATGATGGAGACAAAACCCCAAACAATGACGAGTAAAAGGTACAGTCTTTTCTCCTTTGGGTACTTGACAACATTACAACTGGTTGTCACCTTGGCAACGTCTTGACAATTATGCTAAGTGGTCTCAAAACCACAGAAGCGCAGCTCTAGTCATAAGTTAGCAGAATGGAATTAAACGTATAAAGAATTTAGAAGTATGAGACAATGAAACGAACTTGCAAAGCAATTGGAAACTTACTTGTACCAAGCAGTACAAAAAGATGGCCATACTAATAGCATAAAGACCACCGAGATCTGCGAGGAAGCTCACTGCATATGTCAAACAATGAACCATATCAGGTTACTGGTACAGAGATGAAATTTCAACACAAACAATATTCTGCATTATTATTTACTAAAAAAAACATTTTATTCATTAAAAAAAATGATGAAGAAATGAAGAGATGGCGATGGTTATGATCCATCATCAGCACTCAACATGGTGGCTCAGAGGTAAACATGTTTATGTTATTAGAAATTGATAATTGTTGCTAACGATCCATGATTATATGCATTATGCATGCATCTGACCGTTTACCTGTTCCATACATATTTGGGCATGGAACCACAGGTTCTAATATTTATGTAATATATTTTTTATTAAAATTTCAATAAGAACAATCATAAAACATTATGACTTTCAGGTATTTTAAAGAGTTTTTTGGATCTTTTTCCTGGACTGGATCAGCCAGGATTGTTTTTTGCACAGGAATGGACCAATCCAACATTGAACGGATCTGGATCAGCTGAAACCAATTCATGATCTGACCTTGACCCCTGAATTCATAGCCCATGGAGCCAACAATGTTTGGGAACCTTTGACCAGCTTGGATTGGACAAATTTACTATTAGCTAATAAGGAGACTTGATAGTAGCCAGCCAACCTCCATCAAAATGTTTTTGTTATATACAGTTTAAGCATAACCTACTCCAACTTCAAAAGCAGTACTAAACTTGGTAATTTTTAATAATGCTAAACAATACTTCAACTAGGGGTGTTATATGGTTTATTATCGGTTAAAAGGTGTGATGCAGTGTATAGGAGGGTAAAACCGAAATCAAACCGATTAACTAAACGGTGTCAAAAATTGAAACCAAAACAGATTATTAATTGGTTTCAGTTTACTGGTTTTTCATTAAACAGATTTGCTTGCCGTTTATAGACAGTTTAATGCATCGATTCTCTTAATCCATTTCTAAATGACTCAGTTATCGTTAAACAGTGTAGTTGGTAGTCTTGTTATGCTTGCAAAATATTGGTTTACTATTGGGTAATATTGAAGACTTGATAGTAGCCAGCCTCCATCAAAATGTTTTTGTTATACACAGACACAGTTTAAGCATAACCTACTCCAACTTCAAAAGTGATACTAAACTTGGTAATTCTTAATAATGCTAAACAATACTTCAACTAGGGGTGTTAGACGGTTTATTTTCGGTTAAACGGTACTGTGGTAGACCTTGGCACACAAAAGACACTTATTGGAAGCTTCATGGGAAGCCGGCAGATTTCGAAGCCAAGCGAAAAGAAAAGCAAAGAAACAGGCTTTCCAAGGGCCCTCAGGCACACCAAACTACCTCCCAGCCAACCAAAGCCTCTACTACATCTTCCAGAGACACTCAACAAATATTACAGGCAATCAGTGGTCTGCTACAGCCAACTGCTACTTCCGTTTCATCATCTGCATCTACTCCTGCCACTTCCCATAATCCAGGTTCAAATTTTGTCCATTCAGGTATGTGCTTTAGTGCATCCACTGTCTCTAATCCTTGGATTATTGACTCTGGGGCTACGGATCACATGACTAGTAACTCTGATTCTTTCTCTCATTTTGTCTCTATCCCTGAAACTAATCCTGTCCATGTAGCTGATGGGACCCTATCCTCTGTATCCGGAAAAGGTTCCATCAAATACACCCCTAATTTAACTTTGCAATATGTTCTCCATGTTCCTAAATTTTCTATCAATCTCTTGTCAATTAGTCAGATTACTTATGCTTTAAACTGCAAAGTTACGTTTTTTCCATCTCATTGTTTGTTTCAGGATCTGGCAACAGAGATGACGATTGAATGTGGTAAGCTGCAAGGAGGCTTGTACTTGCTTGAGGACGGACGGTCTCTATCTTTCAGTTTCCACACCTGTTTCCGCAAACCCTGCTCTTCACCTTGACCTGGCATCCTTCGATCTGCATCGATGGCACCAACGTCTCGACCATCCCTTTTTTACTATTTTGTCAAGTTTATTTCTGTCATTAGGAAATAAATGTAAACAAGACGAGTTTTTTTGCGAAGCTTGTATTTTGGCTAATCAAACTCGATCTTTGTATCGTTCGTCTTTTACACGAGTAGTACTCCTTTTCATTTGGTCCATTTTGATGTTTGGGGACCAGCTCGTACTGTTTCTAGCACTAGTCATAGATGGTTTGTCACTTTCATTGATTTCTATTCCCATACTACTTGGGTATATCTTATGCATCATAAAAGTGAAGTTTTTACATGTTTTCGCCATTTCCATCATATGGTTCAAACCCAATTTGGAGCTACACTCCAGATCCTCCAGAGTGACAATGGACGGGAATATCTCAAGGGGGCCTTTCAGACTTACCTTGGCAATAATGGTATCATCCACCAGACAAGTTGCGTCGACACTCCTGCACAAAATGGTGTGGCTGAACAGAAGAATAGACACCTCCTTGAAGTAGCTCGTGCCTCGATGTTTGCCAGGGATGTTCCACCGCAGTTTTGGAGTGATGCCATCCTTTCTTACTGCTGCTTATCTCATTAACCGTGTTCCTACCCATGTCCTCAACCACCGCTCTCCTTTAAACCTCTTACTCAATAACGCTACCCATATTATCCCTCCTAAGGCTTTGGTTGTGTGTGTTATGTGCATAACCAACAATCTCCAGGTAAACTTGAACCCCGTGGTTTTCGGGGTCATTTGTTGGGGTTATTCTCCAACCCAGAAGGGATATCGGTGTTACCACCCTTTTACTCGTCGCACTTTGTCTCCATGGATGTTCAATTTTATGAACATCTTCCCTACTTTCTTCCGTCCAACCTTCAGGTAGAGTCATTGTTACACGAAGATGGTCCGATGATTGAACCTATGGCTCTTCCACGTCAGGGGGAGATCATAGATTCATCATAAAATGTTTCTCCTGTATCACCGCCCTTTGATGAAATCTTCGCTGAACCTGACACTAAAGATGAACCATCTGCGCTTATACCACCCCTGGCCGAAACTGCTGCTGACATGGAAGATCTCACCAATCTCGCCCTTCTCAACATTAGCAGAGACGAAAACAGGGTTGATAACCCTTTTCGTCTCAGACTCTCGGCAGATGCATAATCTCACCTCAAGATCTCGGTAAATCTCGCAAGTTCTCGTAACTTCTCGCAATTTCTCGGTAGAAATTGCTTTTTGTTTTTTTTTTTTTCTCTTTATAAAAGAGAAAACTCACTGTTCTCGGTCGAGAACTTGACCGAGAACTGTTGTTTCCTCTTCTTTGTTAGTTTTTTAAAAATTTTCTCATTTCTTCCTCATTCTTTCTTTGTTTGGACTTTCAACTTGTAATGGGTGGTGCTTCGGACTGTGGGGATTGCTGTGGGAGCTTCATATCAACTGTCGAAGGTTAGATTCTTACCCAAAAATGAGATTTTTACAAGAGATTATGAGTGAAAAAAAAATTGGTAGAATCTGATGAAATTTTTATATATTAGATATGTGAGCCCGATCTACGAGCTCACGGTTTCAGATTTCGATTTTGGTTGTTGTATGTATTTTTTTCAATTATTTGCATTTAAAAATTAATTTCCAGCAATTAAAAATTAAAATAATTATTATTTAAACTTATTTGATGATGATGACCTATTTATATGTTAATCACCATTAGCCGATTTACCGTCCTACGGTTTCAGATTTCGATTTTGGTTGTTGTTGGTATTTTTTTTCAATTATTTGCATTTAAAAATGAATTTTCAGCAATTAAAATTTAAAATAATTATTATTTATACTTATTTGATAATGATGACCTATTTATATATTAATCATCGTTGGCCAATCTACGGTCCTATGGTTTCAGATTTCGATTTCGGTTGTTGTATGTTTTTTTTTTTTTTTTGAAATATTTATATTAAAAAATAATTTCCAGCAATTAAAAAATTAATTTAAAAATGGTTAAAAAATGCTATAAAATAGGGGAAAATAAGGAAAAATATTCTAATCGCATTTAAAACATGAGAAAATTTTGAAATGTAATTGCTACTGTGTTCAAGTTTGTAAGGTTATTGAAGTTTGTGTTTTCTATGAAACAGTGCTTGAAAATTATGTCTAGACCAAGTTCTGGGACAGGCAATGAAGGCGACAGTGCCAGTTCTTACTGACCCTGCATGGCAGTATGGGAGTGCCCTTCAGGGTGATAGGAAGAAGACCCAGAGTAATTTTTGTGGGAAGAAGCTTCAGTCTAGCGGCATCACAAGACTAAAGCAATACTTGAGTGGATTGGGCAAAGATGTTTCCAAATGCTCACAGTGTCCTATGGAGATATCCAGGGCCATCAGTGAACAGTTGAGGGGAGGGAGGTAGAGGAGGGCAGCAATGGAAAGAGAAAAACAGCAGTTTGAGAAAGCAGTTCGAGGCACTATATCAGAATCCAGTGAGGAACATGAGGCTGAGTGATGGGATGTAGAGGATATGACAAAGACAGAGGCAAGACAGATGCGCCATGCGACAATGGCTAGTAAAGAAACCCTTAGATCAGATGCGTAAAGGAGACGGACAAGAGCAGGTACATCTGGAGCAAGTGGCAGTGATAGTGGATTTTCTCAGCCTGAGCCACAGAGACGGAGCAAAGGGATTGGTTCTTGGTTTTCTAGATCACGAAGTAGAAGGGAAGAACCTATGCCTCAGCCATGGCCACGGGATGATTATGTTCAAGTTCTAGAGCAAGATCCCGAAGTCTTTATGAAGCAAGGTAGCAATCAGAAAAAAATAAAGACAATGTTTAGAGGAAAGAATAGGAAGTCAATAGGGTATTGGGTATTCTTACTCTAAGTGATCGTTTTACATCCCAACAAACGCCACCATAGGCCCTTTCTTTCAGAGCATGCTAAATGCAGTTGCTAAGGCATGTACAAGGATTAGAGGGTCAAATCAATATAAGCTAATGATTCATTATTTGCCTCAACATAAGAAGGAATTACAAGACTGGATCTTGGGCCAGAAAAAAAATTGGAAAGATTTAGGAGTAACCATTATGTGTGATGGTTGGACTGGTCCTACCAGAAAGTCCATCATCAATTTCATGGTTTACTGTGATGGGAAGATGGTGTTCCTTAGGTCTGTTAATGCATCAGCTAAAGTAAAAGATGCAGACTATATTTATGGGCTGTTACAACAGGTGGTGGTTGAGGTAGGAGCTCAGAACGTTGTCCAGATTGTGATGGACAATGGCAGCAATTTGAAGAAGGCAGGGGAGATGTTAATGAACAATGCTGACTACAATCTCTTCTGAACTCCATGTGCCACCCATTGTATTGATTTAATGTTGAAGGACATGGCAAGATAAGTAAAATAAAGAAAGTGGTTGAGTAAGCACGACAAGTAACCACTTTCATCTACAACCATGGTTATTCCTTGAATATGCTCAGGGAGAGATGTAGAGGGGACTTGGTCAGACCAATCATCACCAGATTCACTACAAACTTCATAGCATTAAAGAGCTTTGAGGCGAAGATGGCTGGACTCAGATCGATGTTTGTATTTGAGGATTGATTTTCGTGGAGACAATCAGGTACCGCCCAGGGAAGCACAGACTACCATCGCTTCAGAAGAATTTTGGCAAAATGTGAAGGTGGTAGTCAAGGTGTTGCATCCTGTAGTGCAGGTGTTGAGATTGGTAAATACTGAACAGAAACCTACCATGCCACTCCTTTATGCTGTTGTGGACACATTGAAAGTACGTGTTAAAGCTTTGATACCACATGGCTATAAGAATTACATAAAGATCATCAATGACCGATGGGAAAGACAACTCATGCATCCATTGCATAAGGCTGATGATAAATTTGATGATGTATTTACTTTAGTGTTACTTATGCACCAATATAATTTTTATTTGTTTTAACCACGTGTCCACTGTCAAATATTTCAGCATACTATTTGAACCCCAAGTACCAATATACGCATGTACTTGGGACGAACGCAGAACTCATTGAAGCAATGAAGTTAGTGGTCGCAAAATTGGAGCCAAATCCCCAAGCACAGGCATTGGCAAATCTAAAGGTGAGTTGTATGCTTCAATTACTGGAAATATGACAAAACTATATATTGTAATTGCAAATATTTATAAATTTTCGATTGTGTGTAGATTAAAACCTACAGGAAAGCCCGTGGGAGTTTTGGCTTCCCCGTTGCAGTGGCTAGACATGACAAAAGTGATCCATGTATGTATTACATTTAAATGACATACGAAATTAAATTATCTTATGTTTTATTTATTACGTTTAAATGACATACGAAATTAAAATATGTTATTGTTCTTATGCAGCTGAATGGTGGGTATTGTATGGTAAAGATGCACCTGCTTTGAAGAAGATAACAAGTAGAGTTTTAGCTCAGACATGCTCTGCATCTGGCTGTGAGCGAAACTGGAGTACTTTCAACCTCATTCATTCAAAGAGGCGGATTCGACTTGGCTCTCAACTGCTAAATGACTTGGTCTTTGTGCATCATAACATGAGGCTGAGGGTGCAAAACATGTTCCATGATAAGGAGGATGATACCGCGCTCGAAGTTGCCAACATCTTCCAACTTGACTCTGAAGAGGAAGATCCATTAATAGAGTGGGTGCGGGACAGAGGAGAACCAGCGATGGATGAGCCTAGGGGGATGCCTGACCCCCATTTAGCCAAGCAATTGGATACTGATGTCGACGAGTTTCTAGCCTCGGAAGAGGGTCGCGCCCATACATGGGCACCTATGCCATTTGACCCTCCTGCTGGCACTAATACAGATGATCCTGAGTGGAGTTGGAGTGGTAGTAAAGCTAGTGGTAGTGATCATGGGGGTGGGCGTGGAGACCCAGGTGGAGGTCGAGCCACTATTGTCAATATTGGGGCCGATCCAGAGCCACAAGCATCACCTGTTAGATACACTGGGGAGAGCCTGTACACTCATGTAACACAGGATGATGACCATGGTACACGTGCGCCATCCTCATCATGTAGACCAAGTTCGTATTCGCTTAGGCCTCAGTATCATTCCCAAGCTCAACAGGATGAAGATGCTGATTGCAGTAACATGCTAGACGTTGACGTTGATAGCCTCTCTAATGGCTTACAAGGATGGAGTGTGGAGGAGAATAACACTTATTGCAGTAGACAGGAGCAGTGAAATGTTCCTGGATATAGCACTGGGTCAGCTTACACCTCAAATGATTATGTTGATATCAACTTCATCCCTTATCCCACTGCATATGGTTCTTCCTTCGACGATCATTCAGAAGCAGGAGCACAGACACAATCAAAGTGGATCAACCAACGTCTATTCAGTTCCATCAGTGCCTCCGCAAGAGTCTTCGCACCAGAGTACTACTTTAAAATTTTTTCCATTCTTCCCTAAGATAGGTATCCTTCAGACAGCTACTGATGTAATTATGAATCATGTGTAAGACTACCAGAATTACTTTGCCTCAAGAATGTCATGGGAAGATTATGTTGCTCAGTTGGAAGACAATTTGCGACAACTTTCCCAGATGTATGATGATAGTAGGATGGATCATCCACAACACTCTACGTATTACTAGACATTGTATCTGTATGAGGATTGTGTGGACTATGGGCACATGGGGACTATGGGATCATCCAGTATTGAACATTTGAACTATGATGTAATAATTTATAATGAAGTTTTATTTTGTTTCTCATTCCCCTAATGCATTATGTTATTATCTCATTTGCCATATTTGATTGAATATAATAGCCAATATTAGCTTAAGTTTACAACAGGCTTCAATGTTTACTGCTAAAACATGGTTGTAAAACCAAACAACCACAAAGTGTGAGTTTTTTTACAATTTTATGCTCTAAATGCGTTTATGTATGCTAAAATAACATTTCCCTGAAGTAACAAGCCTAAAAAATGAGTTTTGGCCACCGAGATAGCCTTTTTTAGCTGTCTCAGAGTTATTACACAGTCTCGGCGAGATCTCGCCGAGATCTTGGTTTCGGAGGAGGTCGAGACTCCTCCAAAACACTAAACACTAGATTTTAAACCTTGGCTGCTGACCCTGCTGATCCTACACTACAAGTATATACCCGGACCAAACTCAAGAAAGGACATGCCTCTTCTACTACAACTGCACCTGCACACATCCCTTCGTCATCTTGGAACCAGAGACTGTAACAGAGGATGAGATACTTCAGCCTGGTAAGACTTTTTCTTCTGAGTCTGATTTAGATGTTCCTATTGCTCTTAGGAAAAGTACTAGGTCTTGTACTCAACATCCTTTGTCTCAGTTTGTCTCATATAACTCCCTTTCTTCTTCATATCGTGCTTTTGTTTCTACATTGTTGTTTGTGTCCATTCCTAAACATTGGCAGGATGCAATTAAAGATGTGAAATGGAAAACAACAATGGTTGAGGAGATGAATGCCTTAAAGAAAAATGAGACTTGGAATCTGATAAACCTTCCAACAGGGGAGAAACCGGTTGGGTGCAAGTAGGTCTTTGCCATCAAGCAAAAAAAAGATGGGTCCATAGACAGATACAAGGCCAGACTCATTGCTCGTGGGTTCACTCAGACATATAGAATTGATAACCAGGAGACATTTGCACCAATGACTAAAATTATCACTATTACGGTAATTTTAACATGTGCTGTTTATTTTGACTAGGATCTGCAACAGTTAGATGTCAAGAACGCCTTCCTCCATGGAAAGCTAGAAGAGGAAGTCTTCATGGATGTCTCCCAGCATTTGAATCGTCCACTACTACAAAAAAAGTTTGTAAGTTGAAAAAATCTTTGTATGGACTAAAACAATCTCCTAGGGTTTGGTTTGGACGATTCCACCAAGCTATGATATTTGCCGGGTATAAACAGAGTAATGCTGATCATACTCTATTCATCAAACGTAAGCATGGTAAGATCACTTTTCTCATTGTTTACGTTGATGATATTGTCCTTACGGGTAGTGATGATGAGGAAATCAAGCATCTGAAGGACTTCTTAGGCAAGGAGTTCGAAGTTAAAGACCTTGGAAAGTTGAGATATTTTCTTGGTATTAAAGTAACACGTTCCACCAAGGGTATTTTTCTGTCTCAAAGGAAGTACATATTTGACCTTCTCACAGAAACAGGTCTCTTAGGGTGTCGGCCATGTGATACACCAATTGACCCAAATGAGAAATTGCAAGGAAAAGTAGGTACACCTGTAGATAAAGGACAGTATCAACGAGTAGTGGGTAAATTGATAAATCTGTCACATACCCGGCCTAATATAGTATTTGTAGTTAGCTTAGTGAGTCAATTTATGCATGATCCGTACTCGTCGCATATGGATGTTGTGCTTCGGATTTTGCACTATCTCAAATCTGCCCCTGGAAGAGGAATATTACTCTCTTTTAGGGGTCATGATGCAGATCAGGGTTTATACAAGAAGGAAGAGGAAGGGCCGCAAGCCATGGGTACTGTTCACGTGAATAGTACCTGCGTGAACAGTGTTCCTAATAGTTGATATACTATCTCTACCGCCAGCACTTAATCTATTCTAGTCAGCATTATTAGATAGTTAGTTTGTTTCCTAAATCTATTGTTTAGTTAGTTTCCTAATATATGGAATGGATAGTTGGAAAGTCTAATTACTTGGAGACCAAGTCATAATTTTCTATTTTTCAGATTTAGAAACTTTCTTTTTGCATTGTATTAGAACCTTCCTATGTTATAAAAGAGGTTAGTCTTTCCTATTTTCTAGTCTTTCCTATTTCTAGTCTTTCCTATTTGCTTGTAAGATCTCAAGCTATAAATAAAGAGAAAGCAGACTAGCTACAGTAAAGTTTTTCCAAAAAATTAAGAGTCAATTAATTTCTGGTTGAGCCTTACCTAGTTGTGAGACTCAACCTCTTGTTCTCCTTTCTTCTTTGAGATTTGATTTCTGTTTTGAGTTACAAATCTTCTATAATTGCTAGCGATATGATTTCCTGTAGATCCTTTGAGTTAACTTGCTAAACTAGTAACGAAACTACAGCTTCAGTCAACTTGATCCAGATCTGGGGCGCTAACAGGCTCAGCCAACTTACGGGCCCCATAACTTCCTCAGTTTTGTTCCGATCTTTTTCAACTTTGGAAGGTTGTTCATAATTGTTATAAAGATCATTCAACACAAGTTTCATCAATTTTCGACGGACAGATTTCAAGATAAGTAGATTTTTCTATTACTTTTCTCTGTAGATTTTATATTGGACTAAGTAGGATCCTGTAGCAAAGAAGGCTTGTTAATTTGAGATGTATTAACCCTCTTTGCCACCAATTTGGTATCAGAGCATGGCTGAGGAGAGTTCTAACTCTCCTAATCAGTCCAACAATCCCAATGACCTTGTTAATTTAGTTCTCCAACGATTGGCCAAAATGGATGCCAAATTAGATAGCATGGATGGTAGAATGAGTAATTTGGAGGAGCTAAATCATCTTAGGCAGGCTAAAGTGGAAGCCCCTAGAATGGAAGCCCCTAATGCCAACCTAATGCCAAGACGTATTCTTCGGGCTCTTCAAAAAGTCCCAAGAGAAGAATACCATAACCCACCCTATGACGACTATGATGAACCTATCCGTTACCAAACCCATAAAGTACGGATGGACCTCAAAAAGTTTCATGGGAGGCAAGACCCCGAAGCCTTTCAAGACTGGCTGAATGAAATAGATGACTATTTTGATTGGTTTAATCTTCCTGAACCTCGAAAACTGCAATTGGCCCGCTCCAAACTTGTAGGTGGTGCTCGTGATTGGTGGCGTAACTATGAGTATAGTCTCATGAGAAGCCGTAGGGAACCCACTACTTGGGAGGAGATGAAGAAAGAATTGAAAGAAAAGTATTTGTCTCGGTCTTTCCAAAAAAGGTTGCATAACCAGCTGAACAATCTTCGTCAAGGTAGTATGAGTATGGAAGACTATATATATCAATTTGATCAATTATGTGCACGGTCAGGTTCACGAGACAATGATGATCAAATGATATCACGGTTCCATTTGGGGTTGCGACCTAAAATTAGAGAAAAGATGGGAGTGGTTGATATTGTTAGTCTTAACGACTGTGCTGATAAAGCTTTCCAAGCCGAGGACCTTTTGAAGTCAACACTAAAGCCCACCTCCAGTTCATATGAAGTGAAGCATCCCACACCAATCAACAAAGCCATAGGGACTACGTCTCATGCTACTCCAACGACAGATAAAGGTAAAACTCCCATGGTAGCAACTACAGATATGCAATGCTATCACTGCAATACATATGGTCACTTTGCTAGAGATTGTCTACAAAAATTAGAGGTAAACTCTTTAGTTGCTGCAATCGAGGCCAATCCAGATATACAGGTATGTGAGCCTCAAAGTGATGACACTCTTGTTCCTAATACAAATGTCACGGATGATGGTGAAGATTCATATGGAATCCATATAATCAACAGTATGGTTTTGGTTGCCGCAAAAGTGGATGTAGATAATTTTGATGTCTTTGCTAAAGTTCCATGGATTGACAATGGTGACCACAGTTCTCATGAAGACCACGGTGTTATGGAGAAAATTGTGGAAGACGAAAAATTGAATAAAATCGTCCCCATGGATACCACGATTCCACTTGACTTTTATCAAGATGTTGAGCATGTTGATTTTGTAATACCTTCTAAATATCTTGAAGAAAGTGGACCCAAAGTGATGGATTTTCTTTCAACGTCGCAAGCACAGTTAAAGTTTCAAGATCAACAGGTGCTGCCTACCGACCCCTCTGTAGTCATTCTTCACCATTGCAAAACTCGTGGACGAGTTTATTTTAAGTGGGGGGGGGGGGAGCTGATGCAGATCAAGGTTTACACAAGAAGGAAGAGGAAGGGCTGCAATGAACAGTACCCGCGTGAACAGTGATCCTAATAGTTGATATACTATCTCTACTGCCAGCACTTAATCTGTCCTAGTCAACACTATGAGATAATTCGTTTGTTTCCTAAATCTATTATTTAGTTAGTTTCCTAATATATGGAATGGATAGTTGGAAAGTCTAATCATTTGGAGACCAAGTCATAACTTTCTATTTTTCAAATTTAGAAACTTTCCTTTTGCATTATATTAAAACCTTCCTATGTTATAAAGGAGGTTAGTCTTTCATATTTTCTAGTCTTTCCTATTTCTAGTATTTCCTATTTGCTTGTAAGATCTCAAGCTATAAATAAAGAAAAAGCAGGCTGGCTACAGTAGAGCTTTCCAGAAAATTAAGAGTCAATTAATTTCTAGTTGGGCCTTACCTGGTTGTGAGACTCGACTCCTTGTTCTCCTTTCTTCTTTGAGATTTGATTTTTGTTTTGAGTTGCAAATCCTCTACAATTGCTGGCGACATGGTTTCTTGTAGATCCTTTGAGTTAACTTGCTAAACTAGTAACGAAACTACAGCTTCAATCAACTTGATCCAGATCTAGGGCACTAACAGGCTCAGCTAACTTGCGGGCCCCATAACTTCCTCAGTTTTGTTCCGATCTTTTTCAACTTTGGAGGGTTGTTCATAATTATTATAAAGACCATTCAACCCAAGTTTCATCAATTTTCGACGGACAGATTTCAAGATAAGTAAATTTTTCTATTACTTTTCTCTGTAGATTTTGTATTGGACTGAGTAGAATCCTGTAGCAAAGAAGGCTTGTTAATTTGAGATGCCTTAACCCACTTTGTCACCAGGTCACTTCAGAATAGATGTCTACACTGATGCAGATTGGGCAGGAAATCCAGATCAGTGATCGACCTTAAGATATTGTACCTTCATGGGAGAAAATCTAGTAACATGGCGCAATAAGAAGCAGCATGTGATTGCCTGTTCAAGTGCTGAAGCAGAGTTTAAAGCCATGGCTCAGGGAATCTGTGAGTTATTATGGTTAAGGGGACTACTCCAGGATTTGGGGTTTCGTTCTACAAGACCTATGAGGTTGTTATGTGATAATAAAACTGCGATCAGTATTTCTCATAATCCGTTACAACATGACCGGACCAAACACGTAGAAATTGATCGTTACTTTATCAAGGAAAAGTTGGAGAGAGGACAGGTCTGTGTTCCCTATGTTACCTCTGGTGATCAGTTGGCAGATATCTTCACCAAAGGACTTCCAGGGAAACAATTTCATCCTGTGTTATCCAAGTTGTGCATGACAAATATACATCCCCCAACTTGAGGGGAAGGGTTGAGAGATCGTATGGTCCACATAGATTAACCATCGTGTAGTTTAGATTAATTTATCTTTATGTCTAGATTCATTGTACTACTGTCTAGATTCATTGTACTACTTGTATTGTACATTTGTACTACCTGCACTACCCTCATTGTATTACCTGTATTCATTCTCACATTATAAATAAGAGAACCTCTGTCTATTGTAAGACATGTCATTCCATTCATTGTTTCTACAGTTTCCTTGGTTCATTAGATATCAAAACTCAGGAAGAGCGCAAGGACTGTCATTGCACCCAGGCATAGAGGTAGCAATACAGCCCCCCATGGAAGACATTAATGAAAGAGAAGTGTCGTCATCGAATCAATCTCTTCACATGTTGATTTGAACAAGTCTCCAATGTTCAACGAGTGCCCGAATGAGAAAATCGATAAACACAACGGAATCAACATGTTTGAATCAGTTTTTTGTCAGAAATGCATCAACAAAACTACCCGCACTAAGGTGTGGTAGCAGCACTCCAATTGCTCACCAATAACACCATACAAAACATGGAGAAGGTCATTTTCCACATGCTTCACATCAGACCAGCCAACCGCCTGGTCTACCCAATCAACCCTCCATACGAACCCATCGATCGCCCCTACCTTCCCTTCTCCTGCAACTTTACCAAAGATTGTGAAACATTATATAGACCCATATTTGGAGCCATTTTCCGTCCATATTTTCAAAAGATGCAGCAGAGAAAATGGCTGTACACATCACTCTATATTCATCTCGCTGGAGTCATGGATGACCTCGACAAACCATATATAAACGCATTGTATGTTTAAGCTAAGGTTGCATTATGTGAACCAGCTTTCATATTGTTCCCGTTTGATGCAAGTGGAGGCCATGCATCTGTGATTGACCACGAGAATTCAAGGACGAATTCTTTCAAACCTGAGGGGAATGATGCACGCCCAGATCATATGGCCAAGATAATTGATGACAGAATTCTCACCCGAAGGCCCTTCGAAGATCAGCCTATATCAAGGCCGGAGAAATGACTCAGAGATGACTCAGCACTCTACAAGGCCTAACCAATTCCACTGATTCCATGGAAATTTTTCTTAGTCACTTTCCTATTCTGAAATTGGAAAGTCTACCAAGGAATCGTTTATGATTATTTTGGTATGTCTTGAGTTGCAAGCTAAAGAAATGTTGAGGATTTATCTAACTACAATTTTATAAGGATTTTACAATTTTCTCAATAACAATAAGAAAGGAGATCTCACCTCCAACCAATTCAGTTTTTATTCAACTTTATTTTTAACAAACAAAGTAGAGATATATTGTGACAAGCAACCTAGCTTTAATAAAGGTTATCTTCATTAGGTTTGATCTTATTGCCACTGTCTTTACGCAATCTCAGCCATAGAATTAATAAGGGTAGAGGCTTGAAATTTAGGGTTTTATTTTCTTATTATATATATTGAATTTTAATGGGAGAATGAGACTTTGAATGAATAAGAATGGACTTAGTTAAGTTTCCTAAACCTGGAAGAGTTCTACCCTTGAAACCTAGAAGAGTATCACTACCTTGAAGAGTTGTAGCTTTCCCCTTGCGATTTCTTTGAATCTTTGTTTGTTTTCCTAGGTTGCACACATAGAAGAGTGAGCCTTGACTCTCCTGGTCCATAGCTTCCAACAAGGCTGCTTCAGTAATTGTGCATCTTAAACCATCTAGATGGTGATTAGTGAAGTGAAAATTAGTTACATTGTTATGAAGTGAAAATGAGCTTTAAGGAATATATTCTTCTCAAGTCTCAGCAGTTTTGTATAGAAGGCCTTGGTTGAAAAGCCACTCAACCCCAGTACTGACGCTGACTTGGGAACCATGTCGAAGTTCCCTATCTATCTCTTCTTGAGGCTTTCCTTCCTCCTATAGCAAAGTCTGACTCTTGGATCGGATCAACGGTTTTTTCGTCAAAGGGTCTTTAAGATTCAAATGAATTAAGGTTGCAAGACGAAGTCCCCCCATCTCCCATCTGCTCTTTGCAGATGATTGTTTCCTCTTTTGTCGAGCATCCCTGTTGGATGCACGAACAATGAAGGATCTGTTGTTAGAATATGAGAGGGCCCGGACGGCGGTAAAGACCCTCCTGTTTCCGTTTGACCGATACGTGAATAAGCGACATACGCAGATAACTGCTAGTTCATATTAATTTCCTTCCCTTTCTCCCACCTAGGTAGAAGCAATGTTAGGTTAATTTATAAACAGCTCAAACAATATTAGTCCAGTCATATGATTTCTCAGTTAAGTGCATGAACATATTTTTACATTTAGAATTCAGTCAACATCCCAATCAGCACCTTATGAATCATGATAATTATTCCAGAACATTGTTTAAGGGACAAATTTACTGATGAATATTGCAATTACTATTGACCATCCACAAAAAGAAATAATAAAAAAAAATGGTAGAGAGAAAATGAACAAATAAAACAGCAAGAGTGCAAATAAAAAAATCAGCCGGGGAAAGGGATAACTCATAGATAAAGCGATATTTGAGAAATATTCTTACCAGGTCCAAATGTGTTTTGATTGTCAATCTCAACGATGTAGTCAGAGAGAAGATGGACATACAAAGTGGTATTGATTAATCCATCTCCATAACTCTCAAGTGAGGTTCGGAGCTGACTTGATTCAAAAATAGATGAACCAGGAATAAATTCATGTAATAGAGGTTGGATGAGCTTTAGTCCTTGCAGATTATGATATAACCGAGGAAATAAATTGAACTTTAATATATTTACTTTTGCACCCCTGAATGTAATAGGCGTATCATCTGCGTTGCTTGTGTTCTGTAGTGTGCCACTGATAAAGCTGACATGTTTGTTATCACCATGGTTCTTTGCAGTAAGATTGAACTGGAAACCCACAGCAGCCGCAGGGACATTTGGAATATCAACAAATTGCCATGAAATGTATAAATCATCTAGAGTTAGCTGACAATTGCTGCACTTGAGAGTTACAGTTGGTCCCCAGCTAGTATTGTGACATGAATAATTTCCGAAGGTTGACAAAGAGTAACTTCTGTAATCAGTGAAGCCTGTTGTTCTAGATACTACAGTACCAAGGTTCCGTAGATTAGAACAGCTCATACTTGAAATTGTGGTTATATTAAATTCCATGTCATTCATGAAGGACATCAAATCAGGGGCATCTGTTGCTCTCACATTATGAACCTCAACACTTCTTTTAGAAATAATCTGGTACAGGAACCTGTTAAAGGACTAAGAAAGCCAAAGTCAATATCAAATTAAATGAAAAGAACAAAAAGCAAATGATCATTAACATACAACATCTTCCACCCACCTCCCAAAGAAGGGGGGGGGGAAGAAAAAGGAAATAAAGGAAAGTATTGAAGCTGCCACCAATAACTCACGCAGCAAGTAAACCAACAAAAAGTATATAACTTGCAATAGAGAAAGTTCCTCCAAGCTCTGTTTTTCGCTTCATAGCTACCTTCTGATCATCCTACATTAAATAAAATGTGATTTTAATCAGATGTTAGATATCCAGAATTCCAGATTAAAATCAGTACAAAGGTATTAAGCAATCAAAATTATCCATGGATTGGGGGTCCATCATGACTAATTATTCATAAGATTATATCATCCATTTTCTCATAACCTTAGGAGAAAACCTTAACTTTACCTTGCAAAATAGAAAAAAGAGCAAAGCTCCCAAGTTCTTTCTTTTTTCCCGAAATCTATTCACCCATCATAATCTTTGCATAATTAAGAAGGAAGAAATCCAGCTTCTAAACTCAACTGTGAATTATCTCAACTATGTGGAACAGCCACATAACCTGTTCCCACCATTCCACTCAGACCATTCTTTTTTACTCTTACCATCATTATAATGAACCTCATATCACTTTTTAAAGTTAAGTCCACCATAAAAAAGAGGACAATTCGCCAGCACTAGCATGAACAACCTAGATTACCCCATTATCAAACAGTCCATAATTCTGGAGGTGTCTGGTAAATTTGGAAAAGTATGTCTTAAACATTTACATATAGAATATGAGTATTTTTCCACATCTTTGGATTCAAGATGGAAAGAAGATGAGAGAGAGAGAGAGAGAGAGAGAGAGAGAGAGAGAGAGAGGGGTAATGTACAAGAATTGTTTTAGGGTATTCTAACAAATTAACTAACTGCGCTTCCAACCACTTCTTTCTTCTCTCTCTTCCTACCTACATGCATATCATAATCCAAAAGTTAACACTCTATTTGCCTTTCTAAATGTGATTAGTTGATGATCAGAACAAAGGAGGAAAGCAAAGTCACCATGTTAGATTACTGATTTCTTTTTCTCGTATTAATAATTTTCATGTAGAACTCTAACCTGTGACCTGATCTCTATAATTTTCATATCTATTTTCCACAACCAATCCTATTATCCAGATAAGGTTACAAAGGTTCCAATGTTGAACAGAAATTATACCTAAGAAGAACGAATTTAAAACTGAGTTGAAATTACAAAAGCCAAATAAGACTAACCCACCAGCCAATGTCGAGTGGCGAAGCAGAAATCCAAGCGGCTAATCCACGACCTGATCTGGAACCAAAAGGTCCTCCCATCACCTAATTTACCAAATCTGATGAAGAAACAGAAGAGTAACCAACTGAGCAGCATAAAACATGTGGCTTCAATGAACACCGCCTGCGAATTAGTGTACTTGTTGATCGAATCAAAGGAAAATATCGACACAGGCCATGTCAGTGAGTAATCAACCCCGGACTCCACCGTCAAAGAATAATTGGCGATCTTGAAGAGACTGCAAGTGTTGCTGGTTGAATTTAGGACATAGCCAGGGTTGCAGGCACAAAGAGTTGAATTGAAGACAAAGGAATTCGCCGGACATGACCGGAGTTGAGCCATTAAGATCTGAGATTCAGTTTTGTGTCTCTTTGTGATAAAAATATTTTAACAGAAAGCAATTGGACGATGGCAAATGAATGACGTCTTTTCTTCTTTTGAGAGGGCAAGAGGAGACGAGAACACTCATGGTAGCTTCGCGAAGAGGAAATCGCCATTATCAATGCTGACAATATTTTAAGTAGTTGTTTCTTTGTTTGGACGATTAGAGGTTCGGTTCTGTCAATGTAAATAATTACTATTCGTCATAAATTGGTGATGGGTGGTGAGTGGTTAAACTGGATTACAATTTTCACTTTTATGTTATTCTGGAAAGGGAACTTTTCACGATGAACCGGGATCCTCTGGACTGAGCAGTGACCGGTAAGCTGCAGTTTGATTCTAGTCGCTCACACTGCATCCAGTAATTGGGATCTTCGTTCGACGGAAGACTAAAGATCTTTTTCAGGATTCAAATTCTCTCAAATCCTTTACGATGGCACGAGGAAATTCAGTGACGATCATTTATTGTGCATGTATATCAATACATCGATATGTACTCATAATAAACTAAAGCGATTAGATTTTTTACATCTAACATGAGTGGCATAATAAGAGGATTTCTATCCTATTTTTGACATTATAGTCAGATAATTGTTTGAGTTGCTGGGATACTAAGTAGATGGGATACTATGCAATATTTTTTCTAGTTGTCTCCGGATGCTAAAAGATGAGTCTTTTGTGTAATAATCGTTTTTTTTTTTTTTTCTAGATCGGCCTTAAGTGTGTTGTAATCTAGGTGTTAAGAGGGAAAAATCCCTTCTACTTTTAATCTTATATGTGTCAAGTTACGTCTTCGGAGCCTGTGCGCTCGGAGTGTCTCGCACTCGGCATCATGTATTCGGCCTGTCATACATACGGCCTCTCGTGCGTCCGACCTCTCGGGTAGCGCTCGGAGTTATAGTCCTACTCGGCTACGGTTCTCAGTCGGAAGCCAGAGTCTCATTGTGATTATGCTACCTCCGAGGAGTCCTTCTCTCAGTCTGATACGACACTGACTATTCCGGTCGGTCATTACTCACACGTTGACACGTGTCAGTCCCAGAGCTGACCGACCTAGCTTCCTTGGCTAAGGTCTCCGACTACCACATGAGTGTCCCATAGAGCGACACGTGGCAATCCTATTGGCAGTCTATTCCCCTGAGTCCTGGTGCCTCCATGCTTCTTCACAATCTAGAGATCATCCTTCAAAGTAAACCCTAAGTTACAAGCTATTATTATTCATCCCTCTCACACGCTCAAACTCTATCATCGTCCCACTCTTTAAACTGGAGATAGCTTTCTGCTATCTCTCTGTTTACCTTGGGAATCTAACTTAGGCATCGGAGTGTACCCGGGGCTTAGGCGCCCAACTCCTTTGTCTCATCTCTGTGATTGCAGGTCATTCAGAGCGCGGATCGACAGGCGATTTTCAACCGTAACAGTTTGGCACCCACCGTGGGACCTCTTTTGACTGAGTTTGAAGATTCACACGTGAGAACTCTGGTTTCGATGGCTCACAGAAGAACCCGAGTACGGGCGTCACATGCCCATTCTGAGTCATCAGTGCATGTGGGTAGTACCGAAAGCACGACGAGGGCGGATCGTGAGCCCGCACCCCCAGTACCAGAACCCGCATCCATACCGAAACCAACACCAGTACCACCGTCGGCGCCAGCGCCAGCTCCAGCTCCGAGCCACACGTCGACGGTGACACCACCACCACCTCCTCCCCAATACGTCACTCGTCAGCAGTTTGATGAGTTGAAACAGCAAATCGAGCAGCTTGCGAGAGTCTTGAGAGGAGCTCGAGCAAGCAGCTCGGCGGCAGGAGGGGAGAATCCTCTCCCGGTACCGAATCCGCCACCAGAAGCTCCACCAGCGGTCCATCCGCCAAGGGCGAGGGCGGATCCTGCAAACGCCTTGCCACATAATCTCCCAGCAGATCGAGCTCCTGGACGGAGCGTGGCCGGGTGGCCGGGTCCGCCACTCGGCATCCCCCACCACCTCAACACCAGGTGCCAGTTGCGCCACCTCCGGTGAGAGGCCCGGGGTCCTTCCTCGATGCCCTCCGCCGCGAAAGAGTTAATGCAGAGACACCAAGGACTGGCGCCCAACCTCCGGACACGCCCCAGTCCGAGGTCGAGCGGCGTCTATTGGAGATAATCACTCGACTTCAACAGGTAGACCAAAACAGGGTAGCCCCGCCGAGAACGGCCTATATTGCGATTACGGCGCTCTCGGACGAGATTATGAGGGCACCCCCTCCTGACAACTTCAAGATGCCGGTCTTGGATTCCTACAACGGGAGTACCGACCCCAAGCAGCATTTAGACGCATTCGTCTCCACAACGCTATTCTACCCTCTGAGTGACGGCCTCATCTGCCGGATGTTTCCTTCAACGCTCAGGGGAGCCGCTCGCACGTGGTTCAACAATCTCCCTGCGAAGAGCGTTACATCGTTCGAACAGTTATCGAACAAATTTTTGACGCACTTCCAAGCAAGCCGAGTGCGTAAGAAGACGTCGTACCATCTGTCAACGGTCAAACAGCAGAAGGACGAGTCCCTACGAGACTTCATCAAGCGCTTCAATACCGAGGTGCTTGAAATCAAGGACGTCGAGCCCGCGGTGCACATGTCCAGTCTGCACGCCGGCGTAACCGACCGTCAACTTTGTTGGTCCCTTGCCAAAAAACCATCGAAGAACCTGGACGACCTGCTCGCCAGATGCGAGAAGTACGCCTCTGCAGACGAGACGACAAGGGCCCAGAAAAATAATACCGTGAACAATCTGAAGGCCGATCCAAAGACTGCAGACAATAAAAGATCCGAGACGGCCGACCCGGCGCCGAGCTCAGGAGACCCAAAGAAGCAGAAGTCCGGTAAAGATCAGACCTACCGGCACCCCTACAAGACCTTCGAGTATTATACTCCGCTCAATACCTCGATGACGGAGATCTTCGAAGTAATCAAGAACGATCGAAACCTCCGACCATCGCCAAAACCCATCGGCGATGGGAGGAATAAAGATCGCTCCCGTTATTTTCGCTTCCATCGCGACCATGGCCATGAAACAGAAGAATGCAAGTACCTCAAATGAGAGATTGAGGACCTCATTAAGCGAGGATACTATGGTAACTTCGTCCGAAATGCAGACAGAGGACCAACTCCCGCTCGGAGGGACCGTGGATTACCACCTCCACCTCCGAGAAACCCGCAGCCCAACAACTGCCGAGCGAACGCTGGCGATAATCAAAATGCCGCTCGGAGGGACGACAGAGACCCTAATGGTGGGCCGACTCCCCCCAGACAGTGGGTCGGCGCCATCCAGTTTGGGACGGTTGAAAGCTCATCTGAAGTAGAAAAAGAAAGAGTGTCGGTAAAAGAAAGACTTGGAGGCCGACAGCATACCCAGTCCGAGTCCATCTCGTCCTGGTCGGAGCCAGAAGGCCGGGGAAGGAGAAGAAGGAAGTCTCATCCGGCCTCAAAGAGAAGAAAAGCAGAACGGAGGTTCGTCGACAGTCCGCTCCCGGAGGACCGACCGCGCACAGCAATGGGTTTGCGCATCCCTGGTGACAATGGGGTCTATACCATCACCAAGGGCCCCCAAGCCGAGGGCAAATCAGTCCTCACAATCATAGGAGGACCCGTCGCCGGGAACACCTCAAACAGGTCGGCAAAAGCCTACTCGCGTCTGGTAGCCAAGACAGAGTGGTCGTCGAAGAAAGCTCGAACTGGAGAAGTCATCACCTTCAGCAATGAAGATCTTGTCAACGTCACGGTCCCCTATGAGGATGCCATTGTCTTCACGATCGGGATCAGACACTGTGATGTTGCAAAGTGCCTGGTAGACACCGGGAGCTCGGTGGACATTATATTTTACCATGCCTATCGGAGGATGCAGTTGACGGACGACCAGCTCCAACCCGTCACTTTCGACCTCATCAGCTTCTCCGGAGACCCAGTTACGGTTAAGGGGGGCATTCAATTGCCTGTCATCCTCGGCCAGAAGCCCAAACAGCGGCGAGTAATGGTCGAATTCATGGTGGTCGATCGGCCATCTGCGCACAACGTCATCCTCGGCCGACCTTCGCTGAACAAGCTGAATGCGTGCATTTCCACCTACTACCTGGTGATGAAATTTCCGACCGAGGATGGAGTCGGAGAGTGCCGAACAGATCAAGACACTTCACAGAGGTGGTACACCACCGAGCTGAAGAACAGTCAGCGGGCCTTGAAGACCGCACAGGTGAACATGGTGGATGTTCCCAAGAATCTCTCTCCCAACAGAGGAGAACCCGCGGAGGTACTTCTACAGATCCCGATTGCGGACGATCAGCCAGAGAAGACGTTTCAGGTCGGTTCCTTGCTGCCTGAGGAACAAAGGGAAGAGTTGATCAAATTTCTAAGGCAGAATCTAGATGTCTTCGCATGGTCGGCCTCTGAGATGCCGGGGATTCCTAGGGATGTCATCGAACACCACCTAACCGTCAACCCTCAGCATCGGCTTGTGCGACAAAAAAAGAGAAGCTTTGCACCCGCCCGGCAGTCTGTCATTGACGAGGAGGTACAGAAGCTACTGGCAGCCAACTTTATACGGGAGGTCGATTACCCGGACTGGTTGAACAACGTTGTCATGGTGCCAAAGTTTAATGGCAAGTGGCGAATTTGCATAGACTTCACCGACCTCAACAAAGCCTGTCCAAACGATAGCTATCCGCTACCGCGCATTGATTAATTGATAGATGCTACAGCCAGACATGAGCTACTAAGTTTCATTGACGCGTACTCCGGCTACAACCAAATAAAGATGCGAAAGGCTGACGAGGAATGTACTTCCTTCGTCACAAATTAGGGGCTCTTCTGCTATACGGTCATGCTTTTTGGCCTCAAAAATGTAGGAGCCACCTATCAGAGGCTAGTCAACAAAGTCTTCAGACGATAGATTGGCAGAAACATATAAGTGTATGTCGATGATTTCCTTGTTAAGAGCCAGCAGTCCGACCACCACATGGCCGATCTCGGTGAATCATTCCAGGTCCTCCGAAGACACAGTATGAAGCTCAACCCTACAAAATGTGCCTTCGGAGTCGGATCAGGAAAATTTTTGGGATTTATGGTCTCGCAGAGGGGTATTGAGGCAAATCCCTCGAAGAACAGGGCCATCATGGACATGGCGGCGCCGACCAGAGGCAAACATGTACAGGAGTTGAATGGCCGAATAGCCGCACTCGGCCGCTTCATGTCTAAGTCTGCCGAACGTTGCCTCCCCTTCTTCAAAACTCTGAAGGAGTCGGGAAGTTCGAGTGGACCGAAGAGTGCCAGAGGGCTTTCGAAGACCTCAAGGCATACTTATCATCGCCTCCCCTACTGGTGAAACCAAACCCGGGGGACGAGTTGCAGCTATATCTCGGAGTATCCGACCGCGCAGTCAGCGCTGTTCTTTTGATAGATGAAGACAAGATCCATCGACCGATATACTACGTCAGCAAAGTATTGCTTGACGCCGAGAACAGGTACAAGCCGATTGAGAAACTAGCGCTTGCCCTGGTCACATCCGCGCGGAAGCTCCGACCGTACTTCCAGTGTATCCCATATCGGTGCTGACAAACACACCACTAAAGAAGGTGTTGTCAAAGCCCGATGTATCTGGGCGACTCATCAATTGGGCGGTAGAGCTCGGTGAGTTCGACATAAAGTACGTCCCCAGAACGGCCATCAAAGCACAAGCTTGGCGGACTTTATCGTCGAAAGTACCTTACCAGACCAAGACTTTGCAGAACCTCAGGTGGTACCGACTCCGGAGCAAGCCGAGGCCGCGTGGATCCTGAACTTTGACGGTTCCTCCATGGAAGATAAAGCAGGGGCAGGAGTAATTTTGAAAAGTTCGGAAGGATTTAAAATACGGTCTGCTATCAGGTTCGGATTCAGAGCAACCAACAACGAGGCTGAGTACGAAGCTTTACTAGTCGGACTCAGATTGACCAAAAGCCTAGCCATCCGTCGGCTGGCGATACAAGACGACTCTCAGTTGGTAATCCGCCAAGTACAAGGAGACTACGAGGCCAGACAGCCCGGGATGCAAAAGTATCTCGAGAAGGTGAATTCGGCCATCGCGGCCTTCCAGAGCGTCAAGCTGCAATACGTCGGTCGCGAAAAGAACACCGAAGCGGATGAGCTATCAAGATTATCCCTAGAAGACATCCATGCATTGGACTCTGCCGTGTACGTGGAATTCTTGGACCACGCCAGCACCTCTGTTGAAGTCGTAGCCCCCGTCGAAGTTGTATCCAGCTGGTACGATGACATATACCAATACCTTCGGACAGGCGCGTTCTGACTGACAGGAAAGATGCCCGCCGCATCCAAGCCAAGTCTCGGCAATACACCATACACAAAGATGTACTATACAAGAGATCCTATACCCTACCGCTGCTAAGGTTCCTGCTATCAGACGAGGCCGAGAGTGTTATGAAAGAGGTACATGAGGGTATCTACGACCGACACCAGGGTGGACTATCGCTTTTCCAAAAGATCCTCCGCCAAGGTTACCATTGGCCGAGAATGCACGACGACTGCATCGAGCTTGTCCGCCGGTGCGACAAGTGCCAGTTCTATGCACCCGTGCAAAATGCTCCAGTCGCTCCACTGCAGCCGATCACAAGTCCCCTCCCATTTGCCATATGGGGTATGAACATCATGGGGCCCTTCCCCCAGACCACTTATCAGCGGAAATATGTCATCATGGCCATTGATTACTTCACCAAATGGATCGAAGTCGAAGCTGTAGCCAAGATCGACATCTCTAAAGTGGAGCAGTTCTTCAGACACTCGGTCGTGTACAGGTTCGGCGTGCCGAGAGTCCTTGTGACTGACAACGGCACTCAGTTCGCCAGCGCATCCTTCGTAAACTTTTGCGAAGAATTCCGAATACACCATAGATTTGGGTCAGTCAGACATCCGCAGACAAGCGGCCAGACCGAGGCCACCAATAAAATAATATTATGCGGCCTAAAAAAGATGGTAGAAGACCAAAAAGAAAAGTGGGTGGATATGTTACCAAGTATCGTCTGGTTGTATAGGACGACCAGCCGAACACCCACGGGAGAGACACCCTTAATGCTCGCTTTCAGCACGGAGGCAGTCGTCCCCGTTAAAGTTTTCCATCCAACATTCCGGATGCTGAACTTCAACGAACACACCAATTCTGAAGATCTACGGACGAACCTCGACAACCTCGAAGATGTAAGGGAATCGACAGCATTCCGAATGGCAAGTTACCAGCAGGCGACAGCCCGTCACTACGACAAGACAGTCCGACCAAAACAATTTAAAGTCGGAGATCTTGTCCTTAGAAAAACGATAGTCTCCGATCCCACAAATCAAGGGAAGATGGCCAAGAACTGGGAAGGACCGTATCGCGTGCTCAGAACAGGACGTCCGGGCTCGTACAAGCTGACCACCATGGACGGTGAAGAAATTTCGAGGACGTGGCATGCCACCAACCTTCGAAAATATTATCATTAATAAATAACTTTTTACAGATTTGTCATTTTTTTTTTAATCTCAGTTGTATACCGGACCCCAAGAGGGCATCCGCTTATTTCCATTTTAATACAGAACGGCACATATAGCTCAGTCATCTCAGCAATTGTTTCTTAGCCATTCCTTCCGGCCCAACTGATCACACACAGACATAGATCAAACTTTGACCATACTTGTATCTTCCTACCACGGTCCACAAGCAGACCAAGGTAGCATGAAGACTATACTTGTACCTTCCGACCATGGTCTACAGGAAGACCATGGTGGCATGAAGGTCACACACATCTTCCTACCACGGTCCACAAGCAGACCAAGGTAGCATGAAGACCATACTCGTACCTTCCGACCATGGTCCACAAGCAGACCATGGTGGCATGAAGGTCACACACATCTTCCTACCACGGTCCACAAGTAGACCAAGGTAGCATGAAGACCATACTCGTACCTTTCGACCATGGTCCACAAGCAGACCATGGTGGCATGAAGGTCACACACATCTTCCTACCACGGTACACAAGCAGTCTAAGGTAGCATGAAGACCATACTCATACCTTCCGACCATGGTCCACAAGCAGACCATGGTGGCATGAAGGTCACACACATCTTCCTACCACGGTCCACAAGCAGTCCAAGGTAGCATGAAGACCATACTCGTACCTTCCGACCATGGTCCACAAGCAGACCATGGTAGCATGAAGGCCACACTCGTATCTTCCTACCACGGTCTACAAGAAGACTAAGGTAGCATGAAGACCATACTCGTACCTTTCGACCATGGTACACAAACATACCATAGTATCATGAAGGCACACTCGTATCTTCCTACCACGGTCTACAAGCAGACCAAGGTAGCATGAAGACCATACTCGTACCTTCCGACCACCGTGGCATGAAGGCTGCATTCGTATCTGCCTACCATGGTCCACAAGCAGACCATGGTAGCATGCAGACCATGCTCGTGTCTGCCCACCACGGCCTACACGCCGACTTCGGCAGCACATAACATCGCTCTAACTACGCGATCGAACATCAGTAGCCCGGCTGGGGCAAACCATACTCGTCTCCCAAACGTTGCGCTACACGGATATACCTAAGTGCCCTCGGCCAGCCTAAGCGCCAAGCCGACAACACTTCCGGGGTAAGAGGCAGTCAAGACAACAAATGTAACAATGTCTTAGCCATTTTTCTAAGGAATGTCCGATGCCGGATTCGACAACGTTCGTTTTCGGATTCTACTACAAGCTACCAGCCCTAGCTACTTTAATTACTTAAAGTGTTCTTGGCCTACCGAAGGCCGAGCAGAAAACATTGGCAGACAACAGATATACAAAAAAAAATGAATGTTTATTGATCAAGGCCCTAAAAGGGCAGGGGTACAAATATACAGTTAAAAAATTATACAAGTGGTCTCTTCAAGACCGGTTCTCCTCAGCGGTCGGATTTGCTTGATCCTCGGCTGGCAGCGCAAGGTCCGGGAGCTCCACGAGCGGAGTCTGCGGCACTTCGTAGGGGGGAAGATTGTCCTCTAGCATTCGGTTGGCCTTCGGCTCCGCCAGGACTTCCACAGCGTCGAGCGGGGTCTCCACAGGATCCGAGGGCTCCAACCCATCAATCTGGGTGACAATTGGGATCTCGGACCAGTTTATCTTGAGGGTGCCCTTATCCGCTAATTGTTCCCTCAAATACCTGACCCCCCTCTCAAAGTACACACAGGCGGCCTCGTCGACGTCCTCTTCGTACTGAGCCGAAGACTTGTAATCGGCGAGAGCTCGAGATAAGGCCTCTCGGTGATCCTCCTCGGCCTTGTTCAACGCTTCCTTGGCAGCCCTGGCTTCTTCCTCGGACTTCTTAAGCTTCTCCTCCAGCGCCAGCTTCGCCTGCTGCTCAGCCTGTAGATCTTCCTCGGCCTTCCGCCGCTTGTTCTCGGATGACCGAAGTTTTTCCTCGGACGAATGCACTCTCTTATGCTCTTCGCCAAGGGCGGCCTCGGCTTTGTCCAGCGACGTCCGGAGGGCGACCTTTTCTGCAACGAGGCCCTTGAACTCCGAGGATTGGTTGGTCAGATTTTCCTCGGTAGCCTTCAGAGCCTCGCGCAGAGAGATCTCCAAGACCTCCTTCTCGTCAAGGTCAAAGAAGGCCCGAGCAGCCCGCTCGCTGACCTTGGCCAGAAGATTGCTCATCTGCACAAAAGGGACCACTCAGAAAATGAACATGAATAAAAAAGAAAGAAATGAAGACTCCAAATATTACCTGACTGCACGCTGTGAATGCTCGTTTGTAGACCTCATTGTTTGACAAGTCGGAGGTGAAGGCTATGTCCACTGGGAGGCGTCCCTTGGTGACTAAGATTCTAGCCGCCTTTGTGCTCTTGAAGACCGAGTTCGTCGACTTCAGTCCGAGCGCATGAGAGAAAGGTACCTTCGGAGCCTCCTGTTTTTCACCCCTCTGACGGGCCACGTGCCCGGCTTCCTCCTTGGAGGCCCCAATGGCCCCGGTCAGATCAACCACCTTTCAGCTCTCGGTAGCCCTCTTCGCCGCAGGCGTCACCCGCCCTGATCGGCCTTGGTCTCCTTCGCGGCGATCACCTGAAGGGGCTGAACTTCCTTCGTCGCAGCCCCCGCCGTTGTCTCCTCTTGATGGCCGAGCCTAGGGGCCGGCCTTGTCTTATATACGTCGGCCGGAAGCTCCGCGGTCGAATTTATCTTCTTCTTCGGTGGCCCCTCGGGCATGGGCCCCTTGCCCTTTGCCTCGACCGTGGTCCTCGGTTCTTTCCGTGGAGGTGTGCCCTCCTACCCGCCAGCCGGCTGAGCCCCCTTTGCGGCCTCGGCCTTCCGCTTGGCCATGATGCGGGCAACGATCTTATCGTCTTTGAAGTTCACTGCAAGGAAAAAATAGTTAGTGACAACATCAAGATAGCAGCAGTACATAGTCTGAGTCCTAATGTTATTAAACTCACCGAGGAGACCGTGCTCGGCTAACTACACGGGATCCGCAAGGTCCGAGAGGCGCACAGTCTTACCGGCCATCATCTTGCGTTGAGCCCTTCTCTCCTCCGTCGTCAGAAAGGGGATTTTGTTGAACCCCGTGGCGTCGACCACCAGCCAAACGTTCGACAGAGGAAGAGCCGAGCCGTCCGCGGGAGGACCCACGAAGAAAAACTTGTCCTTCCACCCATGGATGGAGGAAGGCTTTTGGGTGATAGCCGGAAGCTTCTTTCCGCCCCTCTAGCTGAAAAAGTACCACCCGGTCATAGCCCGGGCCTCGGTCAGACTGGCCAACTGGAAGACTGACCGAAACAAGTTCAAGGTCGGAGTCTCACCCAGTCGGCGGACGAACAGGATGAAGGCAAATATGCATCGCCACCCATTCGGAGCAAGCTGGGAGGGGGCGATGCGGTAGGTTTGAAGAATTTCTACAACTAATGGGTGAAGGGAAAATCGGAGCCCAGACTTCAGGGTGTGTTCGTACATACAAATCTCCAACGTGTTCACACTACAGGCCCGCTCATCGGAGGTTGGGAGTCGAACGCGGACATTCGTCATTGGCTCTACGAGCTGGTATGCCCGGCAGACCGATAACAAAGCCGCTTCGGTTTTGATCTTACTTGGCACCTTCCATGCTGGGACGGTGCCGAATGCAGTTACTGATGGTCGGCCGCCTCTCTAACGAGAAGCCCGTTGAGCCGTGGGGCCCGTGGGGCGACCACGCTCTTCGGCCTCAGAGGAAATCTTCTCAAGTTCCTCCTTTGAAACCGTATTGGAAGCCTTGGAGGCAGCGGCCCATCCTTCCCTGGAGGAGGATGATCCCTCAAAAGAAGAAGAAGTTCGGGAAAGGGCCATTTTCTCACTCATTCTCACTCTGTCGAAAGAGGTAATACTTGTAAGCACCCCATTTTTGCCATCCCCAGCCATGAACAAGAGTCTTGATGGGCATATTCAGAAGGGTTGCGGGTCAATTCAAGGTTTGGACGATAAGTGGTGATTTCAAAGCTGATTTTGGCAGGCCCTACAGCAAGGTCATGGAAATACCTTCGAAATGATACCAGGATCATTCAATTCCGATATCAAACGAAGAAGATGTCGCGATTTTAGTCAGATTGAAATTGACTTATTAAATCCAAGGGCTTTTCTGTAAATTATCATAAATTAAGGATTTATTGGGCAAATTATCGTGATTTAAATCGATCGGACTTCATTCGACCATATCTTGATCATCCGACATCCAAATCAGGTGATTCAAGTGCCACTGTGCTCCATTACCTGTCCTCTTCAAAGTGGACGTGAAGAATTTTGGGCGGAAGCTGTCAGCGGGTCCCATGCAAAGTTGCCGATTGGATTATCGTCAAAACTTTAATTCTTCATATCTTGATCATCCGAAGTCCGAATCAGGAGATTCAAATGCCAGTGTGCTCCGTTACCTGTCCTCTTCAAAGTGGACATAAATAATTTTGGACAGAAGCCGCCAGCGGGTCCCATGCAAAGTTGCTGGCCGAATTATCGTCAAAGCTTCAATTCTTCATATTTTGTTCATCTGACGTCCGAATCTGACGATTCGAGCACCAGTGTGCTCCTTTGTCCGTCCTCTTCAAAGTGGACGTGGAAAATCTGAGAGAGAGGCCGTCGAAATTTTCATGCGGAATTGCAAGCTGAGAGGACTCATAATAGAGAGAGAAATCAACCCAGTCCATACTTACTCAGCCCAACCAAGTTCAAACCCAATTTAGTCCAACCTTGTCAAATTCAATCAGTCCAGCCCGACCCAACCTAGACCGGCCCGGTCGAGTCGGGTCGGTCCATGTGTATGTACCTATTATATATATATATATATATATATATATATATATATACATTTATATATTATATAATATATGCTTTATGTTATATATATATATATATATATATATATATATTATATTATTATACTATTTATACTATATTATATTATAGTATATTATATATATTTGTATGTATATACTATATTATACTATATTATATTATATATATATATATATTTTTATATTATATTATTATACTATTTATACTATATTATATTATAGTATATTATATACTATATTATACTATATTATATTATAGTATATTATGTATATGTATATAGTCGGTCAAGATGAGGAGTCCGATAAGAGAGAAAGAGAGAAAGAGAGAAAGAGAGAGAGAGAGAAAGGGAGAAAGAGAGAGAAAGAGAGAGAGAGAGAGAGAGAGAGAGAGAGGAAGGAAGGAGAGAGAGAGAGATGGAGATACAAGAGACAAAAGTAAAAAAAAAATATAAAAAAAAAGCAGGAGAAGGAGGTGCAGAACCACGCTGCCACCTCCTCCTTCATGGAGCCACTGCCACAGAGCCGCCCAACCTCACCGCCACCTCCTCCTACCCATGCTGCCACCTACCTACCCAGCCATCTCCAGCCGTTTCTCTCACCTGCTCCCATCTGATTCCCCAAATCCCTCAGTCGTTTCCCCAAATCCCTCCATCAGATTGAACCCATGCTCACCGCCGCTCACCTGTTCTTATCCCATACCCCTGGTCCCAGTCGTTTCCTGAAATCCCTCCACCAAACTGTTGACTAACCGTCTGCTCATCAGTCGCCGACTCTCCCATTTGATTCCTCAAATCATTCACCGTCCATTCAGCGTGGGTGGACATTTGTCCTTACAGTGGCGACTCCACTGGGGATTCCACGTTCAGACTCCTGATTCACTTTCCTTACATTGTTTGACTGACATTGGATGCTAGATCTAGGGCTACTATATTTATGATTGTACATATTGTTTTGGGGGTTTGGGTTCAGTCACACATCGTGCTATTAGCCGACCCGGGTCCTCATGCATATGGGATCGCCCGCTAGGTGAAAAGCACAACCTTGACACGTACCTTGTAAAAGTCTCGACTGTGGAGAGCCTCTGACGTTTGTTTCTTGGGTCCGCCCGAGGAGGCGTTATACTTCTCTAGGTCGTTTGATATTTTGCAAAATGGTATATCAAAAGGAATCGAGGGGCCCATGATTCACCGTGTAGACGGGAATAGGTCCACTCCTCCTCGTTAAGGTAGCCTTTGCCAGTCCTAACCCAGAGTGAGCCACATGCGTGTTATTTTTGGTTAATCCCTGAACTGACTATGTAAATTCCAACTCAATTACGACATCTGTGCCTATGACATCGAAGTTCTGCCCGTTTTGATTCTCGATTTATCAACATGTTTGGATTCACACTTGAGGATTCAATGTGTCGAACCTTTCATTGTTGATACATCAAGTCTTAAAGACAATCGGAAAATCTCTATCATGGCATGGATATTATGATCGAATGGGAGTTTACCAGTTTGTTCAGTCATGAACCGCCTTTTGCTAACTTATCCCTTATGAAAGTTTAAGGATGAGCATATTCGTTCCAATTTCTTTGTTTTGATAAACCAAGTGGTTGGACCTTGTCACCCCAATGACCCATTTTGGGTCAAGAGGCTCAAATCCGATCACATGGTCATTCAAAGCAACTAAATTGGTGCAGATAATGCTTGTTTAAGGGGTTTCATAAGAGAGCTAACATTTGTATGGTTGAGTCAGCTCTGTTTGTGCATGTTAATTTCTTTTTGTCCTGTCTCCATCCCAAGAGTCTTAACACTTGTCAGCTTTGGCCTTTCCCGGTATCTACTCAGGGTTAACCTAAACCGAAACCATTTCTACTCTGTAGGTCTGGGATTCCATCATTATGAAATTGTCTAGAGTGTTTGCACCTGAACCTATTGGCCCTACCTTGTCCATACCAGTTGAAGCAATGGGTGACGAACCAAATCAGGTTCCAAGAACTACAGATGCCAGAATTGAGAGGGTAGTTGATATCATAGAAGTCATGGTTACCATGATTCAGAACCTACAGATGCAATTGCAAGTCCAAGCGTCAACCATTGAGAGAATGAATTTGGTACACCCACAAGGATTGAGTACCTCTAAGCAAGTTGTGCCATAGTGTTTCTCAGAACCTGTATTAGAAGACACATAGGAGATTGTGTATCAGAAACCTTTGGTTATTCAAAAAGCTCCCACATTCCGAAAGCTGAATGAGGAGGATGTCCCTTCCAGGGATAGACTGAACAGATCAGAGGAATTGCTAAGAGCTATGAAGGCATGGGATGATCAGATAATTTGCCAAAGAGCTTTCCCTCCTAGAAGGAATCAGTCAGTGGCACAGACTACCAACATTAATGCTAATCCATCGATCTCAAGGAATTAGAACCACACTCCTGCTCCGCAAATGTTGGAAAATAGAAGGCAGTTTATAGATTTGGGCATGACAAAAAATAGGGCTCTGAAAGTATTGGTACAGGTTGGAAAATTGAAGGTACTCACACCTCATCCTCTGCCATGTCCACTTCCACTAAAGTTTCGAATGGATCTATTCTGCAAATATCATAACCAACATGGTCATCATACTGAAAATTGTAACGCTCTGAGGCATGCTATACAAGACCTGATAGATGCAGGAGAAATTGAGATCTGAGCTAGACAGAAATCAATGAAAAATGGTCCTCCCCTTCCCCATCACACAGTCAATGGGGGGAGGCATGGGTTCCAATTGAGACAGTCCAAGCTGAAATCGATGGAAGCGTCACATCTGGTGACTAAATGAATAAGGTCTCAATCCAAGAAGTGCGGCTTGGGCAGGGGGTATACTTTTCAGAAGTCTCTCAGTACAAGGTGACGATGGGGCCATATGATAAGGGATCAGAAGGGAATGCATCCTAAGATATCAATCTCAGAGGATTCCAAGTCAACAGCAACATCATGGCAATCACAGAATCAAATCCCTCAGGTTTGGACTGGGGTATGCCCCTACCAACCAAGATCTGAAGCTGATAGAGGAGAAGCAGAGGAGAGAAAATGATACATTTTGAAAGCTTGAGAGGAAAGGTCCAACAAAGGCAGCAGACAAGAGTCACAGAAGATGGCAACCATATGAGGACAGATGAACCGGTCTATCAAGCACAGTTGGAAGCATAGATGAGGATGAGCAGATCACTCCATACTTGAATACACTCAATGGGAACTTCGTCAAAGAATGAGAGGACATTGCATTTATGTGGTTTCTCTGAACCATGGCTGGATAGAAACCTCCAAAGACAAGAACCCGATTTTTGAGTTTTTCTTCAACTGCACCATTGGCTAGATAGAGATGGAAGAAATCAAGATTCGAAGGCTGAGCAAGGAACAAAAGTCATAAACAAAGGCGATTGACATCGACAATCTGTTCGGCGAGGACCAAGTTCTAATGCTCACTGGGGAAGACCAAGATGGATATCCTGATCCACAACAATTCATACTCCCTATCAATGGAATGACCCCCAAACTGAAGTTTTTTTATTTTTTGTTTACCCGAAGAGTTTGTCATGTAATACTATAGTATGGCCATGTCTGGGCCCAAAGTCTACGAGTCCTTAAATAGGTTGAATCTTTTGATAGTGTTGACTCCGTTCTATTTGGAACCTCCTCTTATGTACATCTATTTCCAAGCGTTAATAAAGAATTTTTTTTCAATTTTGTTGTGTCTACTTCTCCCAATCTCTCGTTTTCTAACTCTAACTTTGATGATGATAAGAATAATGAACCATATCCTAAAATTTTGCAATCCATCAAAGCCTCGGAAGAGAAGAAAGCCCAACCTGTCGGCGAGGATTTCAAGATGATCAATCTCGGCACGGAGGAGCAATTACAAGAGATCAAGATTGGTATAACCTTGACAGAAGAGGAGATAGCCCATTTGACAGAATTATTGAAGGGATTCCAAGAGGAATTTGCATGGTCTTATGAAGATATGACCAGCATAAACCCAGAAGTGGTACATCACAAGATACCCTTGATCCCTAAGGTAAGGCTGCATAAACAGAAGTTGAGTTGGTTGAAACCTGAGCAGACTTTAAAGACTAAGTAAGATATCATGAAGCAGTTCAATGTCAGATTCTTGGAAGTATCAAAATACTCAGAATGGTTGGCCAATGAAGTTACTGTGCATAAGAAGGATGGCTGATTGAGAGTATGTGTTGATTACAAGAATTTGAACAAGGCTAGTCCTAATGATGATTTTTTCATTGCCAAAGATAGATATAGTCGATGACACAGTCAACCATAGAAGGCGTGGAGCTGGGGTATGACTAATAGATCCAAAAGGGGAGTTTGCGCCATTCTCGTTTTGATTAGAATTCAAATGTACAAGCAATACTGCGGAGTACGGAGCTTGCATCACGGGACTTAGAATAACCCTCACGATCAACATCAAGAAGTTGAAGGTTTGTGAGAACTTGTCCATCATTGTCTACCAAGTCAGAAGGGATTGAAAAAAAACCAAAGATGAAAAATTGATACCATATCAGCAGTATACAATCAATTTGGCTCAAGAGTTTTACAAAGATCAAGTTCGACTATTCTCCAAGGGACACAAAAAAAAAAAATATGCCGATGCATTGGCCACTTTGGCTTCAATGATCGGTGATGATCCTGTCGAATGCACAAGTCCCTTGGTGATCGAAAGAAGAAGATAGCCAGCATATGTAGAAGTCAATGCACTGACAGCTGATGGTAGACCTTGAAGGAATATACCCTGCAGAAGCAACAACAAGAGAAAAGAAGTCATTAAGGCGATATGCTACGCAGTTCATCCCCTGTGAAGATATCCTTTATAAAAGATCCTATGATGGGGTATAATTGGACTTTGTCGACGAAGAGAAAGCATAAACCCTCATTGAGCAGATACATCAAGGAGTCTGTGGGCCTCATACTGAATGCCAGGATGCTTACAAAGAAGATTCTGAGAATGGGGTATTATTGGAATACAAAGGAAGCAGACTGCGGGGAGTTTGTGAAGAAGTGTCATAAATGCCAAATCTTTGCCAATCTAATATATATACAAAATTACACACTCTCAGTTCGCCCTGGCCATTTTCAACTTGGGGTATAGATGTGATCGGAAAGATTCACCCAAAGGCATAAACTGGGCATGAGTTCATTTTAGTAGCCACCGACTACTTTACCAAGTGGGTGGAGGCTCAATCATACGCCAAGCTCACTGCGAATAAGGTGGCCAAGTTCCTTCAAGAGCATATCATCTGTTGGCACGAGATGCCTCATGCTCTAATCTCAGATCAGGGTCAACACTTCGGAGGAAAGGTACAAGAATTGTGCGAGAATTTCAGTATCCAAAGGCACCGTTCTTTCCCTTACCGACCACAAACTAATGGATTAGTAGAGGCCGCTAATAAGAACATCAAGATCATCCTCTAGAAAATGGTAGAGTCACACACTGACTGGGCAGATAAGTTACCATATGCACTATGGGCCTACAGAACTTCTATCAGGACTTCTACTGGAGCCACACCATATTCTCTGGCATATGATATGGAGGCAGTACTCCCGGTAGAAATGGAAGTACCATCCTTCAGGATCCTAATGGATTCTCGAATCCCTGAGGCTGAAGGGCTTCGATCCCGTTATGAAGAGTTGAGTCTTATTGACGAAAGGAGGATGAAAACAGCCGATAATGCAAAGAAATACCAACAAAGAATGGCCGCCACTTTCAACAAGAAGGTCAGATTTCATCACCTGACGGTAGGAGATCTTGTATTAAAGGAACAAAGAGCGTTTATCCATGACCCTAGGGGTAAGATTCGTCCGAACTGGAGCGAGCCATTCATAGTGAAGGAAATTTTACCAGGAAAGGCAATTCGATTGATAGATCTGGACGGTGAAGAGCTACAATATCTGACCAACCTTGATCAGTTAAAGCGGTATCATGTTTGACCTCTTCACCCTCCCAAAAAAAAAAAAGAGGAGGGTGCAGTTGGTTACGAAAGTCGGGTGCAGTTGGTCACGAAAGTCAACCGTTTTGGATGAACTTCACGACAGGTTTGGGCTGGATTCTCTAAAGAGGTTATTACACCCCACCACTCAGGATTGGTTCCATCATCTTGTCATTATTAAAGGAAGAACTTCCCGCTTTCTGGCTGAACTCTTTCATCCGTTCATCTATCCAACGGATTTCCCAAGAGTCGCATATTGAGCCCATCTTTCATATCTCTTGATATCAACCCTAGTGGGCGTGTCATTCCGAAAAAAAATTATAATGATAATCTGGCTAGAACTCTTATCTGTCGTTCATTACATTCAACGACGTCCAAAGGTTCCAAAGAGCCCTTCATTCTATAAGCCCATGAAGTGGCATCTCCTCGGAGAGATCGACCATTCCACATAAACAACCAAAAGATCCTTCTGATGGGAATCTCATCTGGATAGCTTCATATCAGTCAAATTTGGCCTTCATTTCTCTCACCTGACTTGTGACTTAGAAACTTAGGTCCAGACAAGGTCATACATATACACACATTTCATGCACAACTCACTAAGGTTTTCAATGTGTCTATAAGATATTAAAAAAAAAAGAAGTTCCAATGATTCCCCTACCAATTCTGTTGTGAATCAGGATTTTTTTCTAAGTCGTTCTAGTGAGTGTTTAAGAACTTCTACTCGTCAGACAGAATGGCCATGGTGGATAAGGCATCGAGGGAGTGGAGTTGGCATAAAGAACTTGCTGAAGATAATTTTTTTTCTAAGAGAGGTCCACTGGTATGCCTTCTCCAAATGGGGATAATAAAGCATGTGCCCAAGTTTGTCGAAAGTGGCTATTCAGTGCTGAGGTACAGATGGCCCACATGTTCAAGAAGGTTTCGTCTCTCTCCGTTATGAGTGGCAAAAATGTGGTTCTCTTTGTCTTTACCCGCAATTGATACAATCTCGGGTAAAGAGGGGTATCTGTAAGCACCCCATTTTTGCCATCCCCAGCCATGAACAAGAGTCTTGATGGGCATATTCAGAAGGGTTGCGGGTCAATTCAAGGTTTGGACGATAAGTGGTGATTTCAAAGCTGATTTTGGCAGGCCCTACAACAAGGTCATGGAAATACCTTCGAAATGATACCAGAATCATTCAATTCCGATATCAAACGAAGAAGATGTCGCGATTTTAGTCAGATTGAAATTGACTTATTAAATCCAATGGCTTTTCTATAAATTATCATAAATTAAGGATTTATTGGGCAAATTATCGTGATTTAAATCGATCGGACTTCATTCGACCATATCTTGATCATCCGACATCCAAATCAGGTGATTCAAGTGCCACTGTGCTCCATTACCTGTCCTCTTCAAAGTAGACGTGAAGAATTTTGGGCGGAAGCTGTCAGTGGGTCCCATGCAAAGTTGCCGATTGGATTATCGTCAAAACTTTAATTCTTCATATCTTGATCATCCGAAGTCCGAATCAGGCGATTCAAGTGCCAGTGTGCTCCGTTACCTGTCCTCTTCAAAGTGGACGTAAAGAATTTTGGGCAGAAGCCGCCAGCGGGTCCCATGCAAAGTTGCTGGCCGAATTATCGTCAAAGCTTCAATTCTTCATATTTTGTTCATCTGACGTCCGAATCTGACGATTTGAGCACCAGTGTGCTCCTTTGTCCGTACTCTTCAAAGTGGACGTGGAAAATCTGAGAGAGAGGCCGTCGAAATTTTCATGCGGAATTGCAAGCTGAGAGGACTCATAATAGAGAGAGAAATCAACCCAGTCCATACTTACTCAGCCCAACCAAGTTCAAACCCAATTTAGTCCAACCTTGTCAAATTCAATCAGTCCAGCCCGACCCAACCTAGACCGGCCCAGGTCGAGTCGGGTCGGTCCATGTGTATGTACCTGTTATATATATATATATACATTTATATATTATATAATATATGCTTTATGTTATATATATATATATATATATATATATATATATATATATATATATATATATATATATATATATTATATTATTATACTATTTATACTATATTATATTATAGTATATTATATATATTTGTATGTATATACTATATTATACTATATTATATTATATATATATATATTTTTTTATATATTATATTATTATACTATTTATACTATATTATATTATAGTATATTATGTATATGTATATAGTCGGTCAAGATGAGGAGTCCGATAAGAGAGAAAGAGAGAAAGAGAGAAAGAGAGAAAGAGAGAAAGAGAGAGAGAGAGAGAGAGAGAGAGAGAGAGAGAGAGAGAGAGAGATGAAAGAAGAGAGAGAGAGATGGAGATACAAGAGACAAAAGTAAAAAAAAAATAAAAAAAAAAGCAGGAGAAGGAGGTGCAGAACCACGCTGCCACCTCCTCCTTCATGGAGCCACTACCACAGAGCCGCCCAACCTCACCGCCACCTCCTCCTACCCATGCTGCCACCTACCTACCCAGCCATCTCCAGCCGTTTCTCTCACCTGCTCCCATCTGATTCCCTAAATCCCTCAGCCGTTTCCCCAAATCCCTCCATCAGATTGAACCCATGCTCACCGCCGCTCACCTGTTCTTATCCCATACCCCTGGTCCCAGCCGTTTTCTGAAATCCCTCCACCAAACTGTTGACTAACCGTCTGCTCATCAGTCGCCGACTCTCCCATTTGATTCCTCAAATCATTCACCGTCCATTCAGCGTGGGTGGGCATCACTGTCCTCACAATACTGTTGGAAGAAAAGCTACTAAGCATGAACAAACAAGAAAGGAAATGTGAGGAAACTTACTGGTTGGAAGAAATCGAACTCCGACTGCAGAAGCAAAGATGGAAAATGGGGAAGTTCGACTAGACTCCGAGTGCTCTGATGAAACTCCAGTTGCAACTGAAGCAAATGGTTGAATGAATGAAATAGAAGAGTATTTATAGGCCCTGTGACCGTGAACCGTCTCTTCGGGTTCCGAACACGTGCTTTAGCTCCATTGGTCGTCGTCTTCCGCGCCGAACGCGACGTGACAGTCTGACATCATGCGTAATGATGACGCTTCTCCTCGAGGCACGCAGCCTCCCGATAACTGTCGGATCAATATGTCGATCAGTGTCGCTTCAGTTTCAGCCATTCGATGCATTCGACAGATTCGAAGACGAGCGGTAGTTAATGGCGCTCCTTCTCGAGGCACACCGCGTCCTAGTGGTCGTCGGATCAAGGGCCAGAACAAAAATATTAACTAGTTTTTCATGCACACTTCCATACTTATCAATAATTATTAGTTTGTGATGTTGAAATCTCACATCATGAACCACAAATGGCTTACTTGATGAGTGAAGTAGGAATTGAATATGACTTTTTTTTTTCTTTTTTTTTCGATAGAATACAGAATATGAATTGATGGGGAGTAATTCTGCCTTCGGTATAGAAAGATAAAACAATGGCTAATACAAAGATTCTATATAAGTAACTTCAACTGTGGTTAACTGCTGACCAAGGTTATGTTGTTTTGATATATAAGTAATAAACCAAACTTGTAACACGTGGTATGCTGGGAAACTGGTAGCAAGAAAGTTCCTTTAGTCTGGTTTACGAGAAATTTTTATTTCCTAAGGCTTTGCTTGGTTGGAAGTGGAAATAAATGGAAGGGTAGAGAAGTGAAATTTTTATACTTTAAATGGAAATTTTTGTAGTGAAAGCACAATAAATAGCATCCATCTTACGGGTTTTGAGTTCTTTTAAGGTTTTATTTTGTGAGTTATCAATGGTTTCGGTTGGGGCTAGGTATTGAGAGTATGGTTTTAGGTATGGGTATCATATTGATCGTATCAGTTGATTCGTATTGGTATTGTTTGTGATCAATACGGATACATGTTTGATATAGGTATCAATTTGCTGAATCAATATGGGAACCGATACCTAATAGATACCTAACCAATACGGGCTACACATGGTCGATATTGACCAACATGTATAATGGACCGATACCAAAAAGGTACACCACATCAGCATATGACCAATATCTGACCGATATTGATCCGATATTGATACTGATACTGATACCTGTATCTGATACTATTACTAATACAGTTTCAATACTGTGAACTAAATCCATGATTGAAAGAGAAGTATTTTATTACTACTGATCTATGTGATTTTGAGGCTTACACCCATTCTTGTGATCAAATTCAATCTAGATCAAATTCAATCTAGAATAAGCATAGAAGTGGTAAAAATATGAGTTTACAGTTCCATACAAATTGTAAAAAAGGGAAACAGATCTCGAAGCTGGCAATTTGGGATTCTTTCTCATGTCTTCTCACATAACTAAGACCACAGATTTAGGATTTGAACACGAAGTGCAATGGAACTACTTAAGGCTGCAATATGTCGGATATGGCTGGGCTTTTTAACACCTCAGCCCAACCTTAAGTCCTCTTAGCTGGGCTCAAGCCTGGCTAGGCCCTAACTCAGGACTTGAACAATTCAATCCTAACCTGCCCTCAAGGTCGAAGGTTGGGCCAGGCTGACCCTGATAGAGAGGATAAGGTGATGGAGGGCTTGACCAACCGATGAGAAAAAAAAAAAATACGAAAATGAGGAAAAAAATACGAAAATGAGGAAAAAAAGAAGAAAAATATACGATTGAAGTAGATGGGCCAGAGGCTAGACCGGGGTCAACCCAAGCCCTCAAGCCTAATCCAACCCAATTCTCAACGCCAGGGCTAATCCTGACTGACACCAAAAAATTCCTAAATTCCTAATCCATGGCCGAGGTATGCAACTTAAAAAGGGGAAAATATTAGGTTCGAACAAAAATTTCTATTTCTAATGATGTCTTTCATCGGCTTCCTGAAATGTTTAGAGAACTAAAGCCAAGAGAAATTCCTAATTAAAAGACTGAAATATCTAAATTAAATTAAATATTTTAAGCCTCAGTATTTGTTGGGATGCGCCAGGCCCGTGCAGTGGTGCAACGCATGGGCGACACTTGATAGCCCCAGCAGCAAGCTACTGTGGTAGGCCCTCTCCCAAGAAAAATTAATTTAATATCATGTGGATCGATGATCCACGTATCAGATATTAAACTGATAAGAACAGATACTACACTTGATCTTAGCCAAAAGGCCGAGAAAGGTATGCTTTGGCTCATGACATGGATTTTGTTTTATAAGAATCTCTTCCTATTCCCTTCTATACAAATTCCGATGTGGGACTAAATCTTGGACTATTTTACAACTCTAGATACCCAACTGTATTTGGTGGTCAAGTGACAGGGTGTGTGTGGGTGCCGATTGAACCATAGGCAACGAATACATAATTTATATCTTTGGGCTTTGTCTCATTGTAACTGTTCTGGTTACAATCAGACATTGTCACCAGGATTGTATGTTATTTTACCTAACATCCTAATTCTCTTAAATACCAAAACTACTGCCCCTTTATTAGAGCATGATTGGGGTAGCCAGTTATTAGAATGTGTTCCATGATTGTGGCATGTGGTCCCAAATTTTTGTTGTCTACCATACGCCATATCATATTTGTACCATTGAGGTCGTCATTTCAACACGTATTATACCCATTCCTGTCTTCTTGATTAGGAAAAAAATTAAGGAATAAAAATGGAAGCTAATATCAATAAACATACCTTTTAAAAGAAAAAAATGCCAAAACAAAAATAACAAAATAAAGGAAAAATATGATAAAATTTAAAAGTATGTAATGAGGTCTAGACTTATTAGAAACACAATTAAAATATAAAAAGAGATAATTACTTTCGTTTCTCTATTTGCCTTATAATTACTCAAAACACTCTTATCTTAACTTCTTTTTTATTCTCCCGTCAAATCCAAACTTCAACATCTCTTCTTCCCATGGTATTTTAAAATTTTTAGATTACCCCTCCATTGATTGGTTCAAATAAACAAACCCTTCCCTCTCTTCTCTCTTGGACCGCCAAGCTTTTGAACCAACAAAACTGCCACCATAGTTGCGTTGTTCTCTCTCTCTCTCTCTCTCTCTCTCTCTCTTTCTCACCCTTTTTCGAAGCTGCAATACACCATTTCTGTGCATAGAAAGAGGCTATGGTTGTGTTGGTGGACACATAGATTGAGATCTTGGCTCTGCAACAGCCATTTCGAAGGTCTTTGATGTCATCCATGAACTCAAAAAGGATGTTCTTTCAGACCCTCATTCTAATGATTTAATCTCTCTGGGTGTAAAGGATAAAGATGGGATCCCAATCAACTATATCAATTAACTGTAATTGGATAAAGATGGGATCCCAATCAACTATATCAATTAGCTATAATTGGATAAAAATGGGAACTCAATCAGCTAGGTGTAAATTAGGCAATCAATAGTCAATGTAAATCTGGTGCTCAAGATGGCATGTAGCCATTCCACATCCCAAAGTTTAGGACACGATTCCACTGATTTTGGTGGTTATCTTTTTGTATAAATTGAGGCTCTATCGTGTATAATGAGATATACAAACAAATAATATCTTTTCAATTCCTTCTTCCTTTTATGCATATATTTCATTGATAATTCTCTGCATGGTATCAGAGTATTCAGACTCCTGAACCTATTCCTTTTTTTTATCTCACTAGAAAAACTTGAAAATTTGGCGATTTCTTGTGCCAATTCTCTCTCTTTTCTCTTCTCACACCATCTCGATTGCAGCAACACCAATCATGGCCACTGGAAATCATGAAATCACAATACACAATACACAAGAACCCACCCAACCGTTTACTATTATCAACACGAACAACTCTATCAAACTCACCTCCACCAACTATTTCTCTTGGAAACTCCAAATCGAGGCACTTCTGATTGGCTACGATCTCTACAAATTCATTGATGGCTTTTACAAGGCTCATCCTGCGACCGTCACCACCAATGATGTAAGACCCGTATCGTATTAACCGGTCTTACCACTTTGTATCAGGTCTTCCTATCATGGTCGGATCAAGCGGATCAAGTGGGTGAAGAAACCACAAGGCTAGGTATGAAATTTGAACATAAAATCATCTATTTAGGAGTGTGTGGTCGCATACTTAAACAGGTGTGGTCGACCACACCTCAGAATAATGCGACCACTGGAGTCTGGGACGTGTGGTCGCAGTTTTTGGCTGTGTGGTCGACGGATTCTACGACCCCACGTGCGACCACACGAAGTCAAACTAATTCCGTGATTAGGAAACTTTCCTAATCTAAGTAGGACTCTATATGGAGGGTTTTCCTCTATATATAGGACATCCTTTAGCCTCTTCCATACTTTTAGAACTCAAACCAAAAAAGAGAGAAAGAAAGGAGGAGGAAGAGAAGGTGAATTGAAGAGGAAGACTAAGAGGAGGAATTTCAGAAAGAACTTTGAATCTTCAACAAGTTTAAGGTATGAAAACATTCTCCATATCAGTTGAATGCCTAGAATAGATCATGAAGGAGATAGTGATTCAAAGTGAGACCCCAATCGTAAAATCATGGACAAATTCTAAGAGAATCATGGAGGGAATCTATTAGGATGATGGATTATGTAAAAATACGAATAGAACAATCATAGGAAGGATCATGATGATAAGCAAAAGAATCAACACATGAATGAATTGAGTTAAGAGTGGAAAAGTCGACCATTACATATGTGGTCGCATGTGTGGTGGTAAGGGTGTCAAAAATAGGCCCGGCCCAGTAGCACGGACCGAGCCGGCCTGATATAACTCAAACCGAACCTTAATGGACAGGTTTCAGTCTCGGCTTGTAAAGCCTGACATCGTTTCAGCCCAAACCGAAATCAGACCGGACCAATCCGTTAAGAAGCCCGAACTAGCCCTAACCAATAATACCTAACCCGAACACCGGTAAGGTCCATCCGGGCCTAGTTTCTTAATTTTAATGGTTTTAAATTTTGATGGATTATATTACACTGTTATAGTTCACTTTTTTATCCGAAAGATTATATGAATTTATAGTTCAAAAGAGTATGTTAATTGTTACAATTTACTGACTTACATGCATATAGAAGGAATGATGCTAATTTTATAGATAGAAATAATAAAATAGGCTATATGTAAGACCCGTGTCAATTTAACCCGGTCTTACCACCTTGAACCAGGTTTACCCATCATGGTCGAGTCAAATGGACAAAGGGCGTGAAGGAGATCGAGATCCCAGGTATCAAATCGACCCAAAAACACTTAAAATAGGGGAAGGGTCGCATACCCAGCTAAGCAGGGTTGGACCTCCCAAAACAGAAAGTCAGACCCTCAGTTTTGAAGGGAGGGTCGGACAGCTTAGGACCCTAGGGTCGACGGGATCATCGACCCTCCCATCGACCCTCAGTTGCCGTAAGAAAATAAAATTAGGAAATTTCCTAATTTTCGATTGGGATTCTTTCCTAATCTCAAAGGGACTTATTTTAGGATGTTCCTACTCTATTTAAAGGACGTCCCTAAGCCACTTTCACTCCTTTCACAACCCTAATTGAATTGAGAGAAAGAGAGGAGAAAGAAAAGTGGAAGAAGAAAGGCAAGGAAGAGAACTTAGTAAAAAGGAGAAGAATTTCAGAGAAAAATTAATCTTCTCAGGTATGGATACTAATTCCATGAGTTTCTACAGACCTTAGGATAGTTATTGGAGAGAGTGTGTTCTCGGAGAAACCCAAACCATCAAGCTATGGTTAGGTTTTCATGGAAAACCATAGAAGAATGCATGAAAGCTATCTAGGTGGTTGATTCGTGGTTCTAGACCATGGAATGAATATTTAATGGAATATAGAAGTAAGCCATAGGACCCCAAACACGAAGAATAGATTAAAGAGAGGGAATTGGACCAAAGTGTACAGAGGGTCACACCGAGGGTCGATGACCATCCGACCCTAGGTGTTCCTGACCATTGACCCTCAGTGTTCGGGAAGTTCAGAATCTGGGGAGGGTCGCACCCAGGGTCGATCAGGACTCCGACCCTACCTCCGACCCTCAATTAACAGCATGGTTTGTAAATCTGGAATTAATTCTAATTAAATTCTATTGACTTTGTTAGGTCTTCTAGCAATATAATAACACTGTAAATGTGATTCTAAAGCTTGAAAAAACATCTTATAGCAAGCTAAGGTGAGGAACTAGAACCCCAAACTAAATTGGTTAATAACAAAAAATGTTTTCTATTTCTTGAGTCCTATGCCATGCTTGATTCTATGTGAATATGTTTGTAATGTGCATACAGCATACCATCCAATATTTCTATTACTTGTTCATGCATATTTACTTTATTGTTTATAACATGATGATGATGATGATGATAGGAATAGGCATGTGCTTGTATGTGTGTGGTTGATGTACTTGATGCGAGCGAGTATCAGGGGAGGTGTGATGAGAACGTCAATAAACGTTAATCTTTGGCGGGTCTCAGCACTTTAGCTCTATCTCTAACTCAAGTCTTGTGCATTAGCATCGTCGTATCGCCATTACTTTAGCAGAACTATTATGTCGTAGAGTATCAGGGGAGGTGGTCTCGGTCCTTGTAGTCTCGACTCTACCGGGGGCCTTAGCTCTATCTCTATGGACATTCCGAGGGATCTTTGGGGTGAGGCCTTGGATACACTTTTTGGCATTAGGATTGGTTAGTTGTGAGCCCAGTTTGTAGCCCTCGCTAACAGGGGCTTACGTGTTGGTATGGCACTATATAGCAATAAACGTAACCTTTGTTATATAATGTTCATGGTTGGGTGCATGTGAGTCGACGATAAACGTGATCTTCGGGTGACGTCACACACTCGTGTATAGAGGCGGGGTCAATAAACGTGACCTTTGGCTACCTAAACCTTTCTATTGCATACTGCAAACTTTACACCGGACCAAAGATATAAATTGATTTGCATGCATATGTATTGTTGCATTGTTTTGGCTACTCACTGAGCCGTGATGTGTGCTCACCCCTCGACGTCGAATATTTTTAGTTGATGATGCAGGTTATACCGTTGAAGACTATATGAATGCGTCTGCGTACGAGAACGTGGCAGCGATGGAAGCTGAAGCTGAAGTGGATACACACGACTCCTCTTGTGAGTGCAACTCGTGTGTATTTGATTAGATATTTTATAGGTTTCTTTATTGGATTTATTAAAACATGTATTGGTATTTAAATATTTATGTCTCAGTTGAAAATAGAATAATTTGCTATTAAATTATTAATATCATCTTAGTTTCTCAGTTCATGTTATTATAAGACTTCCGCTATTGTGTATTTACTCTGATTATGATTACGGATGTGTGTAAGTTTAGATAACGCGGGGATAGCCTATTTGAGATCCTGGTTGAATCGTTGGTTTATTAGCGGTTCATCACATCATTCTGAACAGTGCAGAATTGGGGTGTGACAACTTGGTATCAGAGCATCTCAAGCCCTGTCCGCTGAACTAACATACATTCGAGACAATTGTGAACTGAGATAGGATAAAAGTAAAAACAGTAATATTAACACACTATAAGCACAAGTGATGATTGAGACCAAATTTAAAAAGAGAATAATGCATCTATTAAAGGGGAAAATAAGTTACATACAATGAGTGAGAGAAACAAAACGTATATACATAACTAAAGCAGAGTACAGTCCACAACCCGGACAGTTACTCTGTAGTACAAGAAAATAAAGTACGATCAAGAAGCTGGAGGCGAAGGAGGAGGCGGGGCCTCACGATCTCGGTCATAGTCCTCAGCATAGACTTTAATCAACCAGGCAATCTGAGTCTGGGTCGTCTGTAGACTAGCTGTGAGATCGGCTACCCTCCTATCAGTCGCACGCTGAACCTCTATGAGCTCTTCTATCCGCGTATCTGATATGCGCTGAGCAGCTAGCAGCTCATCCACTCTCACCCGCTGAGCGTCTAATAACTCCTCCATCCTCAGGTCAGATCTGCGCTGAGCCTCCCTGACCTCCTGCAGCATCTCCATCATATCAGGAGGTGGGCGTGAAGGACCAGCCGCATAAGAAGGACCAGTCTCAGGTACAGGATCCGCCGCAGAAGAAGTACCAACACCAGCCGCATGAGTAGGTGAAGGCGGTGGTATCGCGTCGACATCCATATACATACGGTCATCATCATCGACAGGATCCACATGGGCTCTAGCAGCGGCAGCAGCAGCCTCGGCATCAGCCATCTCGATACGAGTGTGAGGGCGCACCATCGCGTTCCTCTCATCATCACTAATCTGGGCATCCCACATACCCATCTTGCAGATTGTCTCCCAATCTAGAGGCGACGAGAAGGTCTTCTCCTGGATCTTCTCATCTACCAGGTCAACCCCCAGACGGGTTAGTAGGACTGTAATCATGCGTTCATAGGGTAGATTACCCCTATGACCGGACAATGTAGCACTAATCATAGTCCGCATGATGATGTATGGAAGGCAGACGGGCTGGCGAGTGTAAATACTGTATATCAGGAACTGAGTCAGCTGAGAAACCCTCTCATAGTGCCCACTCTGCGGGATCAGATTATGCTGGATAATCTTACAGAAGACCCGTGGAGCTGGACGTAGATAACAAGCTCTCATCTGCCAACGATCAGGACGGAGCAACTGATTATCGATCTCTGCCCTCATCTCCATCTCAACAAACTAGGGCTCTCCAGGCACACAGTACACCATGGGGCCATCATAAGGAATGCCCAACAAGTCGGTCAGCTGCCGATAGTCGAAAGAAATATCTACCTCTTTGACGTAGTTGGTGATGCGCAACTCCTGACCATGCTCAACGTCATTGTAATTCTTCACCACCTGGAGATTACAATAGAACTGGCGCACCAAATCCGGACATGTGCACGCATCGTAGGTGATGACAGGGAGCCACCCCATATCACCAAAGGCTCCCTCTACGTTGAACACGGCTAACTCAGTCAAGTTCACCATACGACCACCCTCAACCTTCTTACGGGCATAGTCAGCATACCGTGCATCGGCTTCATTGGAACGGAAGTGAAGGGGATCACGAACTCTGGGTACCTTGGTACGAGCCATGGTATCTGTAAAACAAGAAAGAGAAGGAGAAATAAGGAAATTATGGGATAAAAATCCAAAATTTGATTTAATAATGACGTAAGTGACGATAAAGCCCTATTTCTCACCATACAAGTGGGCATGAGAACTTACGTAGGTTAAAATACATCCTACAACCCACATACAGTAGAAAATTTTAACTGACGAAGTCCAATTTGAAGAAATTCAAGAAAAATAAAAAATTTCGACAATTAGGGCAAAAAGAGAAAATTTCAAGTTTCTCGATAACCAACCGATGAAACTCAAAAGTTTTTGAGGGCTTTCGTTCCTCGAGACACCAATAACAAAAGCCCCCAATAAAAATCGAATTTTTACGGTTGGAAAGAGTTTAATTTGGAAAATACAAGTTAAATGTGCGAAAACCTAGAAATGGAAACCTAAAAACAGGTAAAAATGGGAAGACATACCTGTAGGGATGAAGTGGACGTCGAAACTCGGAATAAAATCGACCAACAACAGTGGAGTAGCACTGTAGCAACTCAGAGTGGAGAGGCGAGTCGAAATGGAAGGGAAATAACAAGAAATGACCCAGAATCGGATCTTAAAAATCTGATTTTTTGGTTCGAGGGTCGGACAATTCGACTAGAACAATCGACCCTCGAATCGACCCTCCCATGGACCCTCGGCTCTCGGGAATCTGACAGAAAACTAAGGGTCGGAACTGAGGGTTGGATACCCATCGACCCTCTCATCGACCCTCAGCTCTCGGGAAGAACAGGTCATTCCCAGGGTCGGATACTAAGGGTCGGACATACCATCGACCCTGCATAGAAAAGACAATATTTTTTTTATAAAATGAGCTAGAATTGGAATTGATTATTGGTTAGCGTGCCTACATGAAATATAAATGACTTCTCACCTATTTTGATGATTTTCAGGCACCACCAATCACAGAAAAGAGTTATGTCTGGACGTAGGGTGACCTGACAGACCCGAAATATAGTCCCACCACCACCACCCGTGGAGGAAACCAGTCAAGAAAATAAATATGCACCGGGTAATCCAGAACCGGCAAACCCTACAAATCTGCCACCTCCACCACCAGAGCTAACAACAGTGGTGATGAATCTGACACAACAGCTGCAGCAGATGCAACACACACAGGCTCAGATGCAGGTTGCCATGGGAATTATGTTTCAAGCCACTCAGGCTGCACCCATGCACACATGACAAGCCAGTGCAGCACCGGTGGGTAACCACCCAGCTCCTCAGACACCTCAATAACCGGCTGCACAGATTCCAGTGCAGGTACCAGAAGTAGCTCAGGGGAATTACCAGTATCCACCCCATATGTTTGGGGCAAACCCCCAAAATCAGTTGGACCACTCCCGACTAGTGGAGAGATTTTTAAAGATGAAACCCAAGGAATTCAACGGCAAACCGTCTGATCCGTTGTGGCCAGCACACTGGATAGACGAGATGGAGAGAAATTTCCTCATGATGACTATCACAGAGGAAGAGAAAGTATTATGCGCCACTTTCATGCTCAAGGGCGACGCACATCATTGGTGGAAATCCACGAAGGCATATCTACTGACCAAGCACGCCCTACTGACATGGGCTATATATAAAGAAGCCTTCTTTGAGAAATATTTTCCACGGAGCTTCAGAGATTCGATGGAGAAGGAGTTTCTGAGTCTTTATCAGGGACAGATGTCAATGGATGTGTACCAACAACGTTATGAAGAGCTATTTTTCTTCGCACCACTGAGTATGCAAGAAGAAGAAACCAAAACCCGTAGGTTTGTCACGGGACTGAGAGGAAACATCAGAGAACATGTTCTGGGCTTAGAAAAGAGAATTTATAATGAAGCTGTCCAGATTGCTCGAGTTATAGAATCGAGCCAGAAGGAGAGTTATTTTACTCAGAACAGAGGCATCAAAAGGCCAGCCGAAAATTCTTACAACGGAGGCAATAACAAGACATATAAGCCTTTCCGTCCTCAGAATTTTACTGCTGCAACCAAGACTACTTCAGTAGCTCAACCTCAGCCAAAGCCAAATTCTGAAGCCCCGAAGTGTTTTAACTGCAACCAGCCGGGACATATGGCAAGAGAGTGCCCTAAGCCCAAGAAGCAATTCCATCAGGGATGGGTATATGCTGTTACGTCCGAGGATGCGGCCGCATCACCCGATGTGGTCACAGGTATGACTGAAACTTTTTAAAGTTATAATTACATGAATGAGCATGTAGACTAAATAAAGATAAATCACAGGTATTGTACCTATAAATGGCGTACCCGCCAGAGTACTCTTTGATTCCGGAGCTACTCATTCCTTTATATCTGTGTCATTTGGAAAGAAGATAAACCTACCCATCAAAACATTAGACTACAAATTACTTGTACGATCATCGATGGGGTTAGAAGTGGAATTAGATAAAGGTTATGGACCATGTCCAGTTCTCATTGGAGAGAAGACTTTAGATGCAACCTTGATACAACTTGAGATGGCAGACTTTGATGTCATCTTGGGAATGGACTGGTTAGCTCGGTATTCTGCAAATCTATTATGCGTCGAAAAGAAGCTAACGTTCAAAGACAAAGAAGGAGCAGAATTAAATTTTTCGGGAACCAAACTTCCCCGGAGACGCAAGCTCATACTTTCAACACTAAAGGCTAGGAAGTGCCTTGAGAAGGGGGCAATCGGGTATCTAGTATCCGTGGTCGACCTAACCAAGGACACGCCACGAATGGAAGAAATTGATGTCGTGCGGGACTATCCTGACGTATTTTAGGAGGAACTACCAGGATTACCACCCGACCGAGCCACGGAGTTTGTGATAGACCTTATACCTGGAGCCGCACCAATGTCAAAAGCACCTTATAGAATGGCACCTACTGAACTGAAGGAATTAAAAGTGCAACTACAAGAACTGCTGGACAAGGGTTATATTCGACCCAGTATATCTCCATGGGGGGCACCGGTGTTGTTCGTAAAGAAGAAGGATGGTAGCGTTCGATTATGTATCGACTATCGGGAGTTGAATAAACTGACAATCAAGAATCGATATCCACTACCTTGGATCGATGACTTGTTCGATCAGTTACAAGGAGCGAAAGTATTTTCTAAGATCGATCTTCGATCGGGCTATCATCAGTTGAAGATTAAAGAAGGTGATATTCCAAGACAGCTTTCGGGACCAGATACGGACATTATGAATTTTTGGTTATGTCTTTCGGATTAACTAATGCACCGGCAACGTTCATGGAACTTATGAACCGAGTTTTCCACGATATGTTGGATACGTCGGTTATAGTATTCATTGATGATATATTGGTATACTCCAAGGACAAGGAAACCCATATCAATAACCTAAACGCAGCCCTACAGCGTTTAAGGAAAGAGAAGTTATATGCCAAATTTTTAAATTGCGAGTTTTGGCTAAGTGAAGTCGCCTTTCTAGGCCATGTAGTATCCGCTGAAGGAATCAAAGTGGACCCCAGAAAAATCGAGGCTATTGTGAAGTGGGAAGCACCAAAGAGCGTTTCGGAAATCAGAAGTTTTCTGGGTCTAGCTGGTTATTATCGAAGATTCGTAGAAGATTATTCTCGGATTGCCTTACCTCTCACCAGTTTGACTAAGAAAGGTGAAAAGTTCGTATGGACCGATAAATGTGAGAAGAGTTTCCAAACGTTGAAGACCAGATTGATATCAGCCCCGATTTTGACTATTCCTATTCCAGGACAGACGTTTACCTTATACACTGATGCGTCGGGATTGGGATTAGGATGTGTGCTTATGCAAGGAGAGCAAGTAATTGCTTATGCTTCAAGACAGTTAAAGGTACATGAGAAAAATTACCCCACTCATGATTTGGAGCTAGCGGCAGTAGTACATGCTGTCAAGATATGGAGACATTACTTATACGGAGAGAAATTTCAGATTAAGTCGGACCATAAAAGTCTTACTTATTTATTTAATCAGAAGGAGTTGAATATGAGACAAAGAAGATGGCTGGAACTATTGAAAGACTATGCTTGTGATATCCAGAATCATCCAGGAAAAGGGAAGTAGCGGATGCATTAAGCAGAAAAGCAATGATAAAATCTCAAGGAGAGGTTAGCACGACTGCAGCAATGTGTACTACCGGAATGATATTCAATCACGGCAACCAGCAGTATGTGATAGATACAATGGATGGATCAGCCAACCAAGGGTTTATTCATCGGTTTTCGAATATGTTCGCGGCATTGAAGATTATACCGGATATAGTGGATAAAGTGAAGACAGCTATCAAAGCAGATCCTTATCTGAGAGCAGTACAAGAAGATATCGAGAAAGGTAGGACTAACCCTGAGTTCACCTTGGATGACGAGAAGGTACTGAGATACAAAGGAAGAATATATGTACTTGAAACAGAAAGTGCAGACATTAGACACCGACTAATGAAGGAAGCCCACACCATCATCTATTCGATACATCCTGAAAGTACAAAAATGTATCATGATCTAAAGAAACTATATTGGTGGAGGGGAATGAAAGCAGATGTAGCTAAGTTCGTGTCTTAATGCCTAAATTGTCAGAAAGTAAAGGCTGAACGACAAAGACCCGCAGGACTATTACAGCCATTACCGAAACCAGCATGGAAATGGGACTGCATCACTATGGACTTCGTCACGGGACTACCATTGACTCCTCGAGTAGTTGAGACAGTTTGGGTGATTGTGGACCGTTTGACTAAAATAGCTCGCTTCATACCTATATGACCTCAGTATACACTGGAAAGGTTAGCGAAGCTGTATGTGGATAATATTGTTCGATTACATGGTGTTCCAGAAAGCATTGTGTCGGATAGAGATCCACGATTTACTTCTAAGTTTTGGGAAGGATTGCAAAAGGCTATGGGTACAACGTTGAAGTTCAATATTGCATTCCACCCACGGCAACGGATGGACAGTCGGAGCGTACAATTCAGATTCTAGAAGATATGCTACGAGCATGTGTAATTGATTTCAAGGGATCATGGGATGAAAGATTACCATTGGTCGAGTTCGCTTATAACAATAGCTATCAGGCTACTATACAGATGTCACCTTATGAAGCACTGTATGGCAGGAAGTGTCGAACTCCCTTGTTCTGGAATGAAATTGGAGAACGTAGTATTGTTGGACCGGAATTTGTTGAAGAGACCTGTCGAGTGGTCGACATCATCAAGGAAAGAGTGAGAACAGCTCAGAACCGTCAGAAGCAATATGCGGATACTCGACGAAGAGATCTGGAGTTCGTCGTAGGCGATAAAGTATTTTTGAAGGTATCGCCCATGCGAGGATTGAAGAGGTTCGGACAGAAAGGGAAACTAAGTCCAAGATATGTCGGGCCGTATGAAATTCTAGCTAAGCGTGGAAAAGTGGCTTATCAGTTAGCACTACCACCATCTATGTCAAGTCTGCATGACGTATTTCACATTTCCCTATTGAAGAAGTATGTCAAAGACCCAACGCATGTTTTGACAGTGGATTTGCCAGAATTGACTGATGATTTGACATTTGAAGTAACACCAATAGAAATCACTAGTCGAAAGGTTCAACGTCTACGCAACAGAGATATCTATTATGTTAAGGTCACATGGAAAAGTAGAGACATGGAAGAAATTACATGGGAAGAAGAAAATGCTATGTGGAAGCAATACCCTCACTTATTTGATTCAGAAGGTACGTACAATTTCGAGGACGAAATTTTTATAAGTAGGGGGAGTTGTAAGACCCGTGTCAATCTAACCCGGTCTTACCACCTTGAACCAGGTTTACCCATCATGGTCGAGTCAAATGCACCAAGGGCGTGAAGGAGACCGAGATCCCAGGTATCAAATTGACCCAAAAACACTTAAAATAGGGGAAGGGTCGCATACCCAGCTAAGCAGGGTCGGACCTCCCAAAACAGAAAGTCAGACCCTCAGTTTTGAAGGGAGGGTCGGACAGCTTAGGACCCTAGGGTCGATGGGATCATCGACCCTCCCATCGACCCTCGGTTGCCGTAAGAAAATAAAATTAGGAAATTTCCTAATTTTCGATTGGGATTCTTTCCTAATCTCAAAGGGACTTATTTTAGGATTTTCCTACTCTATTTAAAGGACGTCCCTAAGCCACTTTCACTCCTTTCACAACCCTAATTGAATTGAGAGAAAGAGAGGAGAAGGAAAAGAGGAAGAAGAAAGGCAATGAAGAGAACTTAGCAAAAAGGAGAAGAATTTCAGAGAAAAATTAATCTTCTCAGGTATGGATACTAATTCCATGAGTTTCTACAGACCTTAGGATAGTTATTGGAGAGAGTGTGATCTCGGAGAAACCCAAACCATCAAGCTATGGTTAGGTTTTCATGGAAAACCATTGAAGAATGCATGAAAGCTATCTAGGTGGTTGATTCGTGGTTCCAGACCATGAAATGAATGTTTAATGGAATGTAGAAGTAAGCCATAGGACCCCAAACACGAAGAATGGATTAAAGAGAGGGAATTGGACCAAAGTGCACAGAGGATCGCACCGAGGGTCGATGACCATCCGACCCTAGGTGTTCCTGACCATCGACCCTCGGTGTTCGGGAAGTTCGGGAATCGGGGAGGGTTGCACCCAGGGTCGATCAGGACTCCGACCCTACCTCCGACCCTCAGCTAACAACATGGTTTTTAAATTTGGAATTAATTCTAATTAAATTCTATCGACTTTGTTAGGTTTTCTAGCAATATAATAACACTGTAAAGGTGATTCTAAAGCTTGGAAAAACATCTTATAGCAAGCTAAGGTGAGGAACCAGAACTCCAAACTAAATTGGTTAATAACAAAAACTGTTTTTTATTTCTTGAGTCCTATGCCATGCTTGATTCTATGCGAATATGTTTGTAATGTGCATACAACATGCCATCCAATATTTCTATTACTTGTTCATGCATATTTACTTTATTGTTTATAACATGATGATGATGATGATGATGATGATAGGAATAGGTATGTGCTTGTATGTGTGTGGTTGATGTACTTGATGCGAGCGAGTATCAGGGGAGGTGTGATGAGAATGTCAATAAACGTTAACCTTTGGCAGGTCTCAGCACTTTAGCTCTATCTCTAACTCAAGTCTTGTGCATTAGCATCGTCGTATCGCCATTGCTTTAGCAGAACTATTATGTCATAGAGTATCAGGGGAGGTGGTCTCGGTCCTTGTAGTCTCTGACTCTACCGGGGGGCCTTAGCTCTATCTCTATGGACATTCTGAGAGATGCTGGGGTGAGGCCTTGGATACACTTTTTGGCATTAGGATTGGTTAGTTGCGAGCCCAGTTTGCAGCCCTTGCTAACAGGGGCTTATGTGTTGGTATGGCACTATATAGCAATAAACGTAACCTTTGTTATATAATGTTCATGGTTGGGTGCATGTGAGTCGTTGATAAACGTGATCTTCGGGTGACGTCACACACTCGTGTATAGAGGCGGGGTCAATAAACGCGACCTTTGGCTACCTAAACCTTTCTATTGCATACTGCAAACTTTACACCGGACCAAAGATATAAATTGATTTGCATGCATATGTATTGTTGCATTGTTTTGGCTACTCACTGAGCCGTGATGTGTGCTCACCCCTCGACGTCGAATATTTTTAGTTGATGATGCAGGTTATATCATTGAAGACTATATGAATGCGTCTGCGTACGGGAACGTGGCAGCGATGGAAGCTGAAGCTGAAGTGGATAGACACGACTCCTCTTACGAGTGCAACTCGTGTGTATTTGATTAGATATTTTATAGGTTTCTTTATTGGATTTATTAAGACATGTATTTGGTATTTAAATATTTATGTCTCAGTTGAAAACACAATAATTTGCTATTAAATTATTAATATCATCTTAGTTTCTCAGTTCATGTTATTATAAGACTTTCGCTATTGTGTATTTACTCTGATTATGATTACGGATGTGTGTAAGTTTAGATAACGCGGGAATAGCATATTTGAGATCCTGGTTGAACCGTTGGTTTATTAGCGGTTCATCACATCATTATGAACAGTGCAGAATTGGGGTGTGACACTATATATCTTATATATAGGCCCGATAAGCTTGATAAGCCTGGTCCGGACCGAACTAGTCCGAAATCACCTCAATAAGCCCAGCCCGATAACAAACCAACACTGGACCAGCCCGATAGTTATTGTATCCAGCACAGCCCAACCCAGCCCGAACTCTTAATGGACATGTTTTGGGCTGGGATTATAAAACCCGACATCGATTCAGCCCGGACCGGCCCGTTGATACCCTTATGTGGTCGTATGATATGCGACTACACGAGACACACATGTGTCGACCACACGCCATCGGGAAAGTTCTAGGGAGGGTGTGGTCGCATGTGTGGTTGTATGATATGCGACCATAGAAGGCACATATGATCGATCACATGCCCTCGGGAAGGTTCCAGGGAGGGTGTGGTCGCATGTGTGGTCGCATGATATGCGACCACACATATCGACCACACACGCTGTGGTCGCAGAAAATGAGACCACAGGTGCAGCCGCACCTGCGATCACTCGGCTTCTCGAAGTCTGAATTGATGAAAATAAACTCTAATTTAAAATCTATAAATTTGTTAGATTTTCAAGTGGTCTAAAAGTGATTTACAAAGCTTGGACGAGGAACAATCATCGACCAAAGGTAAGGGAACAAGACCTAAACTAATTGACTAATAGTAAACTGTTTTATTTATTGAGTCCAATGCCTTGAATGATTCTATGCTTGTATGCTTGTAATGTGTATTTCACATGTCATCCAATATTCCTGCTATTACTACTCATGCATATTTAATTCTGCTTATTTATAACATGATGATGATGATGATGATGATGCTAGGAATAGGCATGTGAATGTATGTGTGTGGTTGGTGTTGGATGCGAGTCGAGCATCAGGGGGAGGACGTGGCATGGTGGTCTTCGACCTCATCACCAGACTCTAGCTCTATCTCTACTCAAGTCTTGCCCACTAACATCGTCGTATCGTTATTACTTTAGCAGCACTATTACGTCATAGGGCATCAGGGGAGGTGGTCTCGGACCGTGTGGTCTCTGACTCTGCCGGGGGGCCTTAGCTCTATCTCTATTGACGTATTGAGGGATGCTGGGGTGAGGCCTTGGATACATTGTTTGACATTAGGATTGGTTAGTCGCGAGCCCAGTTTGCAAGCCCTCGCCAATAGGGGCTTACGTGTTGGTATAGGTAGGGCATCAGGGGAAGTGTTATGCGGTGTTTGATCCGGGCACTTTAGCTCTATCTTTATTCCATGATGGGTGCATGTGGGACAACAATGGTGTTTGATCTATTAGGAGGATTCACACACTTGTGTATAAAGGTGCGGCGGCCACCAAACATTTCTATAGCACATTGTAAACTTATAAATCAGACCAAAGATATGAATTGAATGCATGCATATATTTGTTGCATTGTTTTGTTTGCTCACTGAGCCATGATGTGTGCTCACCCTTTCGACGTCAAATATTTTTAGTTGATGATGCAGGTCCTACCGTGGAAGATTATATGAACGCACCAATGTTCGGACATGTTGCTGCGATGGATGTGGAAGCTATGGTGGAGTCGCATGATTCATTGTGCGAGTGCAACTCATGTGTTTTCGATTAGATTTAATTATTGGATTATCATAACATGTAATTGATTACTTTATTTTATTTTATGTCTTTAGTCATTTGGAGATAATTGGATAATTAATTATGTTATCACTGTTAGATACTCAGTTCATTATTACTAAAGACTTTCGCTATTGTTTATTTACTCTGATTATGGTTGTGGTTGTATCTGGTTTGATCAAATGGACACAGCCTATACGAGATCCTGGTTGAACCGTTGGTTTATTGACGGTTCATCACACCATTCTGATTGGTTCAGAATTTGGGTGTGACAAATGATGCCACCACACCCAATCCCCAATTCCAAACATGGCTGCGTCAGGACAAACTAATTTTTGCTGCTCTTGTTGGCTCTCTCTCTCTCTCTTTCTGTCTCTAATACCCCTTGTTTCTCAATCCCACACATCATTAGAGGCCTGGCAAGTTCTTGTCAACACTTATGCAAGATCCACTCGTGGGCACATCAAGCAAATCAAGGACCAAGGGAACCCACACAATCTCTGAGTATATGTAATTTATCAAATCTCGTGCCGATGAACTTACCGCTCTCAGCAAACCGATGGACCATGAGGATCTTGTTGAGACAATCCTCGATGGCCTTGATGATGACTACAAACCCATCATTGGCATCATTAATGGGCATGACGCCCCTATTTCTTTTGATGAACTCCACGAGAAGTTTATGAATAAAGAATTGTCGCTGCGCCTCATCCATAACCCTTCGCCACTTCCTGCCACGAAAAATCCAACCCAGTTACGATCCCACCCTGATAGTCATGGCAACAGAAGCTAGCGCCAGTCATGGGTGTCCCATCAGCAGCCAACTAATGTCCCTGGCTCTAGTTCTGACACCACTAGTCGCCACCCTTCGCCTCGGCCATACCTGGGTCGCTGTTAATGGTGTCATACCCAAGGACACACTGTTACTCAGTGTCCGGTGTTCCGACAGATGCTTCCACACTTGCAATCACCATTAACCGTGCGACATCCTTCACAGTGGCAATCTCCTTGTGCAACACAATGGCAACCACGGGCAAACATTGCAACCGCCACCCCGTCCGACACCTCCAGTTGGCTTCTTGATAATGACGCTTCACACCATGTCATCACTGATTTGAACACCCTCTCTCTTTACAATCCATACAATGGTTTTGTTGATATTGTGATTGGAGATGGCAGGGGGCTCCCCATAACCCATACTAGTTCCAAAACTCTCTCTACTCCCACACACACCTCTACTTTGAACAATGTTTTTTGTGTACCCACCATGAAAAAGAATTTAATTTCTATCTCCCAATTTTGTTAATCAAATAACACTTCTGTTGAAATTTTACCCACCTTTTTCTTGTGAAGGATCTTTGCACGGGGGCAACTCTTCATCAAGGTTGAATTAAAGATGGTGTGTACGAGTGGCCAGTGTTGTCTGTCAAGTTCCCTCCTTTATTGGCTTTTTCAAGTGTCAAGACCACATCGTTCGTGTGGCATCATAGGTTAGGGCATCCGTCGTCTTCTATCTATAATCACATTGTTTACACCTTTCACCTAGAACTGTCTAGCCCGTCTAATGTCAACATCAATTAAATTTCACGTCAATGCAATAAAAGTCACAAATTATCCTTTTCAATCTTCACTCTTGGTACCTCCTCCCCTCTCGAAATCATACTTTATAATGTGTGGACCTCTCCCATTCACTCTGTTGATGGTTTTAAATACTATGTCATTTTCGTTGATCATTTCATAAAATATATCTGGCTTTACCCACTTAAACAGAAATCTCATGTTCATGATATATTTGCCAAATTTAAATCACTTGTTGAAAATTTCTTTAATAGAAAAAATCATAACACTATATTCTGACAACGGGGGGAATATCAAGCTCTTACATCCTTTTTCACCATAAATGGCATATCCCATTTCACTTCTCCTCCTCACACACCATAACATAATGGCTACTCTGAACGATGTCACCATCACATTGTTGAAACAGGTCTATCTCTTCTAACTCATGCATCCATGCCACTATCATATTGGTCCTATGCATTCACCATTGCTGTATGTTAAACTATTTGGTGCCCTTCCAAACTACTCTAAGCTTTGTAGTTTTGGATGTCTCTGCTATCCATGGCTCTAACCATACTCACCCCACAAACTCTCTCCCAGATCTTCTCCATGTATCTTCTTCGGTTATTCCTCCACCCAAAGCGCCTGCCTTTGTCTCGAACCCACCACTTCTCGTATTTACACGACACGTCACGTTAAGTTTGAAGAGTGTGTTTTCCCATTTACTTTACTTCACTCCAACCTGGATCATATCTCTTCCACCTCACTCTCTCATTGGTGTCCATCTGTGTCTTTCCTTCCGATTACCGGCACATCATCCACGACCATAACCTTTCACCCCCTGCAAATCCAACACCAATACAACAACCACCACCGCCCCAACCCATCACCACCAAACCACCCCTCTCCTCCTCACCCCCCCAATGGATCTCCTAACCAAGTTTTTGTTACCAGGTCCAAAAATAACATTTATAAACCCTCGCCAAATTAAACTTGACTGCTCAGCTTACCCCATCCCTTGACTTGGAACCAACCTCAACAACTCAGGCCTTCAAGGATCCTAAGTGGCAAAAGGACATGTCTGATGAATTTGATGCTCTCATTTGGAATGGGACGTGGGAACTAGTTCCAATGAATGGCACACAAAATATTGTTGGTTGCAAGTGGATTTTTTGCACTAAGTATTTATTTGAGGGCTCTGTTGACAGGTACAAGGCCCGATTAGTTGCCAAGGGGTTTCATCAGTACCCTAGAATTGACTATCATGACACCTTCAGTCTTGTTGTCAAACCAACTATTGTTTTTCTCATTCTCAGTCTTGGCATCAATCGTGGATGGACTCTTTGGCAACTTGATGTTAACAATGCCTTCCTCCAAGGCACACTCTCTGAGGATGTCTATATGTCTCAACTACCAGGCTTCATTGATCAGGATCATCCTTGTCACACCCCAATTCTGGCTGAACCAGAAGTCTGAGTGAACCGCCACTGAACCAATGGTCCACACCAGGATATCAATAAGATCGTATCCAATAATACAAATCATTGCACATAATCATAATCAGAATATAAATAAATACAGCGGAAGTCTTAAATTAAATGAACTGAGTACCTCTATTGATAAATAAAATAACTTATCCAATTATTTAAAATACCAAAATGTAAATAAATAGCTTTACATCGTTTATAAAATCCAACTGAAATCAAATCATCCATATCCTAGAGGAACACGCAGAAAGGGCACTGGCATGAAGCGTCATGCTCGTCCTCCCCTGCTTGCACTTCTAAAGCAGCAACACCTCCATACACTGGAGCGTCTACAAAGTCCTCCACAGTATAGCCTGCATCAACATCTAAAATGGTGTATACACAAGGGTGAGCTCACAACTTAGCTCAGTAAGAAAATCAGACAATGCAACAAACAACATGCATGAATAACATTTACATTATGGTATAGTTTTAAGTTTGCAATGTGCTATAAAAAAGATTGGTGGCCATCGCACTATACATGAGTGTGTGAATCCGCCCAATGGATCAAACACTACTATCGTCCCACATGCACCCACCATGGAATAGAGATAGAGCTAATGTCACACCCCAATTCTGATCCAACCAGAATGGTGTGAGTGAACTGTCAATGAACCAACGGTTCACACCATGATCTCGAATAGGCCGTGTCCACTCATACAAACCATTACACATAACCAACAATCAGAATATAAATATTACAGCGAAAGACTTTAAATAGAATGAATTGAGTATCTATTGATAATTTAAATAAAATATCCAATTTTTTAAATCCAAACATAAACTATAATATCTTTTACATCTCTTAATACCAAACAAAAATAACGGGAACAACTAAATAAAAATCCATCACAAGTACACACAGAAAGGGCACTCGCATGAAGCATCATGCTCGTCCTCCCCTACTTGTACATCCAGAGCAGCCACACCACCGTACGCCGGAGCGTTCACATAGTCGTCCATAGTGTAACCTGCATTAACATCTAAAAACATGTATATATACAAGGGGTGAGCTACCAACACAGCTCAGTAAGACAATCAGATAGTTTCACAATATTATGCATGAGTAACAATCAATTTTATGCTGTGGTCTGGTTTTAAGTTTGCAATGTGCTATAGAAAGGTTTGGTGGCCCCCGCACCTCTATACACGAGTGTGTGGCACCTCATGGATCACACCCCCATTGGCCCACATGCACCCATCATGGAATAGAGATAGAGCTAAGATACCCACGTACCTCCCCTGATACTCTACCCATACCAGTACCTAAGCCCCTATTGGCCAGGGCTCGCAAACTGGGCTCGCAACTAACCAATCCTATATGTCATCAATGTATGCTCTATCCCAGCACAGCCGTCTACGGCATAGAGATAGAGTTAAGGCATTCCCACACCTCCCCTGATGCCTTATCCGTAACTAACTCACTAGGATAGAAACATAACGCAGGTAGACCCTATCCCAACATAACTCCCTACGGCATAGAGATAGAGCTAAAGCATCGTGGATAAGCCAGCGTCGACTCGGAGACCACAGTACCACATAACAGTGGCCGGGACAACATCAATATCGGAGACCACCGTACCACGACCTTCCCCTGATGCCCCACCCGTACCGAGCATGTTAAGACAAAATACTACAAAAGGTGCTAATGTAAAGAGCGATCCCAGGCCCATGCCCCACTCCACACACTAATGAAAACAATCACATGCCTAACAATCACATCCTATCAATGCATGAATAGTAATAATAACTGAAAGTAAAGGATGGCATGTGAATATGCACAAACAACACATCTCATATAATCAGGTGATTAACAACAATTTACTGTCCATTAATTATTAGGTTTGGGTCAGATTTCCTTACCTGACGCTCGTTGGTTAGCTTGCTCCACGTCGCAAGATCCAAACGGCAAGTCACAAAGTCCTACAATATTATTAGGGTTTCATTAAAATAACATTCTTAGAGTTTCATGTTGGTCGAAAACCAACATGGTTACAAAATACCCTCACAGAGCTGACCGGTGGCATGTATCGGTCACAGCTCTGTGGGAAAGACTGGCGACCGGTATGGTCAGCCGGTCCCCACAGACAACCTCCCGAGAGATAGCGGTCGCAACCGGTCGCACTATGTGCAATCGGTATAGTCGACCGGTATGTCTCCGGAAGACCATACATGGGTTTTTCGACTGTCGACGATCATCCACCATGGATTTTCAGGGTTTCTCCTATCCATTATAAGTCTAGGCTTTGAGTTAGAGTTATCCCCAACTCATTCAAGTCTCGTTTCGATGAATATCATCTCGAAACTCGAATCTAGGGTTTGACGGCAACTTTGGGTTTATTGGCCAATTTAGGGTTTTAGATCAATACCTACTTTGCATGGTATTGATCCACCCACACAACTAACATAGGGTAAGAAGATGGATTCAACACTTACCGTTGACTGGCGTAATGAGAGCGTCGTCGAACGGTAATGGCGGCACCTCCTTCTTCTTCCTAGCTCCTTTTCCTTTCCAAGCTCTTTCTCTTCTCTAGGGTTTGTGAGAGACAATGGAAAGGATTTGAGGAGGTTTAAGGGTGTATTTATAGGCTAAAAGTAGGGTTTAGTAACCCTACTAGGATTAGGAAACTTCTAGGATTCAAAATCAGGAAAGTGGGACCCGTAGAGACCAATTTCCAGATTCCTACACATAGCTGCCCAGGCCATACCGGTCGACCGGTACCAAGACCGGTACCATCGACCGGTATACCTAAAATCAGGTATAATTGGTCGACTTCGGTCCGATTTTGTACATGTTTGTTATCCGCTTGCCCCGTCTGGCCCGGTGATGATCGGAAGACCTGTCATGACACAAAACCAAGGTTTAGACCGGGTTTTCAGAGTGCGGGTCTTACAGCTAAAGTGTCCGGATCACACACCTTTAACACTTCCCCTGATGCCCTATCCATACCAACACGTAAGCCCCTATTCGAGAGGGCTTACAAACTGGACTCACAACTAACCAATCCTATATGTCATCATAGTAGGCTCTATCCCAGCACAGCTCCCTACGACATAGAGATAGAGCTCGAGTCTAGTGGTCAGGTCGGAGACCACAGTGCCACTTCCTTCCCCTGATACCTCCCCGCACCAAGCATGCTAAGACACAAGCGGTACGAAAAGGTGCTAGTGTGAGAAATGATCCAAGACCCTAGGCCCTTCCCATTCTTCACACCAACGAAAATAATCACATGCTTAACAATCACAACCTAGCATAGCGAGTATGCATGAACAATATAATAATTGAAAGTAAAGATGACATGTGAATATGCACAAACACCATTCCACAGAATAATAATTATTAACAACGTTTTACTGTTATTAAGTTATTAGGGTTTAGGTCTGATTCCCTTACCTGATGCTTGATTGCTAGCTTGCTCCATATCACAGAATCCAAACTTACTATCACAGGGTCCTACACGATGTTAGGGTTCAGTTAGAGTTAGTTCCATAAGTTTTACGTTGGTCGAAAACCAATTAGGGTTGAAAACACCCCTCTCGGTGCATATCGATCGCAGGTATCGGTCGCAGCACTGAGGGGAAAGGTGCGACCGGTATGGTCAACCGATCCCCCAATGATCAGTTCTTGAGAGGCACCGGTCGTAGTACCGATGGCACCTAGTGCAACCGGTATAGTCGACTGGTATGCCTCCAGAAGACCACCAACTTGGTGTTCGTCTTCCATCGGTCACCCATTAAACCCTTAGGGTTCTTCCTATGCATTCTAGGCCTGAGCAACGAGTTAAAGTTATTTTATGTTCCATTCAAGTCATAGTTCCGATGATTCTTTGCCTAGAATTCAAATATAGGATTTATCGAACAATTAGGGTTTAACGAAAAACTAAGGGTTTTAGATTAATACCTAACCTTGCATGGTATTGATCAGTCATGATCAATCAATCATCTATAATGCTTAACTTAGAGAGAAGTTCAAGCACTTACCATTGGTTCACAACTATAGTGTTCTTCATCCAACGGTGGCTCCTCTTCCACCTTTCTTAGCTCCTTCTCCTCTTCCGATCTCTTTTTCCCCTCTAGGGTTTGTGATAACAATCAAAGAGGTTTAAGGAGGTTTAGAGATCCTTAAATAGGTTAGGGTAGAATTTAAGAAGTTTCCCTACATTAGGAAAGTCTTTAGGCTCGAGATTTGGCAAGCGAGACCCACAGAGATCCGTTTTTGGATTTAACTAGTCTACCGCGCAGACATACCGGTCGACCGGTATATAGACCGGTATCATGAGACTGGTATGAATTATTTCTCTATTTTTGGTCCATTTTCATACCTGATTGTCATCCGCTCGTCCAGTATGGTCCGGTTATGATTGGAAGAGCTGTTACGACATGAAATAGAGGTTTAGATCGGGTTCATGGAGTGCGGGTCTTACAATCCTTATCATATCTACAAACTTCGAAAGGCTATCTATAGTCTCAAATAGGCTCCTCATGCCTAGTATCATGAGCTGTGCCATTTTCTTGTCAACTCTTGCTTTACCAGCTCTAATGTAAGAACCGTGCTTTAAAACCCGGTTTAACCATGGTTTTATGCGATGGCAGGTGCCCCAATCATAACCGGACCGGAAAGCGAAGCCGGGCAAGGGACCGCGCAATAAGCCGGGTGAAGAACCAATCATTTTCAGGTACGAAAAATGTGTAAAATTGGCTAAGTTCATACCGGTCTCACCCATACCGGTCTCACCATACCGGATGCACTATAGTGCAACCGGTATGGTATACCGGTCTCACCCATACCGGTCTCACCATACCGGTCTCACTATCCTGCGACCGGTATGTGCGAGACCGGTATGTGTTTTTAGCCCTTTTTGTTTGGGAAAGCCAGGTTTTGGCTTCTAAAACTCTAATAAATGGAATTTAACATTAAAATATGGTTGTGTAGGACTTGTATGTGAAACTTCTGACGCCGAAAAGGATTAACACCACGCGTCAGGTAAGGGACAAGACCCGAAACTTAAATTAAAGATTTAATAATAAACCTTAGAGAGCTCTTTAATTTTCTGTATCAAATTATATGCTTGTTTGATGGATTGTGCATATCACATGTCATGTAGTGTAAATTTTATTTGATTTATCTGTTCATGCATTTCATATGCTAGGTGTGATGGTTGTTAGACATGTGTTTGTTTTAGTTGGAGTGTGGAATGGGAAGGGTCGGGGGCCTGGGATCATTCCTCACTCCGACGCCTTCAGTAGCACCCTATCTTAGCATGCTTGGTATGGGTGGGGTATCGGGGGAGGTTATGGCGGGTGGTCTCCGATGTTGACGTTGATCGGCCGCAGGTGATGTGGCATGGTGATCTCCGATGTCGACGTTGACCTGGCCATGACGCCAGCCTATCCTTATGCCATAGGGAGCGATGTTGGGATAGGGCCTACTGCGTATAGTTCCATCTTGGTATGCTTGTTGCGGGTAGGGTATCGGGGAGGTGAGGTATTGTGGTCTCCGGCCGACCCGCCGCTCTAGCTCTATCCCTATGCCGAGCGGCTGTACTAGGATGGAGCCTACTTGTATTGACATCTAGGACTGGTTAGAAACGGAACCCACTTGCAAGCCCCTTGCCAATAGGGGTTTAGGTATTGGTACGGTATGGGGGTATCGGGAGGGAGGGACGTGGGATTGTGGTTCTTCCCGCCCGCGGACTCGAGTCCTATCTCCATACCGGAGTGAGTGATGTGGGGCAACGTAGTAGTGTGGTAGGAGCCCGACTATTGGGTGTGCCCACACCTCGTGCATGGAGGTGCGGTGGCCGCCAAACCTTACCATAGCACAATTGCAAGTTATACCCGGCCCAAAGTGTAATGTTAACTCATGCATGTGGATGTTGCATTGGTCTTGTGCTTTCTCGAGCGTGTGGTAGCTCACCCCGATATATATATCTCTCTTTTCAGATTTGGATGCGGGGTATACGGTGGAGGACTACGTGACCGCCCCAACCTCACAGGCGATGGCTGCCCTAGAGACCGAGTGTGGAGGGCGAGCATGATGCTTATGCGAGTGCTCCTTCGTGTCTTTCCTCTTTGATTTGATTATTTTCAATTTAAAACTTGTAAATAAATATTATTTAATTCGATGGATGATGGAATAACCGGTTTAATTATTTTAATTTATTATTTAGTTCACTCATTGATATATTATTTCATCGCTAGTATTACTCGAATTTTGATGGTCCGCTCGGGGATGATTGGTTGACACGGTCTTTCGAGATCCCGGTGTGAACCGTGGTTTAATACCGGTTCACTCACACTCCCGGTTCAGCCGATTTGGGGTGTGACAACTTGGTATCGAGCCCCAGGCTCATTCCGGCTAATCATTCTTCGGTCATCCGTGTCCAATGAGCTGAGTTAGGAAAAAATTAATAAAACATTAATAAGAACACACCATAAGCTTGTCGATGCCCGAGACTTAAGAAAGATTGCATAATATACTAATAATGAAGAGAAATTTTAAGCACCGGAGTTTTAAACAATACTAACTAACTCTTTTACTATGAGAACATAAATAAATACAAGTGTACTCGAGTACGGTCCACGTGGTCGGACGGTTACTCTATTAACAAAATAAAATACGTAAACATCAAGAAAAATCTAGTCGGGCTATGGTGGTGTAGCGGACTGGATGGGACCGGGCCGTTATATCATAGTCACGCTCGTATACCTCCCCGAGCCGGTGGACCGGTCCCGAGTGACCCGTAAGCTCGTGCCGGCCCAACTCCCGACCCATCTCTCTTTGTGAGGCCGGGATGTCTCTCCGAGTATCCGGGATGACTCTCTGGGTGTCCCCGAGCTCGGTGAGCATGCGAATCGAAAGGTCCGATGATGAAGGGGTGGAACAGGGCGGCATGCGCCTAGCCGATCTAGGAACCGGAGCGGGTCTAGAAGTGCCAGCACCCGTAGGGGTTATAGAGGGACGTGGTGGTGCCGTGGTCGACGGGTACCCCGCGGTTCGGGGAATGGGATCGGACCTAGATGTACCGGGGTCCGACGGCCCGGAAGACTCCGCTGGTGAATGCCGAGGTGCGGGTACTGGGATGTCCCTCCATGTGGGTGTCCTCATCGTCCCCCATCCGGCGACATCCGCCGCTTCGCAATCGCTCGCCGCGGCAAGAGCCGCATGGTTTCTGGGCGGGGAGGGGACGAGCCTGTAACTCCTCATCAGAGCTCTAGGGTGTCCATCGCATCTTGTAGATGGCCTCGGCATCAATATCCGAGTTCATGGTCACCTCCCTAGGTGCCTCTCCTCGCATACCGACACCCAAACCGTAGAAGTGCCGTAATCAACCTACCATATGGAAGATTACGACATATCGGGCATCGCCGCGGTGATCATAACCCGCATGATCGGGTAGGGGCGGACAAACCCGGTACTGGAGGCAAGCCGTAGGTAATGAACCGGGTCAACCGAGATACCTCTCCATAATGCCCACTCGAGGGACGATATTATGCTGAATGATCCGGCAATATAGGCGAGGTAAGGGATAAAGATTTGAGGCCGACATAACCCGTCCCGGTATTAGTATCTGCGCGGCTATCATCGCCCCGGTGTACTCATCTAGGTACCCTTTGACCCCGGGGCACAAAACAAGGTCCCCATCGCCGGAACCCCAAGTAGAACGGCTAGCTCTGCTGTGTTGAAGGAGATCACCACCCCTTTCACATAGCTTGTGATGCGCAGACTTCTAGCATTGTCCCAGTCATCCACATCTCCTTCCACCTCTAGGTTGGAGAAGAATAGCTTTACCAGATTTGGGCAGGTGCGTTCTCGATACTGAATGACGGGTAACCACCCCAAAATCCCAAATGCCGACGCTACATCAAAGCGATGGAGATGCTCCAGGTTGACGTACCGGCCGGATTCTATGTTCTTGGACTGAAACCGATCAAACCGTGAGGCGGCCGTCGCCGAACGAAAATACCTCTCGTTATACGAGGTGGCTGGGGAGGCTCTGCTCATTGTGTTTGATGGAACGTCTCCTTGAAGTGTGGAATATATATAACTTTGTGAAATCAAGAAATTGTAACGGTTAGTATTAAATTTTGAGAAATTTCGGCAGAGTAACGGCTGTAAATGGTGTAAAAGCCTCGAACTCACCCAAAAGTTTGGGGAGGAGGACTTATGTAACCCCCGCTCTCTTCCATCAAACCAAACATAGGCATATCAGGTGAAAAATTGGGAGAAATCAAGCGAATTCAAGAAAATCGAAATTTTCCCAAAACCTAGGTTAAAAATCGATTTTTGTTGATTTCTTGCAAACCAACCGATGGAACTCCAAATAGGTTGAGGGGTTTCACTCAGAGGGACCCCAAGAACCTTTTCCAAGCAACAATAAGAGTTTTCCACGGTTGAAATTCTTCGATTTAGAAAAGTTAGGTTTTGGGTAAAAAGACGATGTAAAAATCATCTAAAGAGGGAAAGGGGAAGAAGCTTACCTTTTTAGTCGACGGGAGACTCTTGCAAGAGTGAGAACCGATTCTTAGGACTCGGATGCACTGTAGCAACTCGGAGGAGCGGAGAGAAATCGCCACCGGAGAGAAAACCAAAGAGAGAATGAGGAAAGACAAGAAAAATCACGACTTTTAAAGAGATTTTTACGTCTTTTGGTATACCGGGTCGCACTATCCTGCGACCGGTACCTCCCCCGCGGTACCGTGCGACCGGTACCTGCTGTGAGGTATACCGGTCGCACTATCCCGCGACCGGTACCCCTTGGGTACCGGCGACCGGTACCGCTAAGAGGTATACCGGTTGCGCTATCCCGCGACCGGTACCTCCCGGGCCGGTATGGTCCGACCCGGTAGGGCAAAAAGGGGTTTTTCTCCCGAAAGTCCGGTACCTTGCCATGAAACCCCGAGGTATTGGGATTGTACAAATTGATATCAAAAAACCTTATGAACGGAGGGTTTTTCGACCCTATGACGGTGTAAGTTGGTGAAAAGAGGGGTTATCGAGTAAATTTGAAATTTTAGCCTGATTACTTTCTGTTACTCTTTCTCTTTCCTTGCCACTCTTGTTAAATACTAGATGCACATGTTGAGGCTATAAATTGTTGGGATACATTCTTCTAAATCGCTCCATGTGTTTTGATGTATTCAAGGTTCTTACAAGGTAGAGTAAAGTACCAATGGCAAGAGGTAATGGTCGTAGGTTTCCGCGAGGCGTCATCGCCAAGGACGCTGCGGTAGACAGGAGTTCGAGGTGCGAGAATTCTGAAGGGCAAGAAGAGAGGATAAGTGGGGAAGAGCGGAGCCCCCGACGCATCCGAGAATCTAAGGCGGGCAAGTGAAGAGTCGCCATCCCGGGGGCAACCATCTTCAAGCTCGAAACAAAGATGGAGAATTTCATGTCTAGTATGGCGGCACAAAAGAAGTTTTCGAAGAGATAACCAAAATGCTCGGACCACTTGAGCCCGTACCAGGACCTACGGATGTGCCGGTCACCGGTGCGGGGGAAATGTTCAAGCAACACTGTGTGGGGGTAAACACGGCACGGAATACCAACACAGCAAGAACCACCCGCACCGAGCCTCACCCGGTTACCGGCACACCAAGATATAATCGGGACCACGGAGGGTATCGGGGACGGTATCGGGGTCCATATCCAGGTGCACACTATGGTGGCTATCGGGGGAGGCGGTCGGGGTGGCTACGCTTATCAGCCACGTGGTATGGACAGGCGCCGTATGCTCGAACAGCCTTGCTAAGGCGGTGGATGGGTTCTTGAAGCTTAAACCACCCACTTTTACGGGGAAGTCGGAAAAGCACGTGGCCAAGCACGGTGGATAGCGAGAGATGGAGAAAAATTTCAGGTTGTTGGACTTTGCGGGATGAAGACAAGGTCTTGTATGCTACTCATATGTTGAAGGAAGAGGCCAATGGGTGGTGGAATTCCATTCGTAGGTACTTTGAAACCAAGCACCGGGGTTATCACCCGGCCTATATTCAAAGAGTCATTCTTCGACAAGTACTTCCCCGGGAGTTTCCGCGACCGGATGGAGAGGGAATTCCTAAATCTACGGCAATCACGGATGACTGTAGAGGCATATCGGCCAGTATGAGGAGTTGTTCTTCTTCGCTCCCACCAAGGATGCAAGAGGAAGAGACTAAGACTCACCGTTTTACCATGGGGCTGCGGGGCACCATCGGAGAACATGTTATAGGTCGAGGTTTGGTCATTTACAATGCGCTGTACTGGGTGGCTCGTGTCATTGAGTCAAGCCGGAGGGACAGCTTTTGGCCCGGCAACGGGAGGTTTGAAGAGGCCGAATACCGAATTTCAAGGTGGAGGCGGACGAGGCAACGGGCCATATCGTCCATTCGGGCCACAAGTTAGTACCATACCTCCCAAAGCAGCTCCCGCAATGGCCTCGCAAGCAACGGGGCCGGCCCCTAGCATCAAGTGCTAAGCTGTCAACAAGTAGGGCACTATGCCGGATCATGCCCGCAACCTAAGAAGGAACAGCGAGTTGGGCAAGGTATATGCCGTTACTACCGAGGAGGCAGCCGCATCACCGGATGTGGTTACGGGTATTATTTTACACTCCCTCCTAAATTGTTGCATTACTTGTTGCATATTTAAAGCTAAAAGGAAATTTTACAATCTCGAGAACAGTAAATATATAGCGGGGATACCGCAAGGGTCCTGTTTGACTCTGGGGCTACTCATTCATTTGTCTCGGTATCCTTCGGGAAAGGGCTTGGACATCCCATCAAGACCTTACAACCAAGTCTACTAGTTCGGTCACCAATGGGGATCGAGGTGGTATTAGAAGACTATTATGGACCTTGCCCGGTGTGTATTGAGGGACGAGAACTTGAAGCCAATTTAGTCCAACTGGAGATGTCGATTTTGATGTTATTGCGGGAATGGACTGGTTAGCTAAACACTCGGCAAACCCGCTATGTGCTGAGAAGAAGTTGATGCTCAAGGACAGCGATGGGAAGGAGTTTCAGTTCAAAGGGGTTAAGTTGTCAAGAAAGAGGAAGCTCATACTCTCGACCTTAAAAGCAAAGAGGTGCTTAGAGAAAGGAGGAGTAGGATATCTTGTGTCGGTGGTTGATGTGGACCGCTGAAACACGAAATTGGAAGACACCAGGTCGTACGGGAGTTCCCCGATGTTTTTCCGGGAAGAATTACCGGGGTTACCACCGAGACGGGGCTACCGAGTTTGTGATAGACTTACTACCGGGGGTGGCGCCGTGTCTAAGGCTCCGGATGGGATGGTCTCCTACCGATGAAAGAATTAAAAACCCAACTGCGGGAACTTTTGGACAAGGGGTTTATAAGACCAAGCATCTCACCTTGGGGAGCACCATTGCTCCTTTGTAAAGAAAAAGGATGGCGGTGCGCTGTGCATGGACTATCGAGAGTTGAACAAGCTCACTATCAAGAACGTGTATCCACTACCTAGAATAGATGACTTGTTTGATCAGCTACAAGGTTCAAGTGTGTTTTCAAAGATTGACCGAGGTCCGGGTATCACCAGCTAAAGATTAAGGACTCGGACATTCCAAAGACCGCCTTCGGGACACGGTATGGACACTACGAGTTCCTTGTGATGTCCTTTGATTGACTAACCACCGGCATCATTTATGGAACTAATGAACCGAGTATTCCATGACATGTTGGATACATCGGTTATAGTTTTCATTGATGATATCCTTGTATACTCAAGGACCATGAGGCATGCGGTGCATCTCGTGAGCCGCATTACGAGCCGAGGAAAGAAAAACTGTATGCAAAATTCAAGAAGTGCGGAGTTCGGTTAGATGAAGTGGCCTTCCTTGGTCACGTGGTGTCAGCTGAAGGAATCAAGGTAGACCCAGCAAGATTTCAGCCATAGTCAATTGGGAGGCACGAAGACGGTCGCTGAAATTCGTAGTTTCCTGGGCTTGGCCGGATACTAGTAAGGTTTGTGGAAAACTATTCCAAGATTGCCATTCCACTCACCAAGTTGACCAAAAAGGGGCGGAAGTTCATATGGTCGGATGAGTGCGGGAAATGTTTCCAGGAGCGTTGAAGTCAAGGCTGGTATCGGCACCTATGACAATTCCAGCCCCGACCGCCCATTTACGCTATATACGGATGCCTCAGTGTCTGGGACCGGGTTGTGTTTGGGTGCAAGGCGAGCGAGGTGATAGCTTATGCCTCAAGAAAGCTAAGGAGCATGAAAAGAACTACCCTAGCATGACCTAGAGTTGGCGCGGTCATTCATGCCATCAAGACTTGGAGGCATTACGTATGGTGAGAAGTTCAGATTAAGTCCGACCACAAGAGCCCGACGTATCTGTTCACCCGAAGGACTTGAATATGAGGCGGAGGAGGTGGTTAGAGTTGCTCAAGGACTACGAGTGATATCCAGTATCACCCCGGTAAGGCCAACATAGTAGCTGATGCATTAAGCGGGGAAATGGGCATCGAACCTCCGGGCGGGACCAAGTACTAATGCAGCATTGGGGCCGCTGTTTCGAAACATCGGGGACGAAGAGCAACACCTAATTGAGTCATGATGATCCCATTGAGCAAGGGTTGATACACAAGTTTACCTTAATGTTTGCAGCATTAAGGATTTTGCCCGACTGAAAGAGGGAATTAAAGGCAGCGGTTTTACGGGACCCATACCTCGGGACGGTTCAAGAGGATTTGGAAAAGGGTCGAGTCAATCCGACTTTACGGCTGATGCGGACAAGGTACTCGGATATCGTGGGCGTTTGTGCATACCGAGGATGAAGATCTGGAAACCGGAATCGGATTATGTTGGAAGCTCACGCCACTCCATATTCAATACACCCGGCGCACGAAAATGTACCACGATTTGAAAAGGTTGTACCGGTGGAGGGGAATGAAAGCGATGTGGCTCGAATGTATTCCAATGCTTAAACCGTCGGCAAGTCAAGGCGGAAAGACGGGAGACCCGCGGGACTACTACAACCATTGCTAGAGCCCGCGTGGAAGTGGGATTGTATTACCATGGACTTCATCACTGGTCTACCCATGACTCAGGTCGGTGAATGCATGGTATGGGTAATTGTGGATCGCCTAACCAAAACGCTAGATTTATCCCCGTCGGACCCCGGTATACCATGGACAAGTTGGCAAGGTTGTATGTGGACAACATAGTCGGACTCCATGGGGTCCCGAAAGTATTGTATCTCGACAGAGACCCCCGCTTCACATCCGGGTTCGCGGGAAGGACTCGAGAAGGCAATGGGAACGAAATTGAAGTTTAGCACAGCCTTCCACCCTCGGACGGATGGTCGGACGGAAAGGACCATCCGGATTTTAGAAGACATGCTTCGGGCATGCGCTATTGACTTCAAGGGGGCATGGGATGAGAAGCTATCTCTCATTGAGTTTGCCTACAACAAGTTACTGCAGTCTACGATCCGGATGGCCCCATACGAGGCTTTGTATGGTAAGAAATGCCGGACACCTCTATTATGGGATGAAGTCGGTGAGAGAAGAATCGTTGGACCTGAATTTGTAGAAGAAACCCGCAAGGCGGTGGATCAAATTAGAAGCCGGGTAAAGACAGCTCGGGGCGCGAAGCACTATGCCGATAACAGGCGGCGGGATCTTGAATTCATGGTAGGTGATAAAGTGTTTTTGAAGATATCACCGGTGCGAGGCCCGAGCGGTTCGGCGAAAAGGGAAATTGTGTCCAAGATATGTGGGGCCCTATGAAATTCTTTCCGGTGCGGCAAAGTGGCCTATCAACTTGCATTGCCGCCGGCAATGTCTAGCGCCCACGATGTTTTCCATGTGTCCCTACTGAAGAAGTATTGCGAGATCCTTCGCATATCCTTGTTGCTGATCCTCCGAGTTGATGTAAGATTTAACCTTTGAGGTAGTGCCAATCCAACTCCTTAGCGAAAGGTACAACATCTTCGAAGGCGGGATATCTACTATGTCAAGGTGCTTTGGAAAAGTCGGGACGTAGAGGAAATTACTTGGGAAGAGGAGGATGCCATGCGAAAGAATACCCCCGTCTTTTCGACGAAGGTACGTACAATTTGGGACGAAATTCTTTTAGGGAGGGGGAATTGTAAGACTGCATGCAAATTTCGGGACGAAATTTTTTTAGGGTGGTAGAGTTGTAAGAACCGTGCTTTAAAACCCGGTTTAACCATGGTTTTATGCGATGGCGGGTGCCCCAATCATAACCGGACCGGAAAGCGAGCCGGGCAAGGGACCGCGCAATAAGCCGGGTGAAGAACCAATCATTTTCAGGTACGAAAAATGTGTAAAATTGGCTAAGTTCATACCGGTCTCACCCATACCGGTCTCACCATACCGGATGCACTATAGTGCAACCGGTATGGTATACCGTCTCACCCATACGGTCTCACCATACCGGGTCTCACTATCCCGCGACCGGTATGTGCGAGACCGGTATGTGTTTTTAGCCCTTTTTGTTTGGGAAAGCCGGGTTTTGGCTTCTAAAACTCTAATAAATGGAATTTAACATTAAAATATGGTTGTGTAGGACTTGTATGTGAAACTTCGGCGCCGAAAAGGATTAACACCAGCGTCGGGTAAGGGACAAGACCCGAAACTTAAATTAAAGATTTAATAATAAACCTTAGAGAGCTCTTTAATTTTCGTATCAAATTATATGCTTGTTTGATGGATTGTGCATATCACATGTCATGTAGTGTAAATTTTATTTGATTTATCCGTTCATGCATTTCATATGCTAGGTGTGATGGTTGTTAGACATGTGTTTGTTTTAGTTGGAGTGTGGAATGGGAAGGGTCGGGGCTGGGATCATTCCTCACTCCGACGCCTTCGTAGCACCCTATCTTAGCATGCTTGGTATGGGTGGGGTATCGAGGGGAGGTTATGGCGGGTGGTCTCCGATGTTGGCGTTGATCGGCCGCAGGTGATGTGGCATGGTGATCTCCGATGTCGCGTTGACGGCCATGACGCTCTAGCTCTATCCTTATGCCATAGGGAGCGATGTTGGGATAGGGCCTACTTGCGTATAGTTCCATCTTGGTATGCTTGTTGCGGGTAGGGTATCGGGGAGGTGAGGTATTGTGGTCTCGGCGCCGCACGCTCTAGCTCTATCCCTATGCCGTAGACGGTGTACTAGGATGGAGCCTACTTGTATTGACATCTAGGACTGGTTAGAAACGGAACCCACTTGCAAGCCCTTGCCAATAGGGGTTTAGGTATTGGTACGGTATGGGGTATCGGGAGGGAGGACGTGGGATTGTGGTTCTTCCCGCCCCGCGGACTCGAGTCCTATCTCCATACCCGGAGTGAGTGATGTGGGGAACAAAAGTAGTAGTGTGGTAGGAGCCCGACTATTGGGTGTGCCCACTCTCGTGCATGGAGGTGCGGTGGCCGCCAAACCTTACCATAGCACAATTGCAAGTTATACCCGGCCCAAAGTGTAATGTTAACTCATGCATGTGGATGTTGCATTGGTCTTGTGCTTTCTCGAGCGTGTGGTAGCTCACCCCGATATATATATCTCTCTTTTCGGATTTGGATGCGGGGTATACGGTGGAGGACTACGGACCGCCCTCCCAGACGATGGCTGCCCTAGAGACACGAGTGTGGAGGACGAGCATGATGCGTTATGCGAGTGCTCCTTCGTGTCTTTCCTCTTTGATTTGATTATTTTCAATTTAAAACTTGTAAATAAATATTATTTAAATTCGATGGATGATGGAATAACTGGTTTAATTATTTTAATTTATTATTTAGTTCAGCTCATTGATATATTATTTCGCCGCTAGTATTACTCGAATTTTGATGGTCTGCTCAGGGATGATTGGTTGACACGGTCTTTCGAGATCCTGGTGTGAACCGTGGTTTAATACCGGTTCACTCACACTTCTGGTTCAGCCGGATTTGGGGTGTGACATCTAATGCCGACACATCCTTGTTCATCTTCAACAAAGGGGGGATTATGATTTATTTCTTGGTTTATGTTGACGACATCATCATCACAGGTGACAATGATGGTGCCATGCAAAATTTCAGCCATCTTCTTTCCAGTCGGTTTTCCCTTAAGGACCTTGGCCCATTAACTTACTTTCTCAGCATTGAAGTGGTCCCTCATTCTCAAGGTTTTTTTCTCACTCAACGTCAATACATTAAGGATCTTCTTTCCTGAACACGTATGACTGATGCCAAACTTGTCACAACACCTCTTGCCACTGATCCTCCACTTACTCTCAAATTGGGAACGGTGCTCACTGATCCCACTGAGTTTCGAAACATTGTTGGTAGCCTCCAATATCTGTCTCTCACTCACCCCTATATTTCGTATATAGTGAATAAGCTATCTCAGTTTATGCATCAACCCACCAACAACCACTGGGCTGGAGTTAAACGACTGCTACGCTATCTTTGTGGAACATTGGATCATGGAGTTGTCCTCTACCGCCACTCACCCTTAGCTCTTCATGCGTTCTCTGATGCTGATTGAGCAGGCAACAAAGATGACTTCACATCCACCAGCGCCTATCTAGTCTACCTCGATCACAATCCTATTTCCTGGAGTTCCAAGAAATAGCGCATTGTCACTCGCTCATCTATCGAGGCTGAATATCGCTCTGTAGCAACCACTACCGCAGAACTTCGTTGGTTGTGCTCACTTTTGAGTGAATTGGGTGTTTCTCTTCCCCTCGCACCGGTGATTTACTATTATAATGTTGGTGCCATGAACCTGTGTTCAAATCCGGTCTTTCACTCTCATATGAAGCATGTGGCCTTAGACTGTCATTTCTTTCGTGAACAGGTACAAAGTGGTGCTCTTCGAGTGACACATGTTTCTTCTTCTGATCAGTTAACGGATGCTCTCACTAAACCGCTTCCACATACTCGATTTTAGTTGCTTCCATGTACTCGATTTTAGTTGCTTAGGGATAAGATTGGACTCTCCTCATGGAGTTCCATCTTGCGGGGGCATGTAAAGGATAAAGATGGGATCCCAATCAACTGTATCAATTAGCTGTAATTGGATAAAGAAGGGATCCTAATCAACTATATCAATTAGCTGTAATTGGATAAAAATGGAAACTCAATCAGCTAGGTGTAAATTAGGCAATTAATAGTCAATGTAAATCTGATGCTCAAGATGGCATGTAGCCATACCACATCCCAAAGTTTAGGACACAGTTTCACTGATTTTGGTGGTTATCTTTTTGTATAAATTGAGGCTCTATCCTGTATAATGAGATATATAAACAAACAATATCTTTTCAATTCCTTCTTCCTTTTACACATATATTTCATTGATAAATTCTCTACACTAGGTTACTTGCAATTCTCAAATGGTTTGAGAAGGCTTTGAGGATCCAAGTTGTTAATTGTAGGTTAGTGATTCAGTGGTTGGGGGATATCGTCAAATATTTGGTAGACAACATGGTTGTAGACAATCGGTACCTCTCGAATGTGACGAATTCATTGAAGAAGCTGAGAGAATGAAAGGAGCTCACCTTGATGGCGATAATAGATATTTTGCTAAGATGTAATAATAGCATCGATGAAAGCTGATTGAAGTGTAGAGAAATGAAACAATGGAGCGAGAGGTGAAAAGGTGACTGAGGAAATAACTTCTTAGCCCCAGGTGGAAAGGTGAAATGGAGTTCCTTTAACTAATAATTGGAGAGACTGTCATATATATTATTCAGAATATTGTAGTCCTTCTTCCCCTTGTAAGGTCCTCATTTAACCTAACCAAGATGATTTTATCTCTTTGGCCAAAAAAAAAAAACTCTCATATATACACACACACACACACACACACACACACACACACACACACACACCAAGGTTCTACTCTCTAAGCAATGTGAGATTATTCCCAACACTCCCCATTCCCCCTATTCTGAGTGGCAATACATGTGGCATATGGTTCCTCTTTTGAGTGATCGTACGGAGTGAATATGGAACTCTAATACTATGTTAAGATTCCAACTCAAAAGTTTGAACTAGTAAATGAATGGACTCTTACATATATAAGGAACCCAAGGTTCTAGTCTCTAAGCAATGTGGTATTCCCCTTCATGTATTGCAAGGTCAGTATGGAAAAGATGCAACAAAACAATATTTGGTCTTGTCGTTGTCAGGCAGTATACATGGGGTTCTCCTCAGTTGTGGTTGGGGTGGTGGAGGAACCTACAGCTGGTTCCAGGGTAGCAGGAGGACAAACACAAGTTCCATCGATATACTTGAGATACCCACGTAATCGAAACAAAGGACGAAACTGAGCACGCCAAAATAGATAATTTGTTCTATCGAGCTTAATTTGTAGAACATGAGACATATCACCTGGAGTAGCAGCAGATACAAACACCATAGAAGAGACTGTTGTGGATGCCATTATGGAGATGGAAGACAAAGAAATTGAAAGAAAGAAAAAAAGATCCAAAGTTGCTAAACGTTAGCTAACTCTAATACCATAGAAGAGTTTGAAAACTAAATGTCTCACCACATTAAGTGGAGAATGACAATTGTATTTATAAATGTTTGTTGTACACATCAAAACAGTTACAAGGGATCAAAGTCCCATAATTCTAAAATACATTTGAATTTTAAATAACATCTTATATATCCTTCATATTTTGATCTAACACTTGACGTGGATGAGGATCACGCAGATTTTAAATTCCCTGATTATGCATGGCTCAACTGTAATTGATTATTGCTAATACTTCCCACTTGAAAGCATTTTTATATAATAATCTCCATTGAAATCTTGCATATTAATTAAGCTGGCAGACGCACAACCATGGAAGTTATTATTGCCAAAGAAGATCACAGAAACAGGAGGTCGTCAAAATTGTTTGGCTGATTGAAGACACTAAACTCAAATAACCACTCTAGGTTCATAAATTTGATGAAAAACAGTACTGCAGTAAAACCAAATGGAGTTGCAGTTACACTGACTACGTTATGTATTCTAATTGTCTCTTGCTAGGGGGTCAGTAGGAGACTCGGCTAAGACCAGTTGATTCCCAACATGTGGGCATCGGCTGAATCCGAGCCGTCCAACTAGAATCCGAGCCTTCTCTCCATCTCTCACCATGGATTCTGGTTGGATAGCTCGGATTCAGCTGACGCTCATGTGTCAGGCATCGGCTGGTCATAGCCAAGTCTCCTACCGACCCCTTGCTAGGAGACGATTTGGATCTCTAGGTTTTTCAAATTTTTTTTTTGTTGTCAATTTTAGTTTAATCATATGTTTCACCATAGACACATTTCACCAAGAAATTTCGACTCTCTATACCTACAACTCAGAGGTGTTACAAACATTTGACCAAAGCATGGGCTTCGTGCAATACCAATGGAGTCCTATTAAATGGACATGCATGGGGCAGAAGCCAGCTATCTATGTTCATCCCAACTCGTTCAATAAACAACTGACGGACTAGGCGATGAGAGATTTTTTTTTTTGAGGGCCTAAATTGGAAAGTAAGAAATTCAGACATGAATAAGAGGCATTGGAGACAAATAGTTCAGCTACATATACTTGTATCCTTCTTGGGATCCCATCACCGTTCAGATTCAATGGGTTCTACACTACCAACAGAGATGAGATCCGTAGAAAATACATACACATGCAGGTAATCCAAACTCAAAGATGCCAAGGCTAAACAACAGTGATTCTTGGGGAATGGGAGGTATCAAATTTAGTCGGCGGTTATTCACTTGAACCAGTTTGAATCAATCCATGAATGGATAATCTGGGAATTTTAAAACACCAGAGTAAAAGAGATGTTAAAATTTTTATTTTATGGGAATCAGGAAAAAAAAAAAGTTAAGATAAAGTGTTTTAGTAATTATAAAACAAGTATACCGGAGTAAATAGTACCTTGATATATAAAAAAATAAGAAGATGAAATTTGGGATAATGCCGGCACCGCCGGCGCTGCCGGCGCTGCCGGCGCTGCCGGCGCCGCTACCCAGTTAGGCAACAACAACATACCTATGCTCTGGTTGGCCAACAATGATATAAGAAAATCACTTTTCACGCATAATTGTTTTGAGACCAATTTCACCCAAACCCGTTATTTTTTGTATTGGATAACTAAAGCCTGTGGACGTAGTGTTGTCATTGTTGACAACTCTATAGGGTGTTGGGTGATTTAGGAGCGTACATAGGTGTTCAGGCAGAGTTGGTAAGGCAAGCAATGACTTGGCAAGGTTTGGAAGAAATACATGGTTAGATCAACTTGAGGGAATGTGAAATAGTGAGCTAAGTCGTAGGACAATGTTTGACACTATGGGGAAGCTTCAGACGATGTGTACATGAAGTTTTGTGGCCAAAATTACAAGTTTGTGTTAAAATTTTTACTTTTGAGCTAATTTTGATGGGTCTCACAACAGATTCAGGGGGAGCACTGAACATGGAAGTGGTAGTTTGTCGAATTATCTTCACAACACAATTGGAATCACGTTGATACAATATTGTATCAATTTAATTAGGGAAAATAATACAGACACCCTTTCTATTGTTGTGAAACTATACAGAATTATCCTGTCTTTACAAAAGTTACACAGAATACCCCTCTAATAATGCTATCATACACTCTCACCTACACCATTACTTTCAACTTAACGGCAAAATGTCAATTTTTTTTTAAGACAAAAATACCCTTACTAAATGTAAAATGACTTCAAAGAGATTATTATTTAGTCTTCCCAACAAAACCCTAGTTCATTTTTCTTCTCTTCTCCACTACTGTTTTCTTCTCCACTCATCGATTTCTTGTCAAGGTTTAACAACACAACAAAGTTACTTTCCCATTCCCTGTCATACTTATAGATTTCCGAATCTCTGTGGAAATTTATTACCGCACTGGAAACTTTATTAGAAAGTTCAAAAATCAGACATGAAGAAGTGGGGGAGAATCATATCTCTACCCATCAATCCTATAAAGTGAAGGGGCAAGTTGAATTCGAGGAAGAAACTTAAAATATGAGAAAAATCTACGGTTGCCTGCAACCTTTCCTCCTCTCGTGCTTCACATCACTGGCCTTTTTCTCATCGAGTTCCATTGCTGGGGACACCATGACTCTGAATCAATCAGGCGCACAGACGGGAAAACCCTCGTCTCTTCTGGTGGAACTTTCGAATTAGGGTTCTTCAATCCAAACAATTCCTACAACAGATACGTGGGGATATGGTACAAGAGGATTTCTATCCAAAACATTGTTTGGGTTGCAAACAGAGATTGAGCAGCTGACCCTTCCTCTACAAAATCAAGCTTCGGAGCTTCTATAACAACGCTATTCTCCTTATTTGACGATCCGAAGCAAGGAAAACAGCCCATCTCAAATCAAACAACCCCAGAAAGATAAAAGAATGAAAAAAGGAACAAAACAACCAAACCACTTTAATCTTCTTCCACAACCACTCCTCATTTTCTCGATACCCATCTAAAAAAATTCCATCGCTTCCTTCTTCTCTTTCCTTGGGCGATCTTCAGTGACCAAACTTCTTCGAACTGTGATGCTTTACAGTTACCCAAACAGGGATGAAAATGATCATCATCACTAAGAAGCGGCAAATCAACAAATCTGGAAGACAGAAAAAGCAACGAAACAAGAGAGAAGGTTAATTTACACTTAGTGTAAGGGTATTTTTGTCTCAAAAAATTGACCATCCGCCATTAAGTTGAAAGTAACGATGTGGGTGAGAGTGTATAATAGCATTGTTAGACGAGTATCCTGTGTAATTTTTGTAAAGATAAAATAATTCTATGTAGTTTCACATCAATAGGAGATGTTTGTATAATTTTCCCATTTAATTTATTTTTCTAAACAAAAAAGTAAAAAGATCAAAATTCAGTGTTGAAGACGAGTTCTCGGGAAGTGCATTGTTTCCACAAGGATTTGAAACCAAATTTCGAAAATTAGCGGCCCTCAACTGCAAATTCCATAACTTCTGGGTGGCGGCGCATTTTCTATGTTAATATACTTCTCAATCAGAATGATTTGGAAGGAGACATGTCGATCTGATTCTGATCGATTGGCCGTAAAAACAGCCTTGTGAGGCGTGGGCTTCTGACGCAGAAGATCCCTCTGCTATTTCTCTTATTTGTTGGCACATTGAAAGTTTTTGTACCGCGATACATAAGTTATTATTTCCATATATATATATATATATATATATATATATATATATATATATATATATATATATAAATATAACAAATAAAAAAAAACTTGAATGGGAAACAAAAACGCCCACCGTGGGGCTCGAACCCACGACCACAAGGTTAAGAGCCTTGCGCTCTACCAACTGAGCTAGACGGGCTTATTTGTAAGTGAAACAGAGGAATACATATTTAAACAATCAATACAAACTACTGGTAACCCTTCCCACCAACATGAGAAATCAATTCTATAACGCATGGAAGTGTAAAAGGAACTGGGCATCATGCTTCAAGAACATTTTTTTTCTCACTGGTAGAATCATAAGCTTTCACACCTTCACTTTTCATATTGGGAAATAAAAGACAGCAGGTGTATATACAGAGGCAAAACATGTACAAATAAGCCCCAAGGGCAGCAGCCACAAAGGGTAAAAACCCAAAAACCATCTGATATCTGTAATTCTGTATAATCTATTATCTGTCTTCCAGTACAATGCACATCTTCTTTTTCTTCTCCACTATATACTTTACTAAATCATCTACTGCTTCTCAAGGTCCTGTGGCTCCACTTTTGTTCATAAACAGAAGGAACAGGAATGCGACTGACCTGTTACTGCAATTCTTTTGCTTCTCTGTATAAATATGGGAATGTGAACAGTGTTCTCAGATTTGCTAGGACGAACAGTTAGCTATGCCTTTACAACTGAACTAGTATTTGGTAAGAGAAAATAAGCTAGGTCTCTAATTCGACCTCCGCTGCCCCAAAAGGAGGCAAGGCAAAGACCCATGATAGCCATGGCTACAACTGAACAAGCAGGTGGCACTGCTTGACTGCTCCCAAGGAATTGTGTAGCAAGAAGCCCAGCCAGGGTGGAGCTTTGCATTCCCGTGCATAATGAGATTGTCCTGCAAACTGACTCTTCTTGCCTGCCATCACAAATACAAAATGGTTACTTAGCTTGGATCAATCACAGCCACAATTTGCAAAATTCAGAGTTGAGACCACCTGTTGCAGGCATGAAAATTTGAATTATACAGTGTACTACATATAGTGAAGGCCTCAAGAAAGGCAGTGAGGGGAAGGAGCTACGGATTTATCATCCCCATATTCCAAAGCTCATGATACTGGATGGCAAGTTTGAATTTGTTCAATCCAAGTTCCTCAGTATTCACCTTTCCAGCCAAACACCATAGAATTGTGCTTGAATGGCCAAATTTTAGAATTGTGCTTGAATGGCCAAATATTAGAAACAGGTTTTCTTAAAGTTATATAGATTTAGTGGACTAGATTCTGATTTGCAAAATGGAAAGAACAGTGTTACAGTGGTATGCAGTTCAAATACAAACAAGAGTGGATGAAGAAAACAAGTCCGAGCAATGAAAGTTGTTTCCATTTCCAAAACTCCAAAAAAACACAAGAACCCAATGTCTTTCGTTCCAAGTCCAAGATTTCTCATGACTCCCCATTCTAAGAAAATGAGAGAGCATCATCTGCATCCGAATCAGCAAGACAGGAGTCTGTCAAATGCTGTGCCAACAGGGAGTTGAAATTCTACCAAAAAAAGTCACCAGCAAAAGGAAAAAGAAAGAACTTCTCATTCTAGATTGCTAAAATTCTGAGCTACTGCAATCTTGGATCCCCACACTGCCAGTGTAGCCAATAGGGGCAGGGGTTCGGTTCGTGAAACTGGGGGGCAGACAGAATGGATGGAAAGAGAAGGAATTCAGAAGTAGTGGCGTGTACAACATTTTCCCTAGAAATAATATTAACTTAAGACCATCATATTCTCAAATTATTCCATGAAATAGAAGATCACCTCAGCAGTTTCAAGCGAGGAAAAGCCATTTTCAGAAAGTTAAATCATGCTGGGCATGTTTTCATCTTCACGTGGCAGACATTCACAAGAACTTTTCTCCAGACAGATGATAATTTATTGAGCACGTTCAGCTATCATGTACTAATGATCAAAATTTTCATCTATCTCACTGTTTCTTTTAGAGGAAATATTCCGAGTGGACACAGGACTTCAGTCAGGACCTCTAACATGTATATACGTTCCTTTGTGTACACTTGTTTTTGCTTTTGTATTTATACAATCATTCTCTTAACTAAAGGAATGAACCTAGATAGAGCAGAATGGTGGAAATAAGGTTCCTGCATCATACGCCTAATGGATCATCTACGATGAGTTTGAATATAGGGACATTGAGTAAGCCATGTGGATATGCTTTGTGTCCAGTGTTTGGATATACCTCTTCTCTTTGTATCTAAAATCATACAGGTCCAAATATCATAATTTCATAGAATAGGGGCTTACCTACTGTTCCTTACTTCCAAAACCATCCTTCATAAAAACAAGAACAAGACAAGCTAGAATAGAATTACCTAAAAATTGGGATTTTGGATACCCAATAACCCACAGTGAATGCCACGGTATGGAATGTCAATACTGGCAAAACCAATCGGAGACCCTCGGACGACAAAATCTGGCTACGATTAATTGCTAGAGGGCTTCCAATACACAGTGAAGTACAAATCATGGCAACAAATGGCAACACAGGCCGAACAAGATTGACAACTGATTTTGCATAGGTATTGAGTGCAAGGCCGAGAGTGACAGGAAGAAGCACAACCTGCAAAATGCATTAAGGAAAAAATCATTCATCAACCTATCTGAGGAGAAACAAACAGATGGCTCCAATTTACGGCAAAATTTTCCAATAGAAATTCATTTAATTTCCAATAGAAATTCATTTACCTGCAATATTGACTTTGACATCGCAACTGCATCAACTGGGACAACAGACCCAATAAGCAGGCCCGTCAAAAGAGGGGTAAAAACCACAGACAAAATCGTAGTCGAGCTAGTCAGGAGAATGCTCAAGGCCACATCCCCTTTGCTCAAGAAGCTGGCGTAGCTTGATAGCTGGGCACCTGCAACACAAGCCGTGAGGACGAAACCTGCGTAAAACATTGGTGGTGCACCAAATGCCTTGGCAAGAAACACCCCCAGGACTGGTTTCAGCATGTACTGGGCGATAAATCCAATAGATAGTGGTAATGGTCTGCAACAGATTTGTCACAAAGAAACTTGGAAGCATATCCAAAGTACAAAAGTTTAAAGTAATTGAATTACAAGAAGACAATGACATGAGTGAAAGAAATTCACCTTTGGAATGCAAGAGCAAAATCATCAATTGACAGTTTAATTCCAATTGATAACATGATTCCACCGAGAGCAGGAGCATATAAATCTTTTGATACCCTGACATGAGGTTCAATTCAAACTCTATTTAGGCATCTCAACAGAAAAATAGAATACAGAAAGAGACCTATTTTCACATGGAAGTAAAATAAGCATAATACCTATTTTCCCTAGGGCCCTTTGTTAATTTAATAAAAATTCACCAATTTCCGTCTGCAACTTCTAGTAATCAACAAATTCAGTATTCCATTTCACTAGTAAAAGGGGGAGAAAAAAAAAAAAGAACTTATGGTAAATGGGGTAGCCCAGAATTCCCAAGGAACAACAACTGAAATAAGATTCGGAAATTTAAAACATTTTAAAAAAGGACAGAAAAAAAATAAGAACTTTTGGGAATTGGAGTAGCCCAGAATTCGCAAGGAACAAGAATTGAAATAAAACTCGGAAATCTATAACATTTTTTTTTGCATTCGAACCGTAATTAAATTAAAGTATTTATTTAATTTTCATTTAAAACAAACAATAAAAATTCATTACCCACAATAAAAAAATATAAAAAATATAAAAAAAATCAGAAAGAAGAACAAAAACTGAAAAGAAAAGTAAGAACACAATCCTCAATTCTCACCAAGAAAAGGTTGCAGGTTGAGTAAGAGCAGCAACTGCAGTCGCAGCGACAACAAAAGGAAGCATTGCTGACAACACCTGAGAAGGGTCGCTCTTCACTCGTTCCGAAATACTCTCAGGGTTTATCCCAAAAGACAACAAAGAAACATTCCCATCTCGTCTATGCTCTCCCACTCGACCTATAAAAGGCGAAGTGGAGCAAGCAAATGCAGACGATGACCCACCATTGAACCTCCTCCGATGCTTCAAACCCGAATAACAACAACCATTATTCCTTCTAATAAAACGCAAACCAGAATTCAAACTCCAATTCAGCTTCAATGAACAAAACTGGGTCTCTTCACGCAAGCAATTGGTTCGGTTGATTGGCTTTAAAAATGAAAAACAAGAAATCGCAGCCATACCAGTGAAGATAAGAAAGAAATAAAAACGAGAGCTGAAACAATTAGGGTTCCAGCTTCAGTCTCCCATCGCCGGGATTATCTAGTTTTCCGGCGAAATTTTGGGAGGGAAAAACGGAAAATACAATTCCGTGATGAGTCAACAAAACCAGAGGCCTTCCAAGTGAGAAGACGAGATGAGGTGATAAGACTCATAGCGAAAGCCCTGCCCCTGAGTAGTGTGTATTATATATAATTGCCAGGAACTGAATTATGAATTATTTATTAAAAATTATTTTAATTCTGTCGTTGAAAAGTCAAAAAATCATAATACAATGAACGGTTATTGATTTGACAATGTTATAGTGATAACGGCTTGAGCAGCGATGATTCGGTGTTGGGTTTACTTACTGATAGCCTGATCTCTGATAGTTACTTATATTGGTATCTCCGTTGTATGAACTTCAATAGCTGCCTCATGATGGGAAAAACTCGGACAACATCATAAATTTTTTTAACTCTTTATTAGCTTCAATGTTAGGTTTACAGTCAAACTAAATGAGTTTGGATCACCTGTATCTACATGTACTCTTTAAGAGATCTTATCATCATCAATATAGTGTGGGACTCACCTCTAGAGTGTGGGACCCAATAAATATGAACAGTGATAGATTCTCAAGAAAGATACAAATACATACATAAAGATGAAGGGACATTTCCTTAACATGGAGAGGTAAGAAAATCATATTCGAGATTAATAAAAAATTTTGTGAAAAAAATCTTTTTTATTTTTTACCATAGATTAAAAATTTTTGAGAATAATACAAAGAATAATTAAAAGAAATTAATACTTCCCCAAAAAAAAAAAAAAAAAAAGGTAGGACTTCCAATGCGGACTACATGTCTACATAGAACTCTTTGAGGTAGGTTTGGGTTAGATTTAGATGGTCGAACTATTAGATCCAAATTAAGTAGATCATGATAATTTCTTGACTTAAATGGGGATACTTGTAGGAAAAATGAAAAGGGAAAAGACTCTCAGAATAACGTTGTTGTGGTCTCTACCTCTACCCAAGCATCTTGAGTCTGTCTCTAGCTTCTTTGATAATTTCCCACCACTCGTATCCCTTATTGATGAATCTGTCATTGTCTATTTCTATTGATGAGTGTAAGTAATAACATCACTCAAAGAATCCTTTCAAAAAAAAATAACAATGTGGAATTATTTTGATTTTTGGGTTACTATCGCTTATATATAATAGCTGTGTGGTCTCTACTTCAACATCTTGAGTCTGTTTCTTGCTTCTTTGACAATTTTCCATTACTGTATAGAAATCGTCTCCTGCTTGAGTTTGGGCGGGAGACTTGGCGGCCCGGATGGATGGCCGTCACCTGGCTCTCGGGTGGATCTGAGCCCTCCATCTGAGTCGACACCCGAGTCAACAAACTGAGCCGACAGGGGTGTCGGCTAGGATGGAGGGCTCGGATCTACCCAAAAGCCAAGTGACGGCCATCCATCTGGACCACCAAGTCTCCCGCCCAAACTCAGGCGGGAGAGAATGTAAATCCCCCATCACTCCTATCCCTTATTGATAGATCTATCTATTGATAGGTGTAGGCAATAGCACATAACACAAAGAATCCTCTAAAAGAAAAAGAATTATTCTGATTTGTGGGTTACTAATCTTATCTTTATACAGAATAACATTTCAAAATGTTTGAAAGCTTTCTTTAATTATTTCCCAATCAACCCCCCCCCCCCCCCAAAAAAAAAAAAAGAAAAAAAAAGAGAACTTTCTTTAATTTGATGGTCCACACATTTATTCATCGGTTAGGAAAGTGATGGATAAGTAGATATATATATTTAATGGGTGATGCTCTATAAATGATGAGAAATAATCCCCACACTGCCAATGTGGGGATTTTTTTCCTATTCCCTTTTGCATATCTCTCTCTCTTAACTGATAGGTTTTTTCTCCTTTGTTACTTGATGGTATTCTGTTGAAATATTGATTCTAAAATGCTTGTTGTAGTGTGGGTGATTCTTTCCATTCTGGCAACGTGGGAAATCATTTTTCATAAATGATTATCAAGATTCAGAATTAAATTGATGGACAGAAAACTAATCAGTGTCAATGGGACATTGATACAAGCTGATGTCAAATAGATGGACCCCAGATTGTCATACACCAAATTAGGAGACTGATTGTCACTAGAAATGGTATGGTATTACATGCAATAAGTTTTTTTTTTTTTTTTTTTTTTGGATAAAAGTCAACAAATTGTATTAGTGAAGAAAGATAAAATATGGTTAGATTATGAATCTTTCCTTTATTTTATTTGATCATATCACATCTTGAAGGCCAAGAAAAAAAAAAAGGATGGTCACAAATTCTGTGTATATATATATATATATATAATGACATGGACAATATGGCATAAAATAAAAGGGAGGGGTAAAATGACAACCCCATCCTCTAGATGGATGTCTTTGTGTGTCTTTCTATTGGCCCATGCAATTTACAACCACAAGTACCACATTCACTCTATGATTATAGATTGGAGATGCAAACAGATCTAATACTAATCAGATTTGTTTAATTAGATCCGGATATCTTTTGATTGGATATGAATACCCCTAAACAGATACATATACAAATGGAATATATATTTTCGACTGTCCGTTTATATCTATGACTTGTGTAATCCAAACTTTCCTCCCCACACAGATACGATTCACTCCCAATCCATGTCTCTCAATTCTCTTAGTCTGATGATTTTCTTTTCTTCATTCTTTAAGACCTATTGAAACTTAAAGAACCTTCAAGATTATTAACTACTTTTTTTTTTCTTATTAATTAGACATCCATTTGGAACAGATACATTACTTTCCATATTTTTCGAACTCGGATCCTAATAGTCCCTGACTGGATATGGTTACCTCTAAACATATATAGATGTGAATCAAATACAGATTTTTGACAATCCATTTACATCCGTCTAGAACGAAAAACTCGTGACTGCCTGTCTATCTACATAATTTATGTTACCAAATGTAAGTAGAAATGAGAGAATTAGAGAAGAGTGGGTTGCGCCTTCCCCACTTTTCTCAACTTATTCAAATCCTTAACTTCTTGGGTAGAAGATGAGAAAGTGAGTGGGTAGAAAGATCGGTGGTTCATTTAGTGGCATGTCCTGCTTCTCATGTGAAGGATAAAATGACGGGTGGTTCTTGTATTTTATTGGATTTGGTATTTACAATAGGCTCCGTTTGTTTCAACAATAAAGTTTTACGTGTAATATTTTATATGTAATATTTTTATTTCAATGTAGGATGGGTGAAATGACCACCCCATCCCTCCATTTGGGTGCCTCTGTATGTGATCCCGTTGGTCCCTACACTAGTGCAGGAGTTACAAAGCCAGACAAGAAACCCTTTCCCCGTTGGTCCCTACACTAGTGCAGGAGCTACAAAGCCAGACAAGAAACCCTTTCCCTTATTTGCACTAGTTAATTTGTGTAATATGCACAGAGGTAGTTAATGTTCATTTAATGGAGAGAGTACCTACAAGTTACCATGCATGTTGGAATCTTATATACTGACGGAGAAATAAAAGTACAAGAAAAATCGATAGTAATCACTTGGAGAAAAGAGAAAAAAGAAAAAGAAAAAAGGTCCAGATTTCCAAAAAAAGAGATAAATTTTTCACATTTAATTTACAAGCTGAAAACCTAATATAGAGTGATGGAGGACAAAAAGTTTTGTTCATGGTGTTGATGTTATTGATCAATTTGCATCTGTATTTATTTAGGGGTATTTGGATATATATTCAGATAATCCAGAATATAATCTATCCAATTCGTATAGATATTTAATTAATAATAATAATAAAAAAAGTAATTAATGATCTTGAGAGTTCTTGAAGATTTAACAAGTGCTAGAAAAAGAGGAAAAAATAATTATGAGATTAAAATAACTAAGAGACATGGACTAAGAGCGAAACTTATCTATCGAGGGGAAGATTGTCTAGCAAAGAATGTAAATGGATGGTCAAAAATCCAGATTCAATTCCCATCCATAACCATACAGAGGTATTTAGATACAATTACATCCGGATAGCATTCGATCCATTTACATCCCTAAATTGACATCTTAGAGCAAACCTGATGATCTTATACGTAGTTTGCTAGAATTACCTGGCAACATAAATATTAGGTGGTGGCTCTCTTCCTTAATATTTGGGGCCCTTGGGCTACTCTCCTCCACATTTTTTTTTGTAAACATACATAATTAATTATTGCGAAAATACAAATTTGGACTTAGGAAGGAAAAAAAAAAGACAAATTGAAGGAGATAGAAAGAGAAGGTTCTATCAAGGAAAAAACAACACAAAAGACCAAATGAACAACAAAAAAGGGAAAAAAAATCCTCGTCTCTGGTTTTCACTTAACGTGTTGGTATGCACGCTGAATACCTCTAGCTGTTGGATCACAACAGGAACGGCTCTAGTGACAGGAGACGATTTCTATCCAAAAAAAAAAAAAAAAAGGAAACATTCTAATTTACGCTGGGCTTGACAATAGAGCACTTGGTAGGGGCAGGGCATAAAGCGCCCTCCATCAAATTGCAGAGCTTCCACTTCCAATCGCCAAGTTGATTTGTTTCTAATTGCTTAGTAGAATTGGTGAGGTCTCCATGTGTGGTGTTTAGTCTATGTATTTTGTTGTTTTCATTAGAGGGGAAGTATTGAGAATAGTCTCATATTGCTTAAAAATTTAAACCTTGGGTCCTTATATAAGGAGAGTCCCTTTACTTATTGGTTCGAACTTTTGAAATGGAATTCTATAGTTTTTTCTTCAATTCTCTGACAATATTATGGCAAAGGAGAACCCACAACATGAGAGAATTGGAGAGTTAGGTGGTCATGTTGAACATATGATCAATATGAATAATTGAGTATGCCCTTTTGGACAGCGTTCAGTACTGCATGTACATGTAATCTGCACAGGACCCATCACCAACCATATCCAATGGACATCACACCCTAGAGGTGGGTCACACATCCCACAGATGGTCCTTCCTCGATCTCCCTGTTCTTTCCTTGTCTCTCTTTTAAAGATAACAAAAATTGCTAACTAGTTCTAGAGAATCGAGGAAAAGAGAATCATGAGACTACAATACTGAGAGATCTGGATTGAGAATGAATCATATTGTCGATGGGAGGAAATCTTCTCCAAAATCCAAATTCGATTCACATTCGTATCTATTTAGGAATATTTAGGTAAATCACATTTCGATCGTATTTGATCCGTTTACATCCCTTAATTGACATCTTAGACTAAACCCAAGAGATATAAGTACTTTGGGAGAATTACATGGCCACATAGATTTTAACCGTAGAGACTCTCTTCCACTTGTGTCTGGGCTGCTCTTTTCCCCATCTTCTTTCTTCTGCTCTATGTTGGCACAAGATAAATAGAGAGTAGAGCATACTCAGCTCTTACTTTATAATTTTATTTAAACCACATGGATAGTTTTAACACTGATCTCCCCCCACATGGACAATTTTTCCAAAAAAAAAAAAAAAAAAAAAAAAAAAACCACATGGACAACATGATTAAAAATTCCCTATGATTGTCAAGTTGATTAAGTTCCTCTTTTTTTTTTTTTTTTGGCAAGCCCACTCTCGAGGTAAATTTATTCATCTTTAAAAATTAAGGAAAAATATAGTTACCTCCCCTATGGTTTGTCTAAAATACAAATGCCCCCAATCGTTTATGTTGGGTTTTTGGACTCCCTTTCTATGTGGATAAATGCTCAAACCTTAGTGTGTTTTAAGCCCATTTAAACATATTCCCTTTTGCCTTCTATTTAACCTCTTAAATAGGGCAAAATCGGATTAGGGTTAGGTTTAGCATCATAAGAAGAAGAGAAGGAGAGCAACAGTTTTTCTGGCAGTCGGTAGTCTGTGCAGCCGTGATCAAGCAGATAATCGGGAGGTCATCCGTGGTCTGATTGAGTTGATTTTTGGATAACAAGTAGAGGACATGTAGTTCCTCAATCTGTACAGTCAGATTTTTTATTGAAGTTTTCTAAGTCAGGTTATTCACTCCGTACAGTAGCCTCTATTATTTTGGGTGAAATTTATGCATCTCTTTGTTTCTTCAAATAGTAGTTTTACTTATTGTTGCTATTGGGGTTGTATACCCATTGGAAGAATTAGAACTATATTTTGTAACCTCTATTTGATAATAGTGAAGTTTTGATTTAGACTTTCGAGTCCCATGATTTTTTACTCTTTGATTTAAAGAGGTTTTTTCACGTTAAATTCTTGTGTCTCATATGTGGTTGATTTATGTTCATTATTTGCACATATTATTAAGGCTAAAATTTTTTGTGGTATACTTGTTACCTTCTCATAAGTTCGATCAAGAGTGGGAGTGATTTTTTCCTGACAAGTGGTATTAGAGCATTGGTTCGTTGATTTTCTATTTGATTGAATGATGGAGACAAATACAAGTAGAATGATCAGTTTGAATGGTTCTAACTATCATAAGTGAAAAAGAAAGATGAAAGATCTTTTATATGTGAAGAGTTGGTATTTACCTGTGTTTGTTAAAACGAAACCCGACTCTAAGTCTGATGAGAAATGAGAATTTGAGCATGAATAAGTTTCTGACTACATTAGGCAGTGGGTAGATGATAATGTCATTAACCACATTAGTGATGAGACAAATGCAAAGACCTAATGGGATAAACTTGAATCTTTATATGCCAAGAAGACCGGTAACAACAAGTTGTTCTTGATCAAGAAATTGATGAGTTTGAAGTACAAGGAAGGATGTATTATCACCAATCACTTGAGTGAATTTCAAGGTGTTCTTCAACAGTTGTCGGCTATGGGTATAAAGTTTGATAATGAGATTCAAGCTATTTGGTTGCTAGGTACTTTGTAGGATTCTTGGGAGACATTTAGGATGTCACTTTGTAACTCGACCCCAGATGTTGTTGTGAAAATGGAGATGGCTAAAAGTAGTGTCATGAATGAAAAGATGAGAAGAAAGTCTCAAGGTTCATCGTTAGAATTTGAGATTTTATACATCAAGAATAGGGGGAGAAATAAAAGCAAGGGTCCAAGGGGTAGAGATAAAAATCGTAGCAAGTCAAGAGGGATATATGAAGATAAAAAGTGTCATTATTGTGACAAGTTGAAGCATATCAAGAAGAGTTGTTTCCAATATAAAAGAGATAAGAAGAGTGAAAATTTGAAGGAAGACAAGAACAATCATGAGAATAGTGATCGTGTCACTTTTGTTTCTTCTAATGATCTTGTCATTGTTTGTGATGAGAATTTTATCAACTTAGCATGCCATGAGACAAATTGGATTGTTGACAGTGGAGCTTCACATCATGTTACTTCAAGGAAGGAGTTCTTTACTTTTTACACATCTGGTGATTTTGGTATCTTGAAGATGGGTAATGATGGCTTATCAAATATTGTTGGTTTTGGAGATGTTTGTTTGATGACTAACAATGGAACAACATTGTTATTAAAAGATGTGAAACATGCTCCGGATGTTCGACTGAACTTGATATCAGCGGGAAAATTTGATGATAAAGGTTATATCAACACTTTTGGTAATGGAAAATAGAAGCTTACTAAAGACTCCACGATTGTAGCTCATGGTAAGAAGTATTTCAGTATGTGATGAAAGCTAAACTTTCGAACGGTGCAATTATTGTGGTGGAAGAAGATCATGTCATCGAGTTATGGCACAAGAGGCTTAGTCACATAAGTGAGAAAGGGATTAATCTTTTGGCCAAGAATTTGCTTTGTGGATTAAATAATGTAAAGTTAAAAAGGTGTTATCATTATTTGGCTAGAAAACAATATAGCGTTTCTTTCAAGAGTCATCCTCCTTCAAGAAAATCAGATTTGTTAGAGTTGGTGCAATCTGATGTTTGCGGTCCCTTGAAGGTACGTTCTCATAATCGTGTTATCTATTTTGTGACTTTTATTGATGATCATTCTAGGAAGCTCTGGGTTTATACTTTGAAGACCAAAGATCAAGTACTTGGTGTGTTCAAAGAGTTTCATGCATTAGTAGAAAGACAAACTGGAAAAAAATTAAAGTGTATTCGATCAGACAATGGTGGTAAGTACCGTAGACCATTTGATGAGTATTGCAGACAACATGGTATTAGGCATCAGATAACTCCTCCAAAGACTCCTCAGTTGAATGGTGTTGCTGAGAGGATGAACAAGACTTTGATTGAGAGAGTGGTATGTTTGCTTTCAAATGCACACTTACCTAAATCATTTTGGGATGATTACTGCGACACACGTTATTAATTTATCTCCTACTATTATTTTGGATGGTGATGTTCCTGACAGAGTTTGGTCTGGTAAAGATGTGTCATATGATCACTTGAAGATTTTTAACTCTAAGGCATTTGTGTATGTTCCTAAAGATAAGAGGTCGAAACTAGATGTTAAGACACGATAGTGTATCTTTCTTGGTTACGGTCTAGATGACCTTGGTTATAGGTTGTATGATCCAATTGAGAAGAAACTTGTTAGAAGTCGTGAAGTGGTGTTCTGTGAGGATCAGACAATTAATGATATTGAGAAGACCGAGAAGACAATGTCTACTGATAGTGGTGACTTGACTAATTTAGATACAATTTCCTTGGGTAGGCCAAATCCAGTTCATGATGATACAGAAATTTATACTCATGGTGGTCAACTGCTAATGATAATGTAGAAGATGTAGGTGATGTAGATATTCCCTTTGATGATGATGTTGATGATCAACAGCATGTACCTACAGTTCCACCAGTGGTTCCACAAAGAAGGTCTGAAAGAGTTCATTAACGTTCTACAAGGTATTCTCCAAATGAGTATGTACTTAATTATGTATTCTTAACTGATGGGGGAGAGCCTGAGTGCTATGAACAAGCTATGAAAATTAAAGACAAGACTAAATGGGTTGATGCTATAGAAGATGAGATGAAATCTTTGCATGACAACAATACCTTTGAGTTAGTAGAGTTACTAAAGGGAAAAAGAGCTTTAAAGAATTGATGGGTTTATAGGTTGAAGCAAGATGATAGTTCTTCACACCCACGATATAAAGCTAGATTGGTTGTTAAGGGCTTTAATTAGAAAAAAGGGATAGACTTTGAGAAAAAAATTTCTCCAGTTGTAAAGATGTCTTCTATCCGAGTTATTCTTGACTTAGTCACTAGTCTTGATTTGGAAGTTGAGCAGATGGATGTGAAAATTGCTTTTCTTCATGGTGATTTAGAAAAAAAAATCTACATGGAACAGCCAGAGGATTTCAGAGAAAAAGAAAAGAAAGAGAAACTTGTGTGCAAGTTGAAGAAAATCTTGTATGGTTTGAAACAAGCATCGAGGCAGTTGTACAAGAAGTTTGAGTCTGTTATGGGGGAGCATGACTATAAGAAGACTACTTCTGACCATTGTGTATTTTCTCATAAATCTCTGATGATGATTTTATTATCTTGTTACTTTATGTTGATGACATGCTTATTATTGGCCAGGATGCTTCTAGGATTGACAGGTTGAAGCAAGATTTGAGCAAATCTTTTGCTATGAAAGATTTGGGACCAACAAAACAGTTTCTTGGCATAAAGATTGTACGTAATAGAAAGGCCAAGAAGTTATGGTTATCACAAGAGAAGTATATTGAAAAGGTACTTAAAAGATTCAATATGAATAATGCTAAAGTGGTGAGTACTCTTCTTCCTTCACACTTTAGATTAAGTATCAAGCATAGTCCTTCTACTGAAGAAGGAAAAGAATATATGCAAAAGGTTCCTTATGCATGAGCAGTAGGTAGTTTGATGTATGTAATGGTATGGGCTAGGTTAGATATTGCCCATGCCGTTGGCACAGACAGTCGATATCTTTCTAATAAAAAAAAAGAGCATTAGAATGCAATGAAGTGGATTATGAGATATCTTTGTGGCACTTCTAATTTGAAGCTTTGTTTTGGAAGTGAGAAATCAATTCTCACTGGTTATATAGATTCAGATATGGCAGGGGATGTTGACTCAATGAAGTCTACTTCGGGTTACTTGATCAACTTTGCAGGGGGAGCAGTGGCTTGGCAATCTAGGTTGCAAAAGCGTGTTGCGTTGTCTACTACAGAGGCATAATTCATTGTTGTTACTGAAACAAGTGAGGAGTTAATTTGGATACAAAAGTTTCTACAAGAACTTCGTTTTACATAAGAGAAGTATGTGTTGTTATGTGATAGTTAGAGTGTTATTCATCTCGGTAAAAATTCAACTTTTCATTCTAGGTCCAAATATATTGATGTGAGGTATCATTAGATACACGATGTTTTGGATGATAAATTGCTAGAACTTGAGAAGGTTCATACTGATGATAATGGTGCTGATATGTTGACAAAGTTTTTACTAAGAGAGAAGTTTGAAACTTGTTGTCTGATCGTCGATTTAGCGAGTTCCTTTACATAGTTGGAATGAGGAGATTTGTGGGGTTTTTGGGCTCCCTTCCTATGTAGATAAAGGCCCAAACTTTGGTGTGTTTTAAACCCATTTAAGCACATTCCCTTTTGCCTTGTATTTAACCTCTTAAATAGGGTAAAATCGGATTAGGGTTAGGGTTTAGCATCATAAAAAGAAGAGAAGGAGAGCAACAATTTTTCTGGCTGCCGGTAGTCCGTGCAGCCGTGATCAAGCCGATAATCGAGAAGTCATCCATGGTCTGATTGGGTTGATTTTTGGATAGAAGGTAGAAGACACATAGTTCGTCAATCTGTACGGTCAGCTTTTGTATTGGAGTTTTCTAAGTTAGGTTATTTACTCCGTACAACAGCCTTTATTTCTTTGGGTGAAATTTCTGCATCTCTTTGTTTTTTCAAATAATAGTTTTACTTATTGTTGCTATTGGGGTTGTATACCCATTGGAAGAATTGGAACTAGATTTTGTAACCTCTATTTGATAATAGTGAAGTTTCAATTTGGAATTTCGAGTCCCGTGGTTTTTTACTCTTCGATTTGAAGAGGTATTTCTACGTTAAAGTCTTGTGTCTCATATGTGGTTGATTTATGTTCATTATTTACACATATTGTTAGAGCTAAAAACTTTTTGTGGTCTACTTGTTACCTTTTCATAAGTTCGATCAAATATGAGAGTGATTTTTCTCAAACAGTTTCAAAATGAATACTTCCTCTATAATGACTATTAAATTACAACTAAATCCACTTTTTATGTATATTTTGTTAGATGTTGAAGGTTTATGATCAATATTTTTATAATGACCAAACTAACCTCATTCAAGGGTGAAAGGACAACTGGAAAAGAAGAAAGGCCACACCCCTAAGCTTGGAAACCTAAGCTCCAAACGAGTAACCCCGTGAGCCATACAGTTCAAAGATCTACTAATGAAAAGGAAAGAACAAGACACAAAACTCTGCTGGAGAGTCATGATGTCAAAGACAACAGTGGAGATCTCCGTCGGTGGGCGATTCAAATTAGATGTCAACTTCAGGTTGCCACATTCCACAATCATGGAAAACATTATAACAATTCGGCTAGGGCCTCCCTCTTACCTCCTATTCTTAAGGGTTGGAGCAAGGATAAGAGAGTCTGGCCCAATTGAACATATCAATATGAAAAATTGAAGTATTCTGTCTCGAACTGATCACCAACATGGGATCCATCACTCTCCATATACAGTGGGTCCCACACTCCAGAGTTGGGTTTAGATGGGGGAAAATACAACACATTAATAAATCTTGGTAGCATGATAGAACTAGGAGAGATCTACTAAGGTTCATACACATGGTGCTCATCAGAAGGGTCCATGTGTTCACCAAATAAAGCACAAATCGAGCTCAATATTTAGACAGTGATACGATCCCTGTGAATTGGCTTGGTGTCGGGGAGATCTAAAGGCATTAAATGTGACAGATGTGCAATAAATGCACCGAATAAATGCTAATAAATGCTGACAATGGGGCATTAAATGTATATCTTGCTGACGGGACGAACCACATCACCTTACTGAGAAATACTACGAGAAAGAAGGTCACACATCAGCTGAAGACAGCCAAAGAGACGGCGACTCACATCAGCCAGACCTAGTGACATGAACTAGCAAGGGTCGTAGAGGCCGAAAATCAGAGATATGCCCCATCCTAGGGTGTCGTAGACTCTCTATCCTACCTGATAGAGTCATGATGACACTCGAGAAGGGACATGTTGGATAAAAAGGGCGGTAAGTGTGCTCAATTAGTCTCCTTTTTGGCCTATAAGTAGTTGAACACAATAAGAAGAAAGAGAAGTTCAATCCAAGGTATTGTTGCTATCTTCATTTTACTTCAAAATTCCTTATTCAGCTCTCTTGAGCATTCCTCTCTGCATCACTCTCTGTTTACCTTGGAAGAAAGAGATCTTAGAAAAACAAACACCTCAGTCTCCTCTCTAAATGGGACTTGGGTATCTTATCCCTGAGTTTCATCTGTTTGTCTTGGACCAATACTAACTTGGACATCGGAGTAGCCATAGGGTAAAACTCACCCACCTCACTATGTGTTCTTGATCTGCAGTTACACGTGGCAACATCTTATGCATCGGGCAAAATCCAACGACAATAGATATTGTAAGAACCGTACTCCGAAAACCTGGTTTAACTCATGATTTACGTCGTGACAGATCTCCCAATCATAATCGGATCGGAAGGCGAGGCTGGGTGACGAACCACGATATTCAGGTATGAGAAACGATGTGTAAAAATATAATTTTTACATACCAGTCTTAGTACCGGTCTCACTCAGAGTGAGATTGGTATGTACAACCGGTATGTATTTCTCGAGTGGAGAAGGACTCCAGCGGATCCCACACTCTGAATCCAAGTTTAGGAAACCTTTTAGACGTAGGAGACCTTCTTAGAATGGTCTCCCACTATATATATGCATCACTCCTTCTCTTCAGATCCTTTCCAAACACTCTCAAACCCTGGAGCCATCTGGAAAAGATTTAAGAAGGAACAAGGAGGAAAGAGGCTGTGTGAGATGAGGATCTTCCGTTGGAGGGGAGCACCGCCATTCAATAAACATCGGTAAGTGCTCGACCTCTGTATTGATGTTTGGGATTACAGATTTAAGCCGTGAAATGGCGTAATGATCCAAAATCCTAGAACTGTAAAACCCTAGTTTCATTAAGATCCATTCTGAAAAGGATGCGACAAAATAATCTAAACCTAGGTGACCAAACAGGTATCTCGACCTTAGAATGGTTTAGGAAGAATCCTAAAAACTAAACCGATGATCGATGAGAGAGGGACGTCCAAGATTGGGCTCTCGAACCCATATCGCCGGACATACTGGCTGGACAATAAGTCCTGCGGTATGGTCCTGCGGTATATACCGCAGGCACATACCGACTGCAGTATACTGAGACTGGTTTTGAGACCGGTATGTGAGACCGGTATATACCAAAAGTCCATACCAGTCTCACTATAGTGAGATCGGTACTGCCACCGGTATGCTTACCGGAGCGTGTTTGCTTGGCCAAACTTGGTTCTAACCAACTAGAACCTAGCAACCAAATCTTAATCTATAAATATGATCTTGTAGGACCTGTAGATGATGTGAGTGGACTCTGTGACGTAGAGCGGACTTGCAATCACGCGTCAGGTAATGGACAAGACCCCAAACCCTAATTAACTAAATAACAGTAAACCGTTGTGATCATATCTAATTCTGTGATTATTGTTTGTTGCTTGTGCACTTCACATGTCATCCAGTTATTTAAATTTTATTATCTGTTTATGCATATTCGTATACTAGGAATGTTGTTTGTTTAGGCATGTTAATGTTTTCGTTAGTGTGTGCAATGTGAAAGGGAGTGGAGCCCTGGATATATCCTCACACTGACACCTATTCGTATGGCCGTCTACCTTAGTGGGCTTGGTGTGAATAGGATATCAGGGGGAGGACGTGGGATTGTGGCTCCGCCTGCCCACCAGACTCGAGTCCTATCTCTATGTCGTAGGGAGCTGTGCTAGGGTAGGGCCATAGATACTGTGATGATATATAGGACTGGTTAGAAACGGAACCCACTTGCAAGCCCTTGCCAACAGGGGTTTAAGTGTTGGTGCGGTATAGGGTATCAAGGGGAGGACTTGGGATGTTGGCTCAGCCTGCCCGTCAGACTCTAGCTCTATCTCTATATCGGAGTGAGTGATGTGGGGCAACAATAGTAGTGTAGATCGGAGCCTGACTGTTGGGTGTGCTTAAACTCTCATGCATGGAGGTGTGATGGCCGTTAAACCTTACCATAGCATTTTGCAAGTTATACCTGACCCAATTGTAATGTTATCTTATGCAATTTGTATGTTGAATTGGTCTTGTTTTACTGAGCTAAGTTGTGAGCTCTGTGAAACCTACATGTAAATTTCGGGGACGAAATTTCTTTTAAGGGTGGGGGAATTGTAAGACCCGCACTCCATGAACCCGATCTAAACCTTGATTTCATGTTGCAACAGGTCTTCCAATCATCACCGGGCCAGACGGGACAAGCGGATGACAACCAGGTATGAAATCGGACCAAACAGACCAAAATAAGTATGAAATTAGTCATACCGGTCGATGGTACCGGTCTTAGCATGGGTACCGGTCGACCGGTATAGTCAGCAGACTATCAAGATCCGGAACCGGATCTCTACGGGTCCTACTTTCCAAATTCCGAACCCTAGGACTTTCCTAATCCTAGAAGGCTTCCTAAACCTAAACCTAGCCTATATAAATGCCTCTAAACCTCCTAGAATCCCTTCCATTGATCCTCACAAACCCTAGAAAGGAGAAAGAGGCTGAAGAAGGAGGAGAAGCTAGGAAGAGCCGATATTGTCATTCGACGAAGAATAACTCACCGCAAGTCGACGGTAAGTGCTTGAACCCTCCTTTACTTTATGAACTCTTATAGGGTTGATTATTGTTGAATCAATACCATGCAAAGCATGTATTGATCTAAAACCCTATCTTGCCAATAAACCCTACTTTGCCGTCAAATCCTAATTTAATCGATAAACCCTAGATTCGAGTTCTAGGATGAATACCATCAAAACTAGGACTTGAATGGAGTTGGAAAACTCAGTGCTCAGACCTAGATTGTGTAGGAGAAACCCTAGAATCAATAGGGGATGACCAACGGCAGTCGAGAAACCAAGTGTATAGTCTTCCGGAGACATACCGATCGACTATACCGGTTGCACCCTGTGCGACCGATATGTTGCGACCGGTACCTCCCGGGAGCTGGTCTGTGGGGGACCGGCTGACCATACCGGTCACAGGTTTTCCCCATAGAGCTGTGACCGGTATATGTGACCGGTCAGCCCTGTGAGATGTGTTTTGTCATCGTTGGTTTTTCGACCAACGTAAATCTATTCTAATTAAACCCTAATATTTTGTAAGACCTTGTGATAGCACGTTTGGACCTTGCGACGTAGAGCAAGCTATCAAACGAGCGTCAGGTGAGAGAATCAGACCTAAACCCTAATAATCTAATGGACAGTAAACCGTTGTTAATAATTATGACTCTATGGATTGATGTTTGTGCATACTCGCATGTCATCCTTTACTTTCAGTTATTATTATTGTTCATGCATACTCGCTATGCTAAGATGTGATTGTTAGGCATGTGATTGTTTTCGTTGGTGTGTGGAATGGGAAGGGCCTAGGGTCTGGGATCATTCCTCACACTAGCACCTTTTCGTAGTATTCTATCTTAGCATGCTTGGTGAGGGTAGGGCATCAGGGGAGGACGTGGCACTGTGGTCTCCGGCCTGGCCATCAGACTTTAGGTCTATCTCTATGCCGTAGGGAATTATGTTGGGATATGTTCTACCTTGCGTATTGTTCTGGCTTAGTATGCTTGGTGCGGGTAGGGCATCAGGGGGAGGACGTAGCACTGTGGTCTCCGGCCTAGCCACCAGACTCTAGCTCTATCTCTATGCCGTAGGGAGCTATGCTGGGATAGGACTTACTGTGATGACATATAGGATTGGTTAGTTGCGAGCCCAGTTTGCAAGCCCTCGCCAATAGGGGCTTATGTGTTGGTATGGGTGGAGCATCAGAGGAGGTGTGTGGATGCCTTAGCTCTATTTCTATTCTATGGTGGGTGCATGTGGGTCGGCAGCGGTGTGATCTACTGAGCAATGCCACACACTCGTGTATATAGGTGCGGTGGCCGTCAATCCTTTCTATAGCATATTGCAAACTTAAATCAGACCACAACATAAAATGATTGTTACTCATGCATATGAATGTTACACTGTCTGATTGTCTTACTGAGCTAAGTTGTGAGCTCACCCTTGTGTATACACCATTTTTAGATGTTGATGCAGGTTACACGGTGGATGACTATATGAACGCGCTAGCGTACGGAGGCGTGGCTGCTCTGGACGTGCAAGCAGGAGAGGACGAGCATGACGCTTCATGCGAGTGCCCTTTCTGCGTGTACCTTTAGGATTTGATTTGATTTTATTTGTTTTAATTATTTTCAGTTGGAATGAAGTTGATGTAAAGATATTATTTAAGTTTCGGTTATTTGAATAATTAAATATTTTATTTAAATTTATCAATAGATTACTCAGTTCATTTTATTAAAGACTTCCGCTGTATTTATTATTATTCTGATTGTGGTTTTGTGAAATGGTTTGTATGAGTGGACACGATCTTATTGAGATCCTGGTGTGAGCCGTTGGTTCAGTGATGATTCATTCACACTTCTGGTTCAGCCGGAATTGGGGTGTGACAAGCTCACCCGAATATATATATTCTCCTTTTCAGATCTTGATGCAGGTTATACGGTTGAAAACTTTATGGCTACCCCAGCGTACGGGACAATAGCTGCTATTGACACACAGGCAGTAGAAGACGAGCATGACGCCTCATGTGAGTGCTCTTTCTGTGTGTTCCTTTAGGGATTATTTATTTATTTATTCTTTTAGTTGGGTATAGACGATGTAATAAATTATTATTTATGATTGTGGATGATGTCATAACTGGATAATTATTTAATTACAAATAGAAAACTCAGTTCATTTATTTATTTAAATCCGCTGCTATTTATTACTCTCTGATTATGGTTGGTTTGCTTGGAATGGTTTGTTGACACAATCTATTGAGATCCTGGTGTGAGTCGTGGTTTGGAGACGGTTCACTCACACTTCTGGTTCAGCCGGAATTGGGGTGTAATAGGTCTCATAGCCCCATGTATGGTGATGGGTCTTATTGAAGTCTGATTTCATTTTAATCCAGGAAATATTGTTCACTTTATTACCAGTTTTTATACTTTTTGGGAGTTATATGGTTTTCTTTAGGGAATATGGTGTACATGCTAACGAAACATATTAACCTTAAAACCTTATGTGCTAGAATTCCAACGGTAAGCTAGAATTCCACCGTTACCGTTGGATCTTCTCCACTGCATCTCAACCGTTAAAATTATTTGATGTTGTAGTAGTCACAGTCCCTCTGCTGCCACTGCACCTTTTTCCAATTGACGTAGGCCTTGTAAATTTTTAAAGCCGTATTATTGCTTCCAATAAATTCAGCATTTCTAACCCCCCCCAACCCCTCCTCTTTTTTTGGGTAATAAAACCCCTTTTATTACTTCCCACACTTACCTTTTGTCCTCCGCGTAACGGTGTTAAACGGTGCGATTTTGGCTTAACAGTGATGTTCGATTTTTGTACGGTATGTAATGAGTAAACCCAAAATCGAACTATTTATTAAACGGTTTCAAAATGCTTACCAAAATCGATTATTAATCGATTTCGATTTTTCAATTTTTAAACCGTTTTGTTGCTAGTAGGGTGAGGAAGAGAGTTAGGAACAAAGTTGTGGGAAAGCCAAGGAAATCATTAAAATAATTTTAATCATATATAAAAAAGTGGACTTACCATTAAAAGTATGTCATGTGGAAAGCGTTAAAATATAATTTATTTCTACAAATATAGACATTTAGCACTAACGGAATAAAGTAAAGGTTTAGTAGGTTTTAACGGTTTTAAATAGTCGGTTTTAAAGGTTTTATTTCTAAAACCAGAATCGAATCGTTTAACTAAACGGTTTCATTTCTAACACCAGAACCGAACCATTTAATAATCGGTTTCAAGGTTTCGATTTAAACGGTTTGGTTCGATTTCGATACACGGTTCGGTTTCATTTTTTCCACCCTTACCTCCGCACCATTTTCGTACACATCAATTTACTAATACGTGAATATCATCCTAGAATGTGTTCTAGGTCAAGAATACATTCGGAAATAAAAAATATAGTGTTTGTTATAGATTTTCATTCTTAAATCATAGAATTTATTAGAGAACGTGGTATTTTTTGGAATGTGTTCTTTTGTCTATTCTGTATTTTGAGCCCAGCATGAAAATACCTTAAATTTTAATCTATTCTCATTTTCCTGTAGGAGTGTATTCTCTCTTTTAAAAATATATTTTAAAAAATATATGTATTCCGAAAAGAACCCAAGTGTAGTTTTTTTTTTTTCTTATCAGTTTGATATTTGAATCATTTGATATATAGGTCATCCAGCCACATGATATTAAAATAACTTTTTTTTCAAAAAGTCCACGATAGCCGCTTGCTGCTGGGTCCTCGAGGGTCGACTAGGATCCAAATCCTCTCTTGCGGCAGGAGTCCTGCTACTGATCCAAGGGGTTGGGGTTCAGTTGGCCCACCTACCAATACATGGGGAGATGGGCCGGCTGAAATCCCGCCCTTGGCAGGCGGCAGGTCGGCAGGAGACGATTTGGTTGTGGGTCGACTATCTCTGCATCCTGCCAATAAATACCCTAATTATTAACCAGTCTAATTTTTTTGTGTGTAATGTCATGTAGTGATTTGGATTTGGAAGCTATTGAAAGGACGTGGAGTCCCTTTTCTAGTCGGTTTTAGGGCCTCAGTTGATCTATCACCGGTAGTTATTAGCATTTAAAGTGGGAAGGTTCTTATACTCTGCCCTAAAAAATTAAGCTTGAAAAAAAAAATTATTAACTAAACTCTATAGGATCCACATCCTCTCCTCCCAGTCATTCTGGGAGGACAGCGGCAACCTCCCTCGGATGGCTGCCACGTACCTTTCGGTGAATCCAAGACCCACGTCCGAGCCGACACCCGGCCGACAAGCCAAGCAGACATGGGGTGTCGGCTCGGACATGGCCATCCGAGGGACGTCACCGAGTCCTCCCAGAATGACTGGGAGGAGACGATGTGAATCCAACTCTATATAATATGAGGGAAATAGATTTCACATTAATTAAAGGAGGCGGATCTATAAGTGAGCGAGGAATATTTGAATCTCAAACACTAATGAAGTATTTTAGAATCTTATACATTAGTGGGAAAATGGGATTTCAAGAATAATTGATAGCCGATCACTCGGAAGAAAATGAATAGAGATAGAGGCCTAGATTTCAAGGAAGATAAAGAAAGGAAAGATGTGAGAAGGAAGTATTCGTTGGCAATGTGTAAAACGTGCACTTCCTTTTCCCTTAAGCTCCTTTTGTTTTCATGTAAAATCAGAAAATTTTCTTGTAAATTGGATTTTTTTTGGTGTTTGTTTTGATGTCAAATGTAGAAAAATCCATTGAAAAAAAATAGAAACATTAATTTTCATGGAAGAAAATTTTCATGTAAAATATCATTTGCGAAGAAAATTTTACAATAAAATAAATGGATAACTAAAACTCTATGTAATTTGAGGGAAAAAGATCCCACAACATAACTACGGGAATTCTTTGTCACGATCTTTTTTACATAACTTGCACTCTCTCTCCTCCATTTAACCTTGTCATGAGCTTCATTGAAGATATCGATTCTTAAATACTTATTTATATATTGTAGAAAACTCCCAACCATAGTGTTGTAGGGAACTCTCTCCCATAATCTCCCATAATAATATTAAATTTTTTACCAAAAAATAATATTAATAATCTTAATATAGGTTCATAAATATCTGTGTAATATTGGATTCCTGGCCCACATCATTAAACTCCTTTCTAATCAAAATTATTATAAAAAAAATAAGAACCCAGGTCCAACAACTGAATCGACAGGTATTCTTTGCTCAACGGTGGTTATTAATGGCTGCAACCCACACAAACGTTTGGCCTTGTCTCATTAGAGCTTCTCATTCAATGTGTCTATTCCAATTCTCAGAATCATTGTTTTTCATTTTTTTTTTGAAGGGGAGAGAGTTTGGATCTCTTATTTGCATTGGCATATGCTCTGAGAGATCCTATATGGAGACCTAGCAAAAAAAATTTATTTTAAAAGATTCTACATGGAGACCAATCAACCACCATGCATGCACGTTGTATGTCACTTTCACGAGGAAAGAAGACCTTAGAAATCGACCTAAGATAGCATCCATCTTTCAGGTTTTGAGTTCTTTTTAAGATTTTATTTGGTGAGCTCTGATGGATTTAGGATGGAATATGGGACCAGGCTATGCTAAGACAATATAATATTGGATTGAGAGACCTTAGATCCTTACATTTGTTGTCACTCACTGCTTTGAGATCATTTCAATTGCTGTTTGGCAAAATCTGAGATCGCTGGTGGTATGTGATAGAGGTCCACATCCATTAATCAAAAGAGTGAGAGATTTAAATTCAAAAAAATAAAATAAAAAACAATTATGGAGGTAGGATCTACACGCTGCCATGGTATATTGGCGCATCTTATACACCTAGCGAATGAAAATAGGAGACTCCACTTGGTTGATGATAGCAGGTAAGTAAGGATGTAAATGGATAGTCAAAATCTAGATCCGATTTGAATTCGCATCATTTTAGGGTAATCCGAATTCGAACAATCAAATTCAGAGTCGAATTTGGATAGCAAGGGTCGGATTCAGATGTGGATTCAGATATCAGCCAAATGACCAAGATTATATCCATTCCGTTTAATCTAGTGTTAAGACGCATATAACCTTAGGTTCTAGAGTGTTAAGATGCATATAACCTTAATGTTTATATAGTCATTTAAGGTTTAGTCTCTTATTTTTTTAGGGTAAGCTATATATTTGTTTTAAACTAGGATTTTCTCTCATTTTTCATGCAATTTGTATTCTAATTCTATTTTTCGGATTTGAGGAAGATTTTAATTGAATATCCAGTTAAATTTCAAATTCAGATTCGGATTTGGTTTATATACATCTGTCGGATTTTGGATTGGATTCGAATAGGGTAGTTGGTAAACGGATTCGGATTTGGATAGTGGTGTATCCGATTCGAATTCGATCTGTTTAGATCCCTAGAGGTAAGCATGTTAAGTGGTTTATTATTCATTAATCAGTGCAGTGTAGTGCGGTGTAGTTTGGTGCATAGAAGGATGAAACCAAAATCAATCGGATTAACTAAACGGTGTCAAAATTTCTACTAGAACTGATTATTAATCGAATTCAGATTTTTGGTTTTTAATCAGTTTTTAATTAAACGATTTCACTTGCGGTTTGCAGATGGAGCGCATTGGTTTAACTAATTGGTTTCTAAATGGATCGGTGGCCGTTAAACGGTGTAGTTGCAAGCTCTGTGCATGGGCCTAATTGAGACCAAACAAATACAAACCCACAATAAAACAAACGAAAAAAAGGTGTTGGGCTTGACGCAGCACACAATTTATATCATTCAAACACCCAATCTCCCAATTAAAACACCCAATTACTCATGTGTGTGTTTTACGACTTTGGTTAAGGTTTAGGGTGAGGGATTTCTATAGCCCAGTGTATCTGGTTTCATTTTAATTTAATGTTGTAAACGATCCATAGTTGGTGTTGAATGTAATCGGGTTAAAAGTGTCTAACTTGTGTGAAACTTTCGGTTACACGGTTTAAAACCGCACCGATCCGACTATGTAAACAGTGTGAAAATCCAAATTATAACAAAACTATTTACTAAAGGTTTGCCTGTAAATGGTTCAGATCGATTTCGATAAACAATGTTGGTGCATCCAAATTGTCTCCTGCGAGGGTATCCGCAAGAGATGCCGCTGCCTTTGACGGATGCTAGACACGTGGTGAGTCTTTTATCCGACGTCTCCTAATATCTCACCGCAGGAGACCCAATCGTGAAACGGAAGTAGCTTATCAAATGGCTATTCTGAATGCCGCCTAACGCAGAGACTCGATTCACACAGCAATGGCTGATTTGTTTCAGAGGGGAGAGAGAGGGCAGAGGAAGAAGAAAGTTGAGAGATAGAGAGAGCACCGGAGGAGAAAAGAGATCGAGGAAGAAGAGAGTTGAGAGAGAGGGCGGAGGAGTAGAGAGGACTTAAGGCTTTGGTTTTGTTTCAGAGGGCGGAGGAGAGGGTTTGGGTTCCAAATCGCGGCAGAGGAAGAAGAAAGGAGAGAGAGAGAGTGGCGGTACTTGAAAGGAGGTCGTAGAGGGCGGCTGAGGAGCGGCAGAACTCGAAACTCGGCTTCCCTGATGTTCTTACTATTTCCCCTTTGCAAGTCATTTGGACATTCTTGTGCCTGCAACTACCAGTGAGATCAAGTGCTTTCGATTTTTTTGTTTTACTTAGATCGGCCTAGTTTACTTGCTTTGTGGTTTTTTTTTTTTTTTTTTGGTAAAGCTTGCTTTGTGGTTCATAACATGCTTTTCTCTTCTCGTCTGTTTTTGCTGAGACTTGCATCGTGAGTTCTTTATTTTTTTTAAGTTGTTTATTAGGAGGGAAAGGCTAGAATAGTTCCTAACCCAGTTAACTTTTTTATTTTTGTGCGGATGAATCTCATTTTTGTTAACTTGTTCATTTTTGCATCGTAAGTTCTTAACATGTGCAGATCAATCTCATTTTTGTTCATTTTTGCATTTCTATTTTTGTTCATAACCTGCATTTCTCGTCTCGTCTGTTTTTGTAAAGCTTTTTTTTTTTTTTTTAATCAATATCTTTGTTTTACTACTATTTGATCTGCACAGAGTCAGATGATGATCCAGTCTTAGGTTCCTAACCCAGTAATTCTGATTTGTTTAAACTTTATAAAGATTACTGAAAACCCATCTTGTTACTGTAACTCCCACATGTACAAGAGGAACCCATTTCAGTACAGGAATGTGTAGCACAGTGCTAAGTATTGCTGTCTGCTTACATATATAAATATACACATATATCGGATTTGCTCATTTAGGCGCCTATTCACTAGACACTTTCTCTTATACAAAAGTTGATATATTTGCAGGGTAAAGCTATTGATGGAAAGACCCCATGGCAAGGGGTGAGTAATCTGTAACTACTTTGTGTCAATTTCGATAGTTCCCTTTACTAATTGAAAATAGAATGGCAGTGATCAAATTGGCATTGCTTGTGCTGACCACACATTGGTCCTAGACTCCTAGTGCCATTATTTTTATCAAAAGTTTATTTCAGACCATGCAAATTAATTGACTCTCTTTTGCATTAATTTCAAATGAGATGTGAGGCAAGCCAATCTGATATAGGTTTCATATTTTCAGGTTTGGGCAAGGTGCTTTAGTGAATGGAAAGAATTTGAAAATCCAATGAGGAAAGCCAAACAGGAGCACCTCAATCTATGCATTCATAGAGTGGATGACTTAAGCTTGAATTTAAAGCGTTACCAGTCATGAATGCAATTGCACTGAAGAAGACTTCACTAAACAAGAGACTGGGCTAGAATTTTCTTTGACAGTTGCCACTTGGGCTTAATATTCCTTCGGCACTTCCTTCTTTATTTTTTTTAAATAAAATTTATTATTTTTTTATATCAACTTCGAAGATCCCTCAGTGTGTTGTCTTTTATTCCTTTTCCTACCTCCAAGAGTCTATATAAATAGTATGCTTTAATAACAACCGAAAATCTCCAAGTATCTTCCATTGACATTTTTACAGACAAAGATACTAGAACCTAAATATGAGAAATGTGGAGCCATTGCACCTTATACTGGTTTTGTTACTCAGAGATTAGTATGCAAAATAATCCAAGGTGTTTTACATTAGCTAAAGAAGAAAAAGAGAGGGAAAAAAAATGTATAATACCAAGTAGACAAAAAGAGTACATTAAATGAATATAAAGAACCGGTAATTCCCTTGTCAAACAAGATGTATCTAGTATGCCACATTGCAAGCTGGAAAAAAATTACCCTGAATATAGGAAACCCTGCAATTCTGAAAATTTCTTAACAAAGAAAACATAAGCATATAAAATTTAGGAGTGGGGAGTCCTCCACTGTGGGCTGAACCGCTCATAGAGCACCAATATTGTAGCACAAGGTACACAAGAAGATCATTATTGGTGGATGTATACAAGGATCATCTTGAACTAGATTTTGCTGTCTTGTCCTTTGGAACTTCATCTGGGGAGGTTTCAGAAAGGTTGAGAGCTTCAATGCCTTTGGGTGGACCAATGCTACATCGAGCCGTGTTATGTGTTGCAATGGCATCTTTTATTCTCTGAAACTGCAGATTTTTTTTTTGCTTTCTGCTCTTTTGCGTTCCCACTTCTAACAATGTGAAATCAAGCAAAAGTTTTGGCTGCCTGCCTAACCTTCTCAACCAAAACCATATTGCTCTAGTTATGCCAGCACATTGAACTCAGGCTTGCATATCATACTGTGAAAAATATGTTCAATTAGTTCTTCCAGGGAAAGATCTCCGGAGTTGATCAGTCATTTAAAGTAAAAACATTCAGTTTCAACTGATAGATGTGGCCATACACTTTCAAACAGTCTCTGTGCAACTTCCAAAAGATTTATTCAAATTGTTCAATACACAAGAAGTGCTAAGGATGATATACAATTCCAAATCAACCTACAGACCTCAATTCTAAATCAACCAACAATGCCAAACCAAGTTCATTTTCAAATGACTAGGACGAGCCAAATACACTTGACAGTAAGAAAAAAAAGATCATAACAAAAAATGGTAACATTTAAAGCAAATTCCAACCCTAGTCAGTCTTCACGAAATGGGGTCTTCAGCTTTTCGTCACAATAGATCTCCCATCAAATATGGTCTTCAGCTTTTCATCACTATGGATCTCCATTGAATAGATAGATGACTGAAATGAGAAAAAATGATGTAAGAAAAAGTAAACAGAAATTTAAGACTGAGAAAGGGGTGTGGTTAATCCAATCAAATCCAATCTTAAATTGAACGACGCTTTGATTCCTCTAAGTGAGAGGATATAAATCTTAGGCAACACATCACCTCCATATCCTGCATAACATTGTCATAATTAAGGTGTCGGGGATATAACATGATTTTTGTTGTTAGTGTTTTTGTGTGTAGCAAAGGTGAAAAATCAATGTTCAACAATCAAGATGAAATTGCACTTAAATAAAAGAGTTTGGAGAACATGAGACTTATAGGTCCCACTACTTGACTCTGCAAAGTAAAGCATAAAAAAAAAAAAGACTACAAAACATGTCTTCTCTGAAATAAATTACTGACACTAGCACTATACTTTGGTTAACTTATTGACATTGTTTCAAGGATTTTAAACTTGATTGATACCTAAGGCAGTAAATGATATGAAACTCATATATGCTGGTAAACTCTTGGTGAACATCAAAACACTTGCTGAGTCCAGAATAGCCTTTGGTGAATTTCCTGGTGGAGTTACTACTATGCATGTAGTAGTGCAGCCTTCTGTGTCCACGAAGAAGTCAGGTATATTGCATCTCTTGTATGTTTTAGGTTCAATCTTTAGAGTTCCATTTGTCTTGTTCAAAATTGATGCAGCATTTGAGAAATCCATAGCCTTAACTAGTTAAAAAAATCCAAAATAACTGGACAATACTACCATGTTACATCTCATTCTCTCTATGGAACAAAGTTGCAAGTACAACTTCATGGTTCCCTCAAGAATTGGGAGCAGTGTTGCAGGGTTCTTTCATCCAAAGTTTTGGTGCTTAATTCATCTGTAATAAACAATAAATCTGAGGTCTACTTGCATCAACACAATTTCAAATCACTGTAGCATTTTGGTTGCAAAGTATTTGAATACTAAATTATGAAGATATTTATCAGAGTGCCACAACCCATGGACATATAAAAAATTCTGAAACAATTTGCTATGAACCGGCAATAAGAACTGAAGATTAATCATGAATTCATAAGCACAGGTTTAAGATTCAAAATCATGATAAAAATAACTATCGAACACTGCTTCAAGATTCAAAATCATGGTCTTCTTCGGGGAGGCAACTTACCTTCGGGGAGAACTGAAACCAGAGGAGACGGAACTTAAATCTCGACTAAGGTGGTCTTCTTTTTCCTCTGCCCTCTCTCTCTCTTCGAGGAGAACTGAAACCAGAGGAGACGGAACTTGAAACTCAACTCATGGTCATCTTCTTCCTCTACCCTCTCTCTCTTTAGGGAGAACTAAAACTCGGCGGAGGAGATGGATTTTGCACTGAGTTGGTCTTCTTCTTCCTCTGCCCTCTCTCTATGGGGAGAACTGAAACCAAAGGCCAGTTAATCTCTCGCTTCAGGGAGAACTAAAACTCGACGGAGGAGACAGATTTTGCACACGGGTGGATTTCTTCTTCCTCTGCCCTCTCTCTCTCGCCTCTGAAACAAAACCAGCAGTTTCCTACGATTTGGAAATAGCTTCACGGGTTGATTTTCAAGTTAGGCGGGATTCAAAATAGCCATTTGATAAGTTGCTGCCTTTTCATGATTATGTCTCCTGCGACGAGGTATCAAGAGACGTCGGATAAAAGATTCACCATGTGTCTAGCATCCGTCAAAGGCAGTCGTGTTTCCTGGGGATACCCTCGCAGGAGATAATTTGGATCCATTTCTAACACCCTTGATAAGAAATACCAAGGAAGTAATAATGAGGAGAGAGAATGGCATTCATGAGAGGGAAGTACTCCAGAGCCCCAAGCACCATGTATTTTTTTTCCCAAATTGTAAACAAGTATAATAATAAAAGCAAGGTTTTACGGAAGTGGAGCCGGGGATGGCCAGTAGTAAGTCTGTTCCAATCTCAAGTCAAAGTGAGGGGATCGGTGGGCCAATCCTTGCGAGCCGATCCATTTTTTTGGGAACAACTTGAATCGGCCATTTTAATAAATAAAAAAAAAATTACCCAAAAATTGAAAAAATAAAAAAATAGAAAAACATGGTGAGAAAAAGTACAAATATTTACCCCATTTTATAATAAAAAAATAAAAATTATCATCAAACATGGCACACTGTTATGTTCTTCGTAAATCTACAACATGATTATAGGTATCCAGATTGGATTGGCCGTGTCGATCATTCTTATTGGTATAAGTTGTAGCTAATAGAGAAACGAATGACTGAATCAGAATTGAGTACCAATATTGATCGATACTAGTCGATATATGGACGTATGAAGAAATGTTACAACCTTAGTCTCACATTATTCTGAATAAGACTGATTGGGAAATGATATGCATATATCCCCTTCAATGGGCTCTCAGACACCCCTTGTTTGGAGAGGATCTAAATCTTGTAAAACTTAAGGCTAGTTTGATGTCACTTGGAAAATATATTTTTCTATTTATTTTAATTTTTACCTGCAAACCATTCCATCTTTAATTTCGTATGAGAGTTATCAAATTGTATAAAGAATTATCAAATCGCATGAATAAAGTTGTTATATTTGTAAAGTAGTCTAAGATTTAGTCCCACATCGGATTGGGTATAGAAGGGAATAGGAAGAGACTCTTATAAAAAGGAAACCATGAGATGAAACAAAGCATACCTTTCTCGGCCTTTTGGCTAAGATCAAGTGTAGTATCTGTTCTTATCAGTTTAATATCTGATACGTGGATCATCGATCCACATGATATTAAATTAATTTTTCTTGGGGGGAGGGTCCACCACAGTAGCTTGCTGCTGGGGCCCTCAAGTGTCGCCCTTGTGTTGCACTACTGCACGGGCTGGCTCACCCCTACCAATACTGAGTCTTAATTTAGTTTCCATGAGCTGTGCACGGGCTGGCGCACCCCTACCATGCAACGTGTATGAAGATTTCGTGGGCTAATAACCACGATATAGCAAGATTGCCTGTTTGTTCTGGGTCTCAGTTTCCGCTCTCAATTATATTTCTACAGTTTCAATTCATTAGTCCCACATCGAACAGTTTGAGAGAGAGAGAGAGAGCATTAAATAATTTGAACAGCACATAGAAAACCCTATTGGGTGTCCATGGCCTATTTTGAATCTCAATAGTTGCCATGTGGCAGATCAGATGATGAAGGGGTGTCAGACGGATTGATTCAAAATGGTTTTGGAGGTAGGCTGCATTATACATGTTAGTTAACGGGCCAGTTTATTCGATTTCGGTTTACTATATGTATGTCACAAAAAAATTGGATTAATTGGTTCTATCAGACTAATATCCGGCTGGTTAGGTTTCAGTTTTGGTTAATAGACCCTTAACAGTCCATTATCAGGCTGATTTGATTCGATATTATTAGTCTAATTTGGTTCGGATTTAACAATTGACCGGGTCTGATTCTGATTTTTCATTAGGTTCTAAAAACACAATTCAAATCTATATTAACAATTGTGTCGGGTCTAATTTTGTTTTGATTTTTCATTTTAGGTTCTATAAAAAACACAAGTTTTAGTTGGTTTTTAATATTTTTAATAAAAAAATTTAAAATTTTTTTTTAAAATTCTTTTTGTTTGTTATGTCCAATAGATTTTGAAGTGGAAAACAAAATATTTCAGCGTTTGGTTTCCCACAAAAGGAAGTTATAATTGAAGCCAAGTGTCAATGGTTTTTTTTCCTTGGTATAGGAATTGCCTTACTTGTTTTACTCTCCTTGTTAAAATGACAACTATTGTCAAATTGTAAGACATACCCTTTATCAAATATAAGGTCTGCTACCTACCCCAAAAAAACAGGGTTAAACATGGCGTAAAAAAAGAAATTTTTGAGTTTGTAAAAAACCTTTTGTTGGGGTTTTTTTTGGTGTTTTTTTTGGGTTTCGATAGGAGATCGGACAAAAAATCTTTTCTCAAAATTATAGAAAATTATAAAGTGTGCACGATTTTTCTCAAAATTATGGAAAATTTCTCCCACCACTCCAGAAGAATACTTTTAAAGTAACCATTTCTAATTTGACACACAATGTCAAACATCTCTCATATTTTTTAAAATATTCTCTTTCAATCAATTTGGTGATAGATTCATCGTCATCAATATTTTTAGGATAATAATACCTTCATAATTAGAAAAAAACTTTTTTAAAATCTATTATCTAATTTAAGGAAATAAATTAGAAAATAAAAAAAGAAAAATGTTGGTTGAACTATTCGATTTTTACCTCAGTCTCTCAGTCTCAATTTTTTACCGAGAGACCCTATTCTTTCTTCTCTTTTTACCGCTACTCTCTCACTTTCAAGCTGTCATCTCACCTTCAAGCAGTAGCCGGAGATCACTTCTCCTTGTCCTTCAAGTACTTGCCGAAGACCGCTGCTCCCTGTCCTTCAAGTACTCGCCGGAGATCGCTGCTCCCTATCCTTCAAAGGGAGGTTTGCGCAGCGGACTGATTCTGAAGTGGAGGTTGATACGCTCTGCAGCTCTGGTACTGCTTTGATGGCTGATACTGGTTATGGTATCGTCCCTTCCTTTTGATTCATGGAAAAGAAGGAGAAGAAGAAAGGGTCTTCTGGTTTTTCTCAGCTCTTCTGAAATCTTCTACTTTATGTGTTTATTAGAGATAGTAATTTGAGAAATAGAGAAAAGAAATCCTTGTTTTTCTCCTTTCTCAGTTGTTTTTGTTGTTGGGGTTTTAATGTTGTTTGGTATTTATCTATAAATTAAGCTTGATCAGTGGGAAAACTAACTGTCAATTTGCAGACTGACAGATAAAAATCCCACCGATCTATAGTTGAAGGACAATCAAAGACTGAGAGGTAAAAAAAAATGGAGTATCTAACAATGTGTTTTTTCTTTCCTTTTTTTTTATTTTTTTTATTTTCTAATTTATTTCTTTAAATTAGATAATAGATTTTTGAAAAATATTTTTTCTAAATGCGAGGGTATTATTGTCTTAAAAATATTAGTGATGAAGAAATCTCATCACTCAATTGATTTCTGAAGGAATATTTTAAAAAACAAGAGATGTGGGAGAAATTTTCCCTTTTATTATAGTTATTTTATTTTTCGACCGATATTGGACAATACTTTAATCGATACCAAAAAAGTAATGCCACATCAATATATGGCCGATACTCGCTAATACCTGTATCCGATCTGATACCTTAAACTAAAACAATGTCTTGAACTGAAGTTCTTGAAAGGCTAAGGCGCATGAACGGAGAGGATTACTGTACAAAAAGAAAACAAATGGACTGCTTTTGATAACATTCTCTGGAACTGTTTTTATTGATTTCTTGTTCTCTGGAGCAAATTGTGAGCAGAATACGATTGACACGTTGGTATATCTTTTTGCTCACAGAAAGCAGTTTCGGTTCAAAGAGCCAATTTGCTGGTTTTTCTATTTTAGAAACTCCTTTTTTTTTTTTTTATCAAATGCCAATTTGATCTCTGTCTACAAAATCAGGAAAAAGTATTGACGGATCAAAAGTACTTTTTAAGAACAGAATTATTACCAAACCCTGGATACACAAGCCCTGATCCACTCACACTATTTAGAGGGTGGTTTACGATCAGCTGCTGCACCATCTTCAATATTTCAGAAGATATTAATTTTGGTCTCTTCCTTCTTCCTCGGTTAGGTTTTAGTAGTGGTGAAAGGAGATTGTTAGTTGAGAACCTACAGGATGGGCGGGTCAAGCTAGTAAAACAAAATTCTTCTATCCAACGGGACTACCCTGGTTTCATTTTTGGACCTTGCAGCAGTTTTGCTTGTCCATCTTGTTAATCATTACACTGGTTTTCAACAGTTCTAGTCCTTAAGAAGGTGATTGATAAAATCTGAGGCTTCGATGATGGATTTTCTATGAGGTGAGAAATATATTTTTAAAAGACATCACTACATGTGAATTTATTTTGCCATTTAATTTCAGCTGCCACATTTCAAATTCATGATCAATTGCCCTAATTAAAAGCCAAACTTTGCTTTTAATTTTCAATAGTAATTTTTACCAAAAAATAAAAAATAAAAAAAAATAAAAAATTTCACTAGTAATGCTGGACCCCACCCTTATATACGAATTTCAGATATGATTGAAATTTGTTTTGAGATCCATTTAATAGTTGTTTTTCCTACTCTGTGCTCAATAATCGATTCCCAATAACAAAAGAAAGGAGATTTAAAGAAACAAATTTGGCAAAATTCACTTTCTATTACTGGGTATTTTCTCTCTATCCCCATCCTTTTCAACGGAGATTTTCCACATCAAAATTAATGGTTCTCTGTATATGAAAACAGAAGAGAGAAATAAAAAGGACAGATGAAAAAGCTATTGTCATTCTTCTTCGAACTCTGGACTGATCTGGTACATCTTCCTCAATGATCGTCTCTAACCTCGGAGAATTAAATGATTTCTGGGGAGAGATGTAGAGGTGTGGTGCAACTTCCATCCATGGCTGCAAACCTCTGATATCTCTTGTCATTTCTATGAATGAGGAATGTGGGTTACAAAACCCTTCTCTTACTTGGTTTTGTTTTGAACCTTCGGGCGAGAACTAACTGCAAGAAGGCTTTCAATGTTGAAGGAATGATTAGAGATCTGAGCTTCTGAGAAATGTATGGTTGTGAATGCCATTTTATAGAGAGAGAGAGAGTTGATGTCAGAAAGCTATGAAATGAACGTACAATTGTTATTATTAGGCAGTCAAAGCATGCATGGTGGGCTTGATTTGGATCTCTCCGGTCGTTGGAAGGATTCCATGATTCCATCCGTGATCTAACAGCTGGAGGGACTGAACAACGAGAGGGTCTTTTTCCAACTATGTCAGCAAGGTTAAAAATGGATTTTACGTTGTAACTGATGGTTTCTACGAAGGGTGAGGACAGCTTGGCCATTGTTGGTACCAAAGAGGTGTTATGGAATATGGAGGATGCTAATCGATGGCAAGGAAGGCAGGAAGAACCTTCTTTAGTTATGAAGGAAATGGCCGAGAAGACCCCTTTCTAGAGCAAAGAGGCTGGCAAGAGTCAAGAGTCAAAGACCCAGTCTAAAGGAAAGTCGTTGGAACAAACACCTGGCAAATATGTGGGGCCATCCCAATCATGTGACCTTGCAAGTATTGGACTTTTGCCACGTACTTTGTTTTCGTTGACTACTTTTTCAATAAGTAAGTTTTCAATGATTTTGTAAATTTGCCACGTGGAAATGAAACAATCTGTTTCCGCTAAAATCGACATCCAAATATTATTCATAAGCGGGGCCCGCAGGGTTTTAGGGTTTGGGTTCGGATCAACAGATTCTATCGATATTGTCAAGAGCGATGCCTTTATTTTTGGATAAATTACATTCACCTTGTTTATACTTAGGTCTAATTACATTAGCTTTTTCTTATAGTTTAGATATTACACAAATCTCCCTTAAATGAAGAATTAAATTGCACCTTACTCTTATCCGTTTGTTGAGAGATGTTAATTGCTGATGCCACTTGGCCAAATTATGATAATGAAGTTTTAATTTTACTTAAAACAGGGATTATAATCGTATCCCCTATCCCCTTCTTTTTCTTCTTCTCCGTCGTGATTTCTCTTCCGTCGCCATTTCTTCTTCGACTGTTGACCACTCATAGTTGACGACGAGACCTGGAGCTGACATCTCATTTTTATTGTGTTTGCGACCTTATAACCCTAGTTGCCTGCTCGTCATCTTGGTCATCTTGAGAGAGAGAGAGAGAGGAGGAGGAGGAGGCCCTACAATGGAAGAGACTGAAAAAGGATTACCAGCTGGTCCACAACAGCTACTCTTTACAAGGGAGGGACTGATTATTTGGAAGATAAAGTTAAAAACGCCCTGCCACCGTCTGCTATATATAAACCTACAACTCTACAACGCTCTCAGTCTCTCAATACTTGCTAAGCCGAGTACTCATTGCCTAGCAGGTTGATAGGAAAGGCAGAACGATGTAATGGCACAAGAAAAACACCCCAAAATAAATTAAAATCAAATAAAATCACTCAGAAATGGCATCTCTCTACTGCAGAGGTTTTTCTGTGGAATCCTGAAACGATGTCGCTTCAATTTCGGTTACCATGCAAAAGACTTCTCTTCTTCTTATTCTCCAGCAATCTGTGGTTTTAGCGTACTCCGATTAATTCATGTTGGAAGCTTCGGCTGATGTTTCGCTTCTTCCTTTCATGGTCTTAGAACTCTCCAGAGGTATGAGCATTTGATGTTCAGTTGTTTCGGTGGGAAATTAATGTCCTTTTAAATGACTATCGAAATGGATTTTCTCGCCGTATAATGACTTCTGTTGTGGTGGCCGGCTATCATGCCATTTCGGTGTCTGCTTTTCCTTCTGCTTCTTCTCTTCTCTTTTCGCTTCAGTTCGTTGAACGACTCTGACTCCAACGACGGTGAGTTAATTATGTATAACTACCCCTTCTTTTCCCTGTTTATGGTTTTACGACTTTGAAATGAACTTTCCTCTTTCCTACTTCCATTTAGTACTTGTTTCCTATTTCTTCTTGCCATTTTCTCCTTCTCTACATTCTATCGGTGACTTCCTGTTTCTCACTTCACTCTACGTGTGTGCCTCTTCATGGCTGCGGCCTGCAATGCCTATAGTGATCTCTATCTGTTTTCATACCTCGATAGCCCAAACGAGGGCACCTGAATGATTAATTTAACCTTTTTATGTTTAGGCTGCAGAGTTGCAGGGGAGTTGTCGCCGTTGCAAGGAGGTCGCTGTTGTAGGAGATTCACTGGACTAGCAGGGGGCCGCTGGATTTTGAATTCGCACAGTTGTTCATGGAGTCGAATGGTGTTGGAGGAGTTTTCAATGGTCATCTTATACGGGAGTACAAAGATTAAATGAAACATTTCAGTATCTTATATCAATACCATTAGTTGATTGGAATTTTGTGTAATTTTTAAACTATAAGGGCAGATTCATGTAATTAGACCTAAGTATAAGGGAGGTGAGTGTAATTTACCTTTTATTTTTTTTAATACTTTTTAATCTAATATCAGTCATGTGTCACTCTACCATTGATTCTGTAAGTATCAGTTTTCTGAGTGAACAATTTCCCTTCTCATACCATGGACTAAAACCATCCCTACCCATTTATTAAGGGAGTGTTTGAATGTTACCTCTAAAGGCGCATTTGGATTTTGGAGTATGACACCTTTTTTAAATACTCTTGATTTACTCTTAAAAGTTTTTCATATTACCAGAAAGGGTTTTATACAAATTTTTTGAAAGTGATTCATATTTGCGTTATTGTCAAACATTTTTTCAAATAGTATATATTAAAGGTCCAAAAAGTAAGGGATCAATTTAGTTGCAAAGGAAATTAAAAGGAATGGAAATGAAAATTTTTTAACTTAAAAAAGAAGTTTTTATAACTCTAATATAACATGATTGTATAAACTACCTAGATTCCATATCATGTTTAATAATGATACTTATTAGATATAAAATTTATTTTACTTTTCAAATGCAGCGGAATTGGAAGCAAAAGAAAATATAAGTTGATAACTAAATATGGAATTATTTGGAGTTAGTTAATTAATAATGTAATAGCATACGGTGTAATTGTTACAAAAGTTTCGTTTTTAAATTAAATTTTTTTATTTTTCTTCCTTTTAATTCCCTCTTTGCAACCAATCAACGCCAAAGTATTAAATCATTTAACACCTTACAAAGGGTCAAATAAAAAATTTAGTTGATTTCTCGTGGAACCATAATAGATAACTTGTGAAACCCTTCACAGAGAATTACCTAGTGGTTCCAGCTGTCCTTGGATCAGTTCGACATCAATGTTGTATAAATAGTGCATCTTGAAGGCAATCCTAATGCCGTCCCAAGTTCGGGATAACGATGGGTCTAAGGCCAACAACCAACGATGCGCAGCGCTGGATAAAATAAATTGGAATGCCTACCCCAACTACTCATCTACAACGAACTCTCATATGCCCCATGAAAGATCTAAGGCAGGCTTTTGGGATCCCCACGCCCATCAAATTTCTCAGTATTCCATTTGAATTTGTCGGGAAACTTAACTTGCGGGAAAAAAACATAATCCTTCAGTGTCAATGATCTGGTATTTGACTCCTTTGACATTCTTCATGGTTTTCTCGAGTTTGTCTAACTTCTCTATCAATTCCTTCTCCCTTGGGGATTCAGGTACAGCAAAAGCAGAAGCAAGAGAAGAATTGAATGCTGCCTCCCCTCCTTCGTCTATAACTCTATTTTGGGGGAAATAGAGGTTTATGAAGGTGACTCTGACCATCTAGGGGGGCTACAAGTAGAAGAGCACTCATTTGGGCTTGCAATAACCAAGCCATGTTAGTCAACATCAAATACATCTTAGCCATCCTAGCCTCCATGGGGTTAACGTCAGGAGAGTATTGTGATCTTCTACACTCATTGTATGTAAACTGAGGGAATCTTCCGATGGTGGATCAGTCGAGGATCTAGAGGGAAACTGAACAAGTAAGTCTGTTGGAAACTCTAGTCCACGCAAGCAAAAGTTGGACTCTTTGGGGAAGAATGATGATGAAGGAACTGATATGAAAGAAAATGAAAATAGAATAAGGAGATGGAGATCACACTCTCCCGTATGAGCACATGCTCACAGAACAAGTAAGAAAACATAAAACAGGTACACACACCAAACAAGGCGGTTTAAATGAGAAGAAACCCTACCCCAGTCTATCAGACTGATCACTGGGAATCACACAATTATATAGAAAATTCTAACATCATTGCCAGAATATAGAGATGCCCTTGGCATCAAGTATCGAAAGGCTACATCAGACTCGGTTATCAAGATGTCCCGAGAAGCCTCAAGTATTCTAATGATGTTATCAAAAATCCGATAATAACCTAATGATAAACCATTGATCAGGTTGGATAGAGGCAAAGCAAAATAACTCTTAGGTGAACCTCAATCTAGTTCCAAATATATGATGCATGAAGGGTAAGTTGTAGGACACTGAAGATTACCTTTGACTAGGACCATTGTACAAACCAAATTCAAAGTAATTCACAAGGAAAACCATCACCAGAGAGACTTTTGGAACCAATATACCCCCACTCACTCTAAGGGATGGGGTAGTGCGTGGCATTACCTGTATACCCATAGGGGAGAAGCACCCAATTAATAGACTCGGAGGGTTCAAAACACCCTCGGCCATCAACCCTACTTCTCAAACTAAGTAGTACGAGATCAAAGGAGTGTAGTTTCCGACGGTGTAGGGGACATAATATACCCTATAGCAGGAATTGGTACTACTAATCTCAGAGGCTTCAGGAGATTTTCGTAGCGATGATACAAAATATCCACCCTAGGAATAGCAATTCTAAAGACACCCTAGCTTTACTCTGAGCATGCAAAAGTGATGCTACAGTTTATAACATATAATAGGCAAACAAAATGATAAGTAATAAACAAACTTGTTCTACAGGGAGAATATTCTTATGTAGAATGGTAGCATCTAGGGAAGAAAGTTTGACAATTCCAAGTGGAGTTGCCACTGTGGATGTCATGGCTATCATCAAGATACGAATGGCCCCTTCTGCACACTTGGTGTGGTCAATGGATTCTATTCAGTCCTCCAGATCAAGTTACGTAGCTGAAACATGAACACAGCAGTAAAGTGGACGGGATTTTACCCCAGGGCCATTCTGATGCTAAAGTTAGTAGATCCCAAAGACAAGCAGAATGGAACTCTTAGTGAAACACTAGAACTCCTTAAAGAGGGGGTTCCCTGAGATACGAGAGCTTCAACAACCTATTTTTCTCTTGGATGAATGGGGATTGGACCATGGGTTAGACAAGGATTATGCCAGATGAACTTTGTCAGAGTGATACCTGAAGGTGGACACTCTCTCTTTTGGTAGGAAATTTTGGATCCTTTGCAATCGATAACCTTTCACTATTTATAGGCTCAAGTTGAAGCTTCCTGGACAAGCTTCTCCCCACCTACCACCATCTCCATCGCCTGTCAGCTAGAAAACAGTAGGTCTAGGTGATTACAACCCCCTAGGGCGGTGCTTGGATGTTTTGTCAGCCGTTTACGACCCCATTCGTCCTTCTTCGACCCCCCTGTTGTCCACTTCCTCTACTTCCTCTGACAGCAATAATCGTCCTTTCTCTTTTATCGAACATAAATCTTACTTTTTTATTAATTCAGTCTATGATATGGTGACTTGGCAAGTCAAATCCGCCTACTTGATATTTATGGTGGTTGTCGGTATTTATGAGCATTAATGGCAGACCATTTAATGGTCAGCTACCTCCATCAGTCTGTCTAATCACTGCCCGTATGCCCACAAGGGGGTCGAACATGATTTCATCCCCCGAATGCTGGCAAAAAAGATTCTCTTTTATCCGTATACTTAATAACTTGGATGTATGCCACGTGTCCCGCTCCATTAGGCCTGTGATAGATTCCTCATCTATGGTCTGATTTAAATCGGTTACTATTTTACCCCAACAGAACCCCTTTGCCTCCTTTATGTCGTTTTGACTGAGGAGACAATACTTATGGAAAAAAATGCTTCTTTTATTGCATGTGGATATATCTCATCAAAATTCTGGACATTACGATAATCTGGCGCCACCTTTTCTCCCACTTATTGAGGACTTGAATGCATTTGTTTTCTTTGTAACGTTTGTAACATTTCGTAACGGCCTGAGCTATCTCCAATTGAATCTGTACGGTAACGTTCCTTACCTGATCCAGCCGTTGCTTCAAAATATCGACACTAATCCCTCCATTTTTCATCCATCGGGACCGTCTACGCATCGTTTCCCTGATAAAACGTCACATCCGCAGCTTGATTAACAGTCGCATCGCTCGAAGTCATCATGACTGTCAGATGGGACCCACCTGTTTGCAAACTTATAAAATCCCGCCTACTCCACTCTTCTTCTTCCTCGCATCTTATCATCTACAATGCTTTTTCTGTGTTTTCTCCATCCTAGACTTTTCACTTGGTGCATTCGTTCTTGTGCGGGGCACTCCTTCTCCTTCGCGGAGAGTTTTCGGTGACCTTCTTCCTTTCAGAGTAAGTCCTGAGCTTTCTTCTTTTAGATTCTTGACATTTTAACCCTAACCAGTCATGGCTCGTAATAAAGCCACGATTAGTCACCCTTTTGAGCACACCCTACTTCGACCGCAACTCTGACAATTTATCTAGGGTGAGAGTAGCTCGAGTGCTAACCCTGAGAGCCCTCTTTTTTATGTTTCTGGTGCAGCTGGCCCTCACTGTGTGGCTTCTTCATTGAAGTCCATAATGGCCGAGGCCAAAATTCTGGAACTTAGAGCTTCTTATCTTGTTCCTGAATCCGTTGAGTTGATAACTCCAGACAAAGGAAATCTAGCCAACCACCCCTACTCTCATAGGATGGTGGTAAACTAAATCATGTTTTTGTCCGGCTTTCGTTTCCCTTGCCATCCCCTAGTATTCGAGATCTTGGGCTATTACGGTCTGACCCCAACTCAGATTCCGTCCAATTCCTGGGCTCACATCCACTCCTTTATCATCTTCTTTCTCCACTGTCGAGAGCCTCCCACCCTAAGGTTCTTCTAATATTTATTCGACATCGGTATTATCAATTGGACTAACCCTCTAAATAATAAGTCCTAGCCCAGCGGGACATATTATTTCTTCTGTTGATTCTTAGAGGAGGTTCTCCCGATGATCGAGTCCACTCCTTCCTCTGTCCCCCACTGAAAAGAGAGATTTTTCGGTGCCATAGTGAAACGAGGGCATAGTCTGATCGGCATGTCAACCTTTCCCATCTGCAACCGATGACAGTTCATTGACCCTTCAACTGTAGGGGTCGATCCTGTCTTAACATCGCTTGAGATGAAGACTCTTCAGAGAGTAAAAGAAAGAGGGAGAGCAGTCCAGTACAAGGATCTGAGCAACAACAAGTTTCTGTTCCTGTATGGGCTGAGTAAATTCCCTTTCGACCCCAGCTAACACTGACATATCATTCGGTATTCTGCACTTATGTTTTCATTCGACCCCTAATATCAAACTGTTTTTTCTTTGTGCAGTAGAAGGCCTTGATGATAACATGTGGGAGGATTTGATGGGGGTGGACCTATTCCGCCACCAGAAGAGAGAAAGGGACGAGATAATCGCCACCGTGGCCCAGAAGTTGAAGGCTCTCGATAAGGCCACTGATGCAGCTCCAACCCTTCCCACAGAGGTTCCTCTACCACCTCTGAAGGATTTCATTCCACCTTTCGACCCCTCGGCCAAGATCAATCCTTCCATCCGGCCCGAACCAGTAGGTGAGCCATCTTCGTCGGCAGCTTTCGATCCTCCAGCTTCGACAAAGGAACCTTTTCTCTCTCCGATCATTGACATCCCCGAGGATGGTAAGTTCCGAACCATCTCACTACTTTTTCAGTTCCATTCTTCTTTTTATAACTTTCTGAACATATTTTTGAACACTTGTGTGTCCCCTTTTTACAGATGATGATGACTAAGCTACAGTCACCGAGACTTTATGCCGATCCAATGGAAGGAAGATTACCTCTGAGGGCCCGAGGATGTTCTATCCTGAAGATACTCCCCAAAATATCCTCCGGAGGATCCCAGTAGGGCCTCAACCTCTTTAGTCTGTCTCTCGGCTAGACACGACCATCTACTTTACTCCTGCTAGTCTCTCGAGCAGTGCTTCTCTGATCTCGTTTACGATCAGTATCCCAAATGTTCCCATTGCCCCTTCAGGGGCTGTAGATACGAGTTCTATGGCCAATATGACCTCTCTAGATTCTTCTTCTCTTTCTGGCATAGCACCAGTTTCAACAAGCACAACAGCAACAACACTTCAACATTCTAGTTTAGCGGCCACAACAACAGCATAGCATCCCTCCATCCTTCCATCAGTTTCACCATCGATCCCTATGGATTCGATAGTGGTAACCACTTTTCGACCAATTTTAGGGGGTTTTCCACCATTAGCCCCCTCCACTTTTCCACAGATATCCACCCTGTCTATACTAATACAGTCTTCCCCGTTTGCCATGCCCGTAGATGCCGCCTCCAAGGGTAAGAGTCCGGCCATTTCACTTCCTCCAGTCTTCGCTCCTAGTCCTGCCTCCAGCTAAAGTTCGGCCCCTCCAGAAGGGTCTACATCTACCAGTTCCAGCCCTTCGGTAGGGCTAGCCTTGTTCACTCCCCGATGGAGGGTCCTCGACACAGATAACAGTCTAATCAATCAAGTAGTGGCTCAGGAAATAGTCCACCATGTTTGTTTATCCTCGGACGCAGACACCTTCAGGTAATCCAAACTCAATATAATAGATCAGAGCCAATGTGAGGCTTTGTACCAGATGGGTTACTCTCTTATTCTTGTTGTGCTTTTTATCTTTTTCTTCTTTAACTCCTATTGACTGGTATCCTCTTTGGTATATTTTGCAGTTGATGTGAGACACTAACTATTATCGAAAGACATTAGTTGTAAGACCCGCACACCACGAATCCGATCTAACCTTACATTCTAGTGTCGTAACCGGTCTTCCCATCATAATCGCCTCAAGTGAACCAATTATATGAAGAAACTATAAGACAAGAAAAGCAACAAGTCAAATTTAGTTGGTATGGTTAACTGTTTAAGTTTGTGTGGAAGCAACCAGTCAAAAACTAAAAACCAGTAAATTTTGGACGTATGATTGCATTTTTGAGGGGTTTAGTCGACCGTATGGTCGACTAAGTTGTGACCGCACAATGTATGGTCGCTTGTTTTGGTTATATGGTCGACGGATTATGCGACCGCATGATCGATCGTTCGAAGGATCATACGAACCCAGAACCGACTCCATGTTTATGAAACTTTTCTAATTTGAGGAGGACTCTTTCCTAATTGAAAGAGGACTCTATATGGAGGTTTTCCTCTATATAAAGGACGTCCTTTAGCCTCTCTCACTCTTTTATAACCCAAATTGAAACTCTAAACCTAAGAGAGAAAGAGAGAAAGGAAGAGAAAGAAAAGGAGATTTGGAGAAGGGTTTTGCAGAGAAGAGTTCTATCTCTTTACAGCAAGCTTAAGGTATGGACTTGACTCTGTAAGGTAGATCAAATAGAATAGGTTCTTTTCAAATTGATATATGGAACCTAATACAATTATTCAGTTATAGGTTTTCTATGGGAAACCATAGAGAATAGGGTAGGGATAATGGATGAGGGAAAAACTATGATTAATGGCCATAGAATGATTTTAGGATGAATCTCATTGATGAGCTAAGAGGAGAAACTCGTATGAGAAGTAAAAATTTACCTGACTACGTATGGTCACAGCTATGGTCTAACATAGGATGAGAAGAGAGTTGACCATAGCCATTCGGAAAGAATTCAGGAAACATATAATCGTAGGTACGGTCGCATATAGTGCGATAGTAGGGGATCGATCGTACGTCGTATGGTCGCATATATTGAGACTACAGGGTCGACCATAGGGTATTGACCATACGATAACAGTAAGTATATTTTTAAACTAGACAAGGTTTTTTACTACTATAACTTGGTAAATTTGAACCCTAACTTAAATACATTAATTGTTTAGGTTCTCAATAAATTCAAAGTGACTTCCAAAGCTTGGGAGAGGAACAAACATCAATCAAAGGTGAGGGAACAAGGCCTAAATTAATTGGACAATAACAAATTATTCTATTTTATTGAGTCCAATGCCATGATTGATTCTATGCTTGTATACTTATAATGTGCATCTCACATGTCATCCGATATTACTATTGTTACTGCTCATGTATATTTACTTCTATCTATTTATAACATGATGATGATGATGATGCTAGGAATAGGCATGTGATTGTGTGTGTGTGGTTAGTGTATTGGATACTAGTGGAGCATCAGGGGGATGATGTAACATTGTAGTTCAGTCTGGTCACCCTCTATCTCTACTCAAGTCTTGCCCACTAACATCGTCTTATCGCCATTTTCTTAGCAGAACTATTACTTCGTAGGGCATTAGGGGAGGTGGTCTCTGACTCTTTCGGGGGGCCTTAGCTCTATCTCTATGGACGTATTGAGGGATGCTGGGGTGAGGCCTTGGATACATTGGATGGCATTAGGATTGGTTAGTTGTGAGCCCAGTTTACAAGCCCTCGCCAATAGGGGCTTACGTGTTGATATGGGTAGGGCATCAGGGGAAGTGTTGGCGGTGTGTGATCTGGATACTTTAGCTCTATCTCTATTCCATGGTGGGTGCATGTAGGACGACAATGGTGTTTGATCCATTGGACGAATTCACACACTCGTGTATAGAAGTGTGGTGGCCCCCAATCCTTTCTATAGTACATTGCAAACTTAAAACCAGACCAAAGATATGAATTGAATGCATGCATATGTTTGTTATATTATTTTGTTTACTCACTGAGCTCATATTGGAGAACTGACACTCACGTGCATAATTCATTTTAGTTTCTGATGTTGCAGGTATTACTGTTGAAGATTATATCGATGCACCAATGTACGGACATGTGGTGGTTATGGATGTGTAAGCTGTGGAGGACGAACAAGACTCGTTAAGTGAATGTTTCAACTATGTCTACGCTTAGTTAACTTTTGTATTTTGATATTTGTAATAGTTTGTTATAATTATGTTTTGGTTACTTGGAGATAACTAGATTATTTAATTATTTATCATGTTAGACCTCAGTTCATTATTAATAAGACTTCCATTATTTAGTTATTTACTCTGATTATTATTGTAGAATGTATTTGGTTTAATCGGGTGGGCACGGCCTATACGAGATCCTGGTTTGAACCGTTGGTTCTCATGAAGGTTCATCACACCACTGGTTAGTCCAAAATTGGGGTGTGACATTAGTGGCCACCATACATAAACTCAAGGAGTTGTAGGCCTTGTCACAACAGGGTCGAGCCCTTCTTTCGACGGCCTTGGTAGAGCACGACCAGGCCGTTCGCGATTGGGATGCTGCCATACTGGATCGAACCAAAGCTGAGTAGAGTTGGGTCGAGGAGAGGGATACTTTATCATCTGAACTGGATGTTGCCGAACAAGAGAGGAACGACATCGAGGACCATGCCAAAGAGGCAGAGGACCGAGTTAAAGATGTCACAACTTAATTCTGAACCAACCAGAATGGTGTGATGAACCGTCCATAGACTAACGGTTCAACCAGGATCTCGTATAGGCCATGCCCATTCGATTAAACCAGATACATCCCACAAGCAAATTCAGAGTAAATAAACGATAGCGAAAGTCTTTAATACTAATGAACTGAGAATCTGACAGTGATAGCATAATTAAGTATCCAATTATCTCCAATGTATCTCAAGACATAAAGTAAAATAAAATAATCAATTACACATCCCAATAGTTAAACAACTAAGCTAATAAAAAACACATGAGTTGTACTCGCACGATGAATCATGTGCATCTTCTTCAACTTCTATGTTCATCGCAACAACGTGTCCATACATCGATGCATTCATATATTCTTCAACAGTAGGACCTGCATCAAGAACTAAAAATATTCGATGTCGAAAGGGTGAGCACACATCACGACTCAATGAGCAAACAAAACAATGCAACAAACATATGCATGCATTCAATTCATACCTTTAGTCTAGTTTTTAAGTTTGAAATATGCTATAGAAAGGTTTGGTGGCCACCGCACCTCTATACACGAGTGTGTAAATATACCCAATGGATCAAACACCATTGTTGTCTCACATGCACCCATCATGGAATAGAAATAGAGCTAAAGTGTCGGATCAAACACCGCCAACACTTCCCTTGATGCCCTACTCATACCAACATGTAAGCCCCTATTGACGAGGGCTTGCAAACTGGGCTCGCAACTAACCAATCCTAATGCCATACAGTGTATCCAAGGCCTCACCCCAGCATCCCTCAATACGTCCATAGAGATAGAGCTAAGGCCCCCCAACAGAGTTAGAGACCACACGGTCCGAGACCACCTCCCCTGATGCCCTACGACGTAATAGTTCTGCTAAGGTAATGACGATAAGACGATGTTAATGGGAAAGACTTGAGTAGAGATAGAGCTAGAGTCTGGTGATGAGGTCGAAGACCATCATGCCACATCCTCCCTTTAATGTTTCACTAGCATCCAACACACCAACCACACACATACATTCACATGTCTATTCCTAGCATCATCATCATCATCATGTTATAAATAAACGGAATTAAATATGCATAAACAGTAATAGTAGGAATATTGGATGACATGTGAAAAGTACATTACAAGCATACAAGCATATAATCAATCATGGCAGACTCAAAAAAATAAATAATTTATTATTATCCATTTAGTTTAGGTCTTGTTCCCTCACCTTTGATCGTTGGTTGTTTCTCTTCCAAGCTTTATAAATTACTTTTGGACCACTTAGAAATCTAATAAATTTATGAATTTTAAGTTAGATTTCATATCCATTAATTAAAATATTTAAATGTCCTATCTAAAATCAATTAGATCTCCAGAAACTGAGTGGTCGTAGGTGTGGCTGCACCTGTGGTCTCAGGTTCTGCGACCACAGGGTGTGTGGTCGATACGTGTGGTCGCATATCATGCAACCACACACATGCAACCACACCCTCCCTGGAAACTTCCCAAGGGCGTGTGGTCGACACATGTACCTCGTGTAGTCAACCATAGGTGCAACCACACGAGTGTTTGGTCGACTTTCATTCTCAGTCTAATCCCTTTATGATTCGATTTCTTGAACTATCATTAGGGTCCTTCCTATGATTGATCTATGGCCTTAATTTAGTATTTTTCACAATCATCTACTCCAATCTACTCTTTATGGATCTCCTTTGAGTTTTCGCCTATGGGTCTCATGGTTGAGATACTAATTTGAATCAATACTTCCTCCATGATCTATTCTAGGCATTCAACTAAGGTATGAGATGTTTTCATACCTTAAACTTACTTAAGAATCAGAGCTTCTCTCTGAAATTCCTTCTCTTAGCCTTCCTCTTCAATTCTCCTTCTCTTCCTCCTCCTCTCTTTCTCTCTCTTTCAGTTTGAGTTCTAAAAGAATGAAAGAGGCTAAGGGACAACCTATATACAGAGGAAAACCTTCCATATAGAGTCCTACTTAGATTAGGAAGAAACCCCCTTCAGATTAGGAAGGTTTTCTAATCACGAAGTCAGTTTTACATTGTGTGGTCGCACGTGGGGTCGCAGGATCCATCGACCACACGTCACAAATCTGCAACCACACATCCCAAACTCCTGTAGTCTCATTAATTTGAGGTACCACACCTACTTAGGTATGCAACCACATGTCTCAATTAGATGATTTATGATTCGAATTACATACCTAGCCTTGTGTTTTCTTCACGCACTTGGTCCGCTTGGTTCGACTATGATAGGAAGACCTGATACAAGGTGGTAAGACTGGATTAGTACGATACGGGTCTTACAATTCTCCCCTTTTATATAAATTTTATCCTCGAAATTTGCACATACCTTCCGAGTAAAAAAGGTAAGGATATTGCTTTCGCATAGCATTCTCTTCTTCCCATGTGATGTCTTCCATGTTTTGGCTTCTCCAACTAACTTTAACATAGTAAATGTTATGGTTGCATAGACGTTGAACCTTCTAACTGATAATTTTGATTAGTGCTACTTCGAATGTCAAATCATCAGTTAGACCCAGTGGATCCATTGTTAGAACGTGTGTTGGATCTCAGATGTACTTCTTCAGTAATGATATATGAAATACATCATGCACATTTGACATGGATGGGGGTAGTGCTAACTGATACACTACATTTCCACGTCTAGCTAGAACTTCATAAGGTCCAATATATCTGGAACACAGCTTTCTCTTTTGTCCAAACCTTTTTAAACCACGCATATTGCTTCTAACAGTTCTGAGACTCTTTCTTTGATAATGTCGATCACTCGACAAGTCTCTTCAACAAACTCTGGTCCAACAATACTCTGTTCTCTAACTTTATTCCAAAATAAGGGAGTTCGACATTTCCTACCATATAGTGCTTCATAAGGTGACATCTGTATAGTCGCTTGATAGCTGTTGTTATAAGCGAACTCAATCAATGGTAATTTCTCATCCCATGATCCTTTGAAATCAATTACGTAAGCTCAGAGCATATCTTCTAAAATCTAAATGGTACGTTCTGACTGTCCATCGGTCTGAGGATGGAATGCAGTACTAAACTTCAACGTTGTACCCATAGCCTTCTGTAATCTTTCCCAAAACCTTGAGGTAAAATGTGGGTCTCTGTCGGACACGATGCTTTCAGGTACACCATGCAATCTGACAATATTATCAACATACAGCTTAGCTAACCTCTCAAGGGTATACTGAGGTCGTATAGCTATGAAACGAGCTGTCTTAGTCAAACGATCTATAATTACCCAAACCGCGTCAACTACTGGAGGAGTCAATCGTAATCCGATGACAAAGTCCATAGTGATGCAGTCTCATTTCTATGTCGATTATGGCAGGAACTGCAATAATCCTGTAGGTTTTTGCCTTTTAGCCTTTATTCGCTGACAATTCAGGCATTGAGACACAAATTTAGCTACATTTGCTTTCATTCCTCTCCACCAATATAGTTTCTTCAGATCATGATACATCTTTATACTTCCAAGATGTATCGAATAAGCGGTGGTGTGAGTGGTGTGGATTAAATATGTATGTAACTGCAAGTGCATGGTCTCGTGCAGTAATGGGTTGATTTCAGGGAGGAATCACTATTATCCTAACTCAAATAAGGTAAAGCGTACCAAAGGGATTTGATTGAATTAACACCCTAATCACTTCAAATAAAAATTAATCAAACAACAAAAACAATGATAACTATTCATAACGGTACGAAAATTTATGAAACCACTAACCATAAAGTAACACAGATCTATTGCAAGAAAGGAACGAAATTAAAAGTAAAAGAATGTAAGAAAAATTTATCTCGATAGAAGATTTCTCTGTCGTTGCTCGTCGTCTTGTTGTCACTCCAAGGCGATGTGTAAACTATTACAAAGGGAGTCTTCTCCCCTAAATTAAATTAGTAATGGGGTACAACCTATATTTATCTACCCTACTACAGAGTTCTAAATCTGAAATTAAAACTTAAAAAAATAAATAAATAAAAATAAACTTAAGCAAGAAGAACACAACTTGAAAAGAAAAAAAACTAAGAATCTCAAACTCTCTCATAAATTCTCAAAACTAAAAAAAAAAACTCATAATAGAATTCTTGGATGGTTTTTCTATTGCTGAGCATCACATATATATACAAGTGAGTAAGATCACAATCAATCTTTACAATTGAATTACAAGAGATTTTGTGGAGATAATTTTGGTAACCAAATTCCAATCTTGTAGGTTCATTATATATGGACGATTCTTGAGTAGAAAAAATCTTGCACCAACTCATCATATCTTTAGCATCATTTTCTCTTCTTGAAAACTTCCATAATCTATTGGAGTTTTTCATTCTTCCATGTCATGCCAATCTTGTAAATTTGATTCCAAATAAGTAAGGAATATTTTCTCAAGAGAATAGAATCTTTCACATGAGATTGGGCTACTCTTTGACTTGGTCCAAGGCTGATCTTATACACAAAATTCGTGGCTCTCCTCATAAAATTCATCTTATGCCCGGCTACTGAGTTGACTGGGTGAGTTAACTGGACAGGATCATCAAAAATTCATAAAATGATTTTTTCAAGCTCAAATTTCTCCATTCTTTCACCTACACCCAACAAACATAAAATCAACATTAAATACCCGAGAAGCATCATAAATAGAATAAGAGATGTATATTTTATGCCTTAAATTCACACATAAAATGTGTTCATCAAATTCTCTCACACTTGAGCTTTGCTAGTCTCGAGTAAAAAAAAATAAATAAAAAATAAAATCCTAACTCACTTTCATAGGAATCACGATTGCACTTAGCACGTGCAACAAGCCTTTAAACCCCTACATCACCCCTAGTGGACGAGTTGTGTCTCATGAGTATTTTTAGAGAATAAACACACAAAATTCATATAGAAATTTCAAACTTTAATTTTGGTATTAAGGAAAGAGAGCACACACACATCTTATTAGTCAAGACACTCAACTTGGGATCAAGAAAACATAGAAACCCCCACACTTGAACTTTGCTACCTCATATGATTCAAACACTAAGGTTGCATCTCAATTAGGAAACCTTGTTATATCTTCCAAACATATCTCTCCTTAGGGTGAACCCTTTGTAACATACTGGTAACCAAGACCCAAGAATAGCTTTCAACACTTGTTTTTTTTTTTTCTTTCTTCCTCTTTAAGCTACTCCACTACAATTGGCTTGAGAAGTGCAGGTGGTTATGCATTCCCATGTTACTATGTAGCTTCGCTTTTGGCATATATCTTTAAAGACAGTGATGCTAAAGAGTACTTTTTACTTCTTCTTTTTTTAATAAGAGTTGTATCCAAGGAATTTCAATCAAGACACCTCGTTTCCTGAGGCGGAATGTCCTGTATAGTTCCAAGAACAAAAAACTCTTATATTATTATTTTCTTATTATGATTTTTTTTATAGTACAAGGAGGTCTCAACTTTATTCAAAGGTTGAAATTACCAACTATAACCATAAAATATTCATCCCTTTAGGAGAGGTAAGATGTATTTTCTAACTTAATTCCCATCTCAAAATACAGCCTAAGTACTATCCTCACATAGGGTTTCATTACTTCATATGTGATAGTTTCCTAGGTCTCTTTCTCCTTCCTCTTTTGTGTCAAAACCATAGAAATAGTGATTGACTTTCCCAAAAACCAAAGTTAAAAAGTTAAAATTTACAATGAAAGCTCAAAATTCATTTTTTTAATGAAATCTCAACCCTTCCCCCATACTTAAATCATGCATTGTCCTCAATGTATACAGAAAAATAAAAGACAAGGACAAGGGGAAGAAAAAAACTCCCTAAATCAAGGATCGATGTAAAAAGGCTCAAGGAAATCCATGATCTCTTCAGTGGAATCATGTGAAAGCTCCAAAAATGGCTTTAGACGCTGGTCGTTCACTTTGCTGGTTGCACCTATACTTGGATTTAAAATCTCAATTGCACCCGATGAGAAAACATTTTGAACAATATAAGGGCCCTCCCAACGAGATCTAAGTTTACCAGGAAAAATATGCAAACGAGAATTATAAAGCAAAACCTTGTCGCCAGGGATGAAAGACTTCCAAAGGATATGTCTGTCATGATAAGCCTTGGCCTTGTCTTTATAGATGCGGGCACTGCCGTAGGCATCATTTTACAATTCAACCAACTCAGAGAGCTGGAGTCCTCTATGAGTGCTAGCATCTGACAAATCAAAATTTAATTTCTTAATTGGCCAAAATGCCCGATGTTCCAATTCGACTGGTAGATGGCAGGTTTTTTCGTACACTAGACGGTAAGGGGATTGACCAAGAATGGTCTTGAAAGTAGTTCTATAAGCCCACAAAGCATCTATGAGGCGAATGGACCAATCCTTACGAGTAGGATTGACAGTTTTTTCCAAAATTTGCTTGATTTGTCGATTGGACACTTCAACCTGTCCACTAGTCTGAGGGTGGTAAGGGGTTGCCAATTTATGGGTAATACCATATTTTCGAACAAGGACCTCAAATGGTTTGTTACAGAAGTGTTTCCCCCTATCGCTAATGATAGCTCGAGGGGTACCAAATCGTAAAAATTTAATGACTACCTTGTGGTCATTGGTCTTAGTAGCAACAACTTCTATCCATTTGGACACGTAGTCCACAGCTAACAAGATATACTCATTCCCAAAAGACTTTGGGAACGGACCCATAAAATCGATGCCCCAAACATCAAAAACTTCAACCACCAGAATTGGGTTTAGTGGCATCATATTCCGCTTGGTAATGCGGCCTAAAGACTGACAAGAAGGGCATGCCTTACAGTAATTAAAGGCATCCTTAAAAAGACTAGGCCAAGAGAAATCGGATCTGTAAAACCTTGGCCGTAGTCTTATTTGGCCCAAAGTGGCCACCACACGCCTGATCATGACAATAAGACAACACAAATTGTTGTTCATGGTCAGGTACACATCTCCTGATAATCTGATCAGGGCAAGTCTTGAACAGATATGGATCGTCCCAAAAATAGTACTTGACTTGGGAATGGAATCTATACCTACCCTGGGTGGACCAATGGAAAGGGGTCGCACCCATTACCAAGTAATTTACAATATCAGTGAACCAAGGTTCACTAAATACAACAAACAACTGCTTATCTGGGAAAGACTCATTGATTGGTGAATCGACAGTCAAAGAATTAGGCAGTCGGGATAAGTGGTCAGCAACTAGATTTTCTATTCCTGGTTTATCCCTAATCTCTAAGTCAAACTCTTGTAAAAGCAAAACCCATCTAATGAGACGAGTTTTGGCATCCTTTTTCTCTAAAGCGAATACAACAGCTAAGAATTCCTTTTCAGTGGTGGTGTAATTAAGCTGTGCATCGTTTAAAGTCCTACTTGCATAACAAATTACATGGGGTAACTTATTGATCCGTTGCCCAAGGACAGCTCCTAATGCAAAATCAAAAGCATCACACATAAGCTCAAAGGGCTCGTCCATATGGGTGCTTGAATAACGGGGGCAGTGGTCAAAATCTTTTTGAGTTGATTAAAACTCTCAAGACAGGCATCATTAAAATCAAAGAGCTGGTCTTTAGCAAGCAAAGAGGTGAGAGGACGAGCAATTTGACTAAAATCTTTAATGAACCTCCGATAGAAACCGGCATGTCCTAGAAAGGAGCGAATGTCCTTAACAGATTTGGGAATAGGTAGCTTTTCAATCAATTCTACTTTGGTTCTGTCAACCATGATCCCATCTTTGGAAATGATGTGACCCAACACTATGCCCCTGTTTTACCATGAAGTGGCATTTCTCCTAATTTAAAACTAAATCTTTCTCCGTACATCTGACAAGAACTAAGGAAAGATTATGTAGGCAATCAAAAAAAGTAGACCCATGCACAGAAAAATCATCCATGAATACTTCTAAATATTGCTCTACCATATCTGAGAAGATGCTCATCATGCACCTTTGAAAAGTGGCAGGGGCATTGCATAGCCCAAAAGGCATGCGCCGGTAAGCATAGGTTCCGTAGGGGCATGTGAAAGTGGTCTTGTGTTGGTCATCTAAGGCAATGGGGATTTGATTGTAACCGTAGTATCCATCTAAGAAGCAATAGTATTCATGTCCGACCAACCTCTCTAACATTTGGTCAATGAAAGGCAAAGGGAAGTGATCCTTCCACGTTGCCGTATTCAGCTTTCTGTAGTCTATGCAAACTCTCCATCCTGTTTGGATACGGGTTGGAATCAATTCATTGTCAGCATTAGCAACTACAGTGACTCCTGACTTCTTTGGTACCACATGTACCGGACTTACCCACTCACTGTCAGATATGGGATATATGATCCCATGAGCTAAGCACTTTAGAATCTCTTTCTTAATGGCTTCCTTCATCACAGGATTTGCCCGTCTCTGAGGTTCCCTTGAGGGGTTGGTATCTTCCATAAGGTGTATATGATGCTGAACAATAGACGGACTAATACCTTTGATGTCAGCCACAGTCCAACCTAAGGCTTCTTTGTGATTTTGTAAGAGTTTGACTAACTCTTCTTCCTGATTAGAAGTCAAATCAGATGCAATAATAACAGGAAGAGTCTAGTCAGGTCCTAGGAAGGCATACTTTAGAGTGGATGGTAACTCCTTTAATTCTAAGCTAGGTGGTTCAACCATTGAGGGCTTGGGATTGGAAGTGGATAGAGGTCCTAGAGGTTCCACAGGTGTGTGGATACTCCATGCCTCTGATGAGAAAGTATCCTCTACTCCTCCCAACTCTTCCATACACTGCAAGAATTCCGAGTCAAAGTCAATGTCAAAAGTGGTCTCTACATGGTCAGGGAATTCTTGGAGCATATGTACTTCCTCATTCGGTTGCTTACCCAACCTAAATACATTTAAATCAACAGTTTGGTTACCAAATGACAGTTTCATGAGACCGTTCTTGCAATTTATCAGTGCATTGCTTGTAGCCATAAACGGTCTCCCTAAAATGATAGGGATTTGATCCCTATTGGAGACAGGATGTGTTTCTAAAACAATAAAATCCACAGGAAAAAGAAATTCTCCTACCTTTAACAAAACATCCTCTACCATTCCTTTAGGAGTTTTTACAGAGCGATCAGCTAGTTGAAGTGAGATGGACATTGGTTTCAACTTTTCCAATCCTAATTGTTGGTAAACATGGTAAGGTAGAAGATTCACACTTGCACCTAAGTCTAGCAGAGCATGATCAATAAAAGTGTTGCCTATGATGCAAGAGATGGTAGGACAGCCAGGGTCCTTGTATTTGGCTGCCACAGGATGGTTCAAAAGGGAACTTAAATGTGCAGCCAAGAATACCTTTTTAGGAATTTGACTAATCCTCTTTTGTGTGCATAAGTCTTTAAGGACTTTTGCATAAATAGGAATTTGGTCAATTGCATCCAAAAGTGGGATATTCAATTCTACCTGTTTGAAGACCTCTAAAATTTTATCAACTAAAGCAGTCTTCTTTTGGTTTACCAACCTATTAGGGAATGGGGCTGGTGGAGTAAAAACTCTGTCCGGGATAGTCTCTTTGGGTCTTTCAGGTACATCAGACGAACCTTGAAGAAAAAGGCTCAGTAGCTGCCTCAGATTGGGGAACATTAACAGGAGCAATTGTGGGTTTGTTCTTTGGTGCTTCATCCCGTAGGTACTCTTGGCCACTCCGTAATGCATGGACTGCATTGCATTGTTTGGAGGACCCTGATTGACTCTCTATGCCATTCACTTGAGGGTTTGACCTATTTGGTTGTGGGTGATGGCGTGGGTTGGTCTCTAGTTGGCTGGGCAGAATACCCTTGTTCTTTTCACACATTAGGGTAACCAATTGGGTAAGTGTCCTCTCCATACTGGTATGCCCTGCCATTAGAGCTGCCACATTCTTCTCCAACTCATTGAGTCTGGCCGGCTCACCCGTGTTAGAAAACCCAGGGGGTTGCTGAAAATTACCTTGGGGAACAAAATTGGGTCTAGGGGGAGCATATGGCCTAGTGTGACCGGGAGGACCTTGATTTGGAAATTGGGGTGGGTCCACACGGTTCCCTTGGTTCCAAGAAAAATTTGGGTGATTTCTCCATCCTGGATTGTAAGTGTTACTATACGGATTGTAAAGTGCACTTACATTAGCATTCTGAGAATTTCCCTGTGAAGGGCATTCCTCTACTGTGTGTCCAGGAGTTTGACACCAGTTGCACATTAGGACTTGCTTTTGGATAGGGTCTTTAGGAACTAAAGCTTCTATCCTTTTGATAAGGTTATCTAAGTGTGCCTCCTTAGCTACCATGCCATCGACAAAGTAACCTTTACCTTTTTGGGTGCGATCTGTCTCCTGCACAGACTCCCACTCTCTTGTTTTTTCGGCAAGATCCGCCAAAAAGTTCCAAGCATCGTTAGCATCCTCATAGGAAGTGAATCCTTGAGGACACATAGACTCAAGCATTTGCTTGGTAGGAAAGTCTATCCCCTCGTAAATAATTTGACAAAGTTGCCACGTTTCAATACCATGGTGAGGGCACTCTTGGAGTAGGCCTTGGAACCTCTCCATGAGTCATGAAAAAGACTCATTTGACTCTTGTTTGAACCGCATTATATCCCCTCGAAGTTTATTTGTCTTGTGAAGAGGAAAAAACTTTTTAAGGAATAACACAATAAATTTATCCCATGATGTAATGGAATTTGTGGGAAGACCATAAAGCCATTTTTTAGCTCCATCCTTGAGTGAAAAAGTGATGCACCTCAATTTGACAGCATCATCACTGAGCTGTTGCATTTTAATGAGGGCACACACCTCCTCATACTCACGGAGGAACAAGTATGCATCCTCTGATGATAACCCATGAAAATGAGGAAGCATGGTAATGAATTGAGTTTTCAATTCATAGTTGTTGCCTGTGGCAGCTGGCAATTGAATACATGAAGGTTGTGCTGCCCTAGCAAGGTAGAATCTTTCCTTAAGTGTCATCTTTGGTTCAACCATTGTAAATGATGGAACTCTTACTAGACGATTGCTAGAATCACGAGTCCATACACTCATGCACAAAATTGTTTCAAATGATAAAATTTTCTCTTTCTTTTTCCTCTAAATTTGATGCGAAAAGCTGGATTTTTTCGAATCGGGGTCAATGCAAACCTCCTGACGATCAATGGCTTAGAGACCGGTCATATCCGCAATTACCTTGAGAAACAACGCCGTTACCGCCGAAGCTATTGGTCGTTATTCCTCTTGATAATTCGATAGCCAGCATCCCTTAACACCATATCATGGTCAGGATTGGACCGTCGATTGTACTGTTCCAACCTAATGGATCGGAGGTGCAAAGAAAGGCATAAAAACCAATGTAAACTTTTTGCATTTTTCTTTTCCCTTTTTTTTTTTTTTAAATCACTTTGAACTCAATGAAATTTTTTTTTGCATTTTTTTTAAATCACTTTGAACTATTTAAAATAGGAAAAATAATGGCTTGCCTCCCCGACAACGGCGCCAAAAACTTGGTGTGGATTAAATATGTATGTAACCGCAAGTGCACAGTATCGTGCAGTAACGGATCGATCTCAAGGAGGAATCGCTATTATCCTAACTCAAATAAGGCAAAGCATACCAAAGGGATTTGATTGAATTAACACCCTAATCACTTCAAATAAAAATTAATCAAGCAATAAAAACAATGATAACCATTCATAACGGTACGAAAATTTACGAAACCACTAACCATAAAGTAACACAGATCTATTGCAAGAAAGGAACGAAATTAAAAGTAAAAGAATGTAAGAAAAACTTATCTCGATAAAAGATTTCTCTGTCGTTGCTCGTCGTCTTGTTGTCACTCCAAGGCGATGTGCAAACGATTACAAAGGGAGCCTTCTCCCCTAAATTAAATTAGTAATGGGGTACAACCTATATTTATCTACCCTACTACAGAGTTCTAAATCTGAAATTAAAACTTTAAAAAAATAAATAAATAAAAATAAACTTAAGCATAAAGAACACAACTTGAAAAGAAAAAAACTAAGAATCTCAAACTCTCTCATAAATTCTCAAAACTAAAAAAAAAACTCATAATAGAATTCTTGGATGGTTTTTCTATTGCTGAGCATCACATATATATACAAGTGAGTAAAGATCACAATCAATCTTTACAATTGAATTACAAGAGATTTTGTGGAGATAATTTTGGTAATCAAATTCCAATCTTGTAGGTTCATTGTATATGGACGATTCTTGAGTAGAAAAAATCTTGCACTAACTCATCATATCTTTAGCATCATTATCTCTTCTTGAAAACTTTCATAATCTATTGGATCTTTCCATTCTTCCATGCCATGCCAATCTTGTAAATTTGATTCCAAATAAATAAGGAATATTTCTCAAGAGAATGAAATCTTTCACATGAAATTGGGTTACTCTTTGACTTGGTCCAAGGCTGATCTTATACCCAAACTTCGTAGCTCTCCTCAAAAAATTCATCTTATGCCCGACTGCTAAGTTGACTGGGTGAGTTAACTGGACAGGATCACCAAAAATTCATAAAATGATCTTTTCAAGCTCAAATTTCTCCATTCTTTCACCTACACCCAACAAACATAAAATCAACATTAAATACCCGAGAAGCATCATAAATAGAATAAGAGATGTATATTTTATGCCCTAAATTCACACATAAAATGTATTCATTAGTGAGCTTCCTTTATTAATCTGTGTCTAATATCCAAGTCTTCATTTTTAGGAATACATACCCTTCCTTTGTATCTTAGTACCTTTTTAATGTCCAAAGTGAACTCAGGAGTAGTCCTACCTTTTTCAAGGTCTTCTTGCATCGTTTTCAGATAAAGGTCTAATTTAATAATTGCTTTCACTTCGTCTAATAGATCAGGTACAATTTTCAATGTAGCAAACATATTTGAGAATAGATGAATAAACCCTTGGTCAGATGATTCATTCAAAATATCAATCATGAACTGCTCGTTATCATAATTAAATACTCTTCCTGTGACACACACTACAGCATTTGCACTAGCTTCTTCTTGGGATTCTATCATAGCTTTCCTGCTTAGTGCGTCAACAACTACATTAACTTTTCTTGGATGATACTGGATATCACAATCATAATCCTTCAGTAATTTCAGTCATCTTCTCTGTCTCATGTTCAACTCCCTCTGATTAAAAAGATAAGTGAGACTCTTATGAACTGATTTAATCTGAAAATCTCTCCATACAAATAATGTCTCCATATCTTGACAGCATGTACTACTGTTGCTAATTCTAAATCATGAGTGGGATAGTTTTTCTCATGTGTCTTCAGTTGTCTTGAGGCATACGCAATTACTTGTTCTCCTTGCATAAGCACACATCCCAAACCTAATCCAGACGCATCGATGTACAAGGTAAATGGTTGTCCTGGGATCGAAATAGTCAAGATATGAGCTGATATCAATCTAGCTTTCAATGTTTGAAAATACTCTTCACATTTGTCGGTCCAAACAAAATTTTCTCCTTTCTTTGTCAAACTGATGAGAGGTACGGTGATTCTAGAGTAATCTTCCACGAATCATCGATAATAACCAGCTAAACCTAAGAAACTTCTGATTTTGGCAACATTCTTAGGTGCTTCCCATTTCATGATGGCTTCAATCTTATTAGGATCCACTTTAATTCCTTTAGCGGATATAACATGGCCTAAGAAAGCGACTTCATTCAGCCAGAACTCACACTTAGTAAATTTTACGTAAAGCTTCTCTTTTCTTAGTTGCTACAAAGCGGCTTTTAGATTTGTGATTTAAGTTTCTTTGTTCTTGGAGTAGACTAGTATGTCATCAATAAATACAATGATTGATGTATCCAACATATCATGGAATACCCGATTCATGAATTCCATAAAAGTTACAGGTGGGTTAGTCAATCCAAAAGACATGACTAAAAATTCATAATTTTCATATCTGGTTCTGAATGCTGACTTTAAAATATCACCTTCCTTAATCTTCAACTGATGGTATCCTGACCGAAGATCAATTTTAGAGAACACTTTGGTACCTTGCAACTGATCGAACAAGTCATCGATCCGAGGCAATGGGTATCGATTCTTGATTGTAAGCTTATTCAATTCCTGATAGTCTATACACAGTCGAATACTACTGTCCTTCTTTTTCACGGTACTGGCGCTCCCCATAGTGAAATGCTGGTTCTAATATAGCCCTTGTTCAGTCATTTTTGTAATTGTACCTTCAGTTCCTTCATTTCAGTAGGAGCCATTTGATAGGGTGCTTTAGATACTGGTGCAGCTCCGGGTATAAGATCTATAACGAACTCTGTTGCTCGATTGGGTGGTAGTCCTGGTAGTTCCTCAAGAAATACATCTAAAAATTCACACACAACTTCAATATCCTCCATTCGTGGTGCTTCCTTGGTGAGGTCGACCACGGATACTAGATACCCAATTCCTCCTTTCTCGAGGCATTTTCTAGCCTTTAATGCAGAGAGAATGAGTTTTCGTTTACAGAAAAATTTGGTTCCTGCAAAACTAAACTCTACTCCTTCCTTGTTTTTAAATGTCAATTTCTTTTCCGCAAATAAAAAGTTTGCGGAGTGCCGAACGTCAAAGTCTACCATCTCGAGTTGGATTAAGGTTGCCTTCAAAATCTTCTCGTCGATAAGAACTGGACATGGTCTATAACCTTTGTCTAGTTCCACTTCTAATCCCATAGGTGATCGTACAAGCAGTTTGCAGTCTAAAGGTCTGAGGGGTAGATTTAACTTCTTTCCAAAAGACACAGATATAAAAGAATGAGTAGCTCCAAAGTCAAAGAGTACTCTAGCAGGTAAGCGATTAATAAGTACGATACCTGTGACCACATCAGGCGATGCGACAGCATCCTCAGAAGTAACTGCATAAACTTTTTCTTGCTGTAACTACTTCCTTGGCTTGGGACACTCTCTCAAATAATGTCCTACTTGATTACAGTTGAAGCATTAACTCCAGCACTACTTTGCTTTTGTAGAGGTGGGGCTGTTGGGGTAGTCTTGGCTTTAGCATTGAAGCCTTGAGTACGGAAGGGTTTAATTGTCTTTGAGTTCCCTTCGTTGTATGAGTTTTCATTAGGCCTCTTTATACCTCTGTTCTGAGAAAAATAAATTTTCCTCTGGCTCGATTTCAGTACTCGAGCAATCTGTACAGCTTCATTATAAATTTTCTTTTTTAATCCCAATACATGCTCATGGATGCTTCCCCTAAGTCCCATACCGAATCTTTGGGTTTTGGTATTTTCCTCATACATGCTAGAGGGAGCAAAGAAAAATAGTTCTTTATAACGCTGTTGATATGTGTCTACAATCATCTGTTCGTGATACAGACTCAGAAACTCCTTTTCCATTTGATCTCTGAAACTCCTTGAAAAATACTTCTCGAAGAAAGCTTCTTTATAAATTACCCATGTCAGTTGGGCGTGCTTTGTTAATAGATATCTTCTAGTTGATTTCCACCAGTGGTGTGCATCACTTTTCAACATAAATGTGGCACATAATACCTTCTCTTCTTCATTTATAGTCATCATCATAAATTTTCTTTCCATTTTGTTGATCCAGTGAGCTGGCCACAATGGATCTGATGGTTTGCCTGTGAGTTCCTTTGGCTTCAACTTCATAAAATGCTCAATCAGTCTGGAGTGATTAAGCTGATACTAAGCATATGCCCCATACATAGGCAACTGATACTGATAGTTACCTTGGTTGTACCTGCCTTGCGGTGCTTCAGGGTTTGGCACTTGGCCTTGTACTATTGGTGTTTGCGGTGCTTGGACTACAGTATTGCTACCACTAGGTGTTGTACTAGCTTGTCCTGCAAGTAGAGATGTTGTGTTTGCAATTGAAAAAGCAATTCCCATAGCAGCGTGCATATTGGCTTGCATTTGCTTTATATACTGCATTTGTTGTGCCAAATTCATCACCGTAGTAGCCAAATCCGTAGGTGGTGCAAGGAAATCGATTGAGTTGGCTTGGGTGTGTACATTCTAAGGTGCAGCATGTTGAGTTCCAATATATCCTTCCTGTCCTTGCTGACCTTTATTGTCATTGGTCTCCATAGGTGGTGGAGATGGGTTGATATTTTGCCTCCTTCTACTTACTCTACGGCCAGCCATTTCCTATTTTCGATGGTGGTAGTGTTTGAAAATCAAGGAAACATTTGAGGCAAGCATAATATACGATGATCTCATATTAATTTCCAAATAAATAAGGCAAAGTTTCAATTTTAAAATCATTCAGTCAAAACAGGGCATTTTCATCGTGAGGTTGATCGTGGGGTCGCACTATATGCGACCACAGGGTTGCGACCATACGAACCCTGTCAGCTCACCGAGAGCCTGTGGTCGATCATGGGGTCACATTTTTGGTTGAATTCTGCGACCACACAACACCAAATCAGGTTTCTAAAATCTGATTTTGAGTCATTTCCTTTATTTTCTCTTTTGTCTTCTACTATTCCCAACTCAACTCGCCTCCACTGAGTTGCTATAGTACCGACCACCCACCTAGAGTAAAGTTTCTTCCATCAACCTCCGGATTCCTTATCTCCTTGGTAAGTTCCACATTCCCATTTATTCTTTTGTTGATTCATTCTAGGTTTTCATCACCCATTTCGATCTTTTCCCAAATAAATTCTATTTATCCATAAAAATTTGATTTTTATTGATGAACCTTGCTATTGGGCACCCAACGAACAAAAGCCCTCTAAGAGATTTAGGTTTCATCGATCGGTTTGGGTCAATCAATCGAAAACTTATGTTTTGACCTAGAATTTGGGGATTTTTACTATTTTTCAAATTTTCTCCAATTTGTTTTAATTAACAGCAAGTTCTTACTAAATTGGTCATTGTGTAATTGCTTATGACGTATGTGAGTCCTCTAGTCCAAGCATTTGGGCGGGAATGAGACTTTTGGCCAATCACATCGTCATAATGCTAAAATTTTGAATTTTTACTATATTTGATATGTTGCTTGTTAGTCTATGCCCTTGCAGACAACATGGCTCGCACTAAAGTCCCCAGAGTTCACGATCCCTGTCACTTCAAGTCCATTAAAACAGAGGCACAGTATCCCTGGTACGAGCACAAGAAGGTGGAAGGGTGTCATTGTGTCAACTTGACCAGCCTAGCCCTATTTGATGTGGAGGGAGCTTTTGGTGATATAGGCTGGCTCCCTGTGATTCTGTATGAGGGTTGCACCTATCCTGAGTTGGTGAAATAGTTTTACTGTAATTTACAGGTGGAGGGTGACCCAAAGGATATAAATAGGGGCAGAGAGCTCAGGATCACCAGTTTAGTTAAAGGGGTAGAGGTTTCATTTAACTGCCAAGAGTTGGCTGATATCCTGGGTATCTCCAATGACGATCCCTTAGTATACTGTACATCCAAGGAACCCCAGTTCCTATCAGTGCAAATGCATGCTGAAATAGATAGCCAAATTCTTTGGGATGATTGCTGACAGATCAAGGTAATTAACCTACGTCCAGAGCCCCGAGTGTATTGCAAGATCATTCAGCACAATCTAATTCCCCAGAGTGGGCACTATGAGAAGGTTTCACAGTTGACTCATATTTTTTGTACTGTATCTGCACTAGACAGCCTATCTGCCTTCGTTATATCATTATCAGGACCATGCACCGTGCCACAATGTTTGGTCTGGTGGGTAACCTACCCTATGGGCGTTTTATCACCACTCTACTCACTCACTTGCAGGTAGACTTGGTCGATGAGAAGATTCATGAGGACACTTTTCCACTAACCTTGACTGGGAGGTCATCTGTAAGACCCGCACTCCATTAACCCGGTTTAAATCTTGGTTTTGTGTCGTGACAGGTCTTTCGATCATCACCGGGCCGGACGGGACGAGCGGATGACAATCAGGTACGAAATCGGACCAAAGACGACCAATTAAACCTGATTTCAGGTTGATTGGTCGATGGTACCGGTCTTGGTACCGGTCAACCGGTATAGTCTGTGCAGCAAAGTGCGGAAAGCCAGAAATTGACTTCTGAGGATCCCACATTCCTGATTTTGAATCCTAGAAGTTTCCTAATCCTAGTAGGGTTACTAAACCCTATTTTTAGCCTATAAATACACCCATAAACCTCCTCAAATCATTTCCATTATCTCTCGCAAACCCTAGAGAAGAGAAAGAGGTGGGAAAGGAGAAGGAGCTAGGAAGAAGAAGAAGGTGCCGCCATTACCGTTCGACGAAGCTCACGCTACGCCAGTCAACGGTAAGTGTTTTAACTATTCTTCTTATCCTATGTTAGTTTTGTGGGTGGATCAATAACATGCAAAGTAGGTATTGATCTAAAACCCTATCTGGACCTTAAAACCCTAAGTTGCCGTCAAATCCTAGATTTGAGTTTCGAGATGATATTCATCGAAACGAGACTCGAATGAGTTGGGGATAACTCTAACTCCAAGTTTATACTTAGAATGGATAGGAGGAACCCTGAAAATCCATGTAGAGTGATCGACGGAAGTCGACAAATCAAGTGTATGGTCTTCCGGAGACATACCGGTCGACCATACCGGTTGACAGTCTGTTCACAGTGTTGCGAGTGGTATGGTGAGACCGGTCAGCTCTGAAAGACTGGTTTTGGATTTTTGTTGGTTTCCGACCAACATGAAACCTTAAGAAGATATTCTAATGAAACCCTAATAATGTTGTAGGACTTTGTGAATTATCGTTTGGATCTTGCGACGTGGACCAAGTTATTAAACGAGCGTCAGGTAAGGGAATCTGACCTAAACCTAACAATTAAGGGACAGTAAATTGTTGTTAATCACTTGATCCTATGAGATGTGTTGTTTGTGCATATTCACATGCCATCCTTTACTTTCAGTTAGTATTACTGTTCATGCATTGATAGGATGTGATTGTTAGGCATGTGATTGTTTTCGTTAGTGTGTGGAGTGGGGCATGGGCCTGGGATCGCTCTTCACATTAGCACCTTTTTGTAGTATTCTTTCTTAACATGCTCGGTACGGGTGGGGCATCAGGGGAAGGTCGTGGTACGGTGGTCTCCGATATTGATGTTGTCCCGGCCACTGTTATGTGGTACTGTGGTCTCCGAGTCGACGCTGGCTTGTCCACGATGCTTTAGCTCTATCTCTATGCCGTAGGGAGTTATGTCCACGATGCTTTAGCTCTATCGTTGTGTTTGAATTTGGATAATTAGATATTATTTAAGTTATCAATAGATACTCAGTTCATTCTATTTAAAGTCTTCCGCTGTATATTTATATTCTGATTGTGGTTATGTGTAATGGTTTGTATGAGTGGACACGGCCTATTCGAGATCCTAGTGTGAATCGTTGGTTCAGTGATGGTTCACTCACACCATTCTGGTTGGATCAGAATTGGGGTGTGACAACTTGGTATCAGAGCTCTCGGGCTCTGTCTACAGACTATATTACACTTAACTGGGTCGATGAACTGAGTTAGGAAATATAAAAAAAATTTTAATACAAACACACCCTAAGGATTGTTTGATACCTGAGATGGACTAAGAAAGAGAATAATGTACTATATTAAATGTGGAACTTAATATTTACACATGCACTAGTTAGGAAAAATCATGAAAATTTCCATTAATTAAGAAAAATTATAGCAAATGATATAGTGCTACAGGGTACAGTCCATAAACCGGACAGTTACCCTGTATTATAAACAGTCATATGCAAAGGAGAAGGAAATAAAGGGGACAATCATGGGGTAGGGGGCCTGGGAGGAATAGGGTCTGCTATGTCATAGTCTCGCTCATAAGCAACCCTGAGCCAGTGCACCTGATCCTGTGAGACCCTGAGACTGCGAGCCAACTGCGCCAAGTCGCGGCTCATCTCGCGTTGAGTGTCCCTGATCTCCATCATCATACCCAACATGGTATCGGAGGGAGGCTGAGATGGTCCAGCGGTAGGGGTAGATGGTGGTGCTGCTGGTGTAGGCTGTGGAGCTAGCACCGGTACACCCTCGGCCCTATCCTCATCATCATCCCGCTCGAGCTCAGCTGCATAGGCCGCATTGGCTGCTGCTGCTGCTGTCGCCGCGGCTGCTACCCTCCCAAGAGGGCGAGGGTGAGCCTCCAACTCGTCATCGCTAACTGGCAGATCAACCATCTGCATCCTCTGAATGGCGTCCCAGTCTATATCAGACGTCATAGTATCCTCCACGGTCACCTCGCCTCTCATGCTCACGCCCAGACGACGTAACATGGAGGTAATGAGACGACCATAAGGAAGGTTATTGGCCTGATCGGCCAAGGTCGCCTGATGCATGGTCCTAATAATGAGGTATGGGAGAGAGACCCGCTCCCCAGTGTAGACGCAGTAAGTGATGTACTGAGTGAGCTGGGATAACTCACTATAATGGCCACTCTGGGGGACGATGTTGTGCTGGATGATGCGACTATAGACCCGGGGTATAGGTCTCAGGCTAGCCGCCTTCATAGGAGCCCCAGGGTTGAGTATCTGATCTGCTATCTCTCGACGCAAATCCTCAGTCAGATAGCCCTTCGCTTTGGGAGGGCAATATACTAGGTCTCCATCATTTGGAACCCCTAGAAGGTCGGCCAGCTGATGGGTGTTAAAGGAAATGGGAACACCCCAGACATAACTAGAGATGGGTAAATCCCTACCTTGGTTGGGATCGTTCACATCTCCGTGTAGCTCTAGGTTAGCAAAGAAATGCTTAACCAGGTTAGGACGGGTGGTGTAGGTGTATGAAATGACGGGCAACCAACCAAGCTTGTCGAACGCCGCTCGCACGTCGAACCGGTCTAACTGTTCCAGGTTAACCCGACGCCCGGATTCTATGCTTTTATTATCAAACCACGGGAATCGAGCTTGTACTTCAACAAAACGAAACCAGTGCTCGTCAAGCTGGGGAACTGGTGGCTGGGGTGCACGCGAGCTCGAGCCGTGAGGGCGTTTTTTGAGAGCACGTCGAGGAGCCATTTTAAACTGCAAAACCAAAAGAAAAATAAGATAAAAGTTAGAAATTGTCGAAAATCTCGAAATTTCGACAGCATAACGGCTATAAATTGGGAAAAAGCCTCGAACTCACCCAAAAACATGGGGAGGAGGACTTATGTAACCCCCACACTCTTCGACAAACCAATCACAAGCAATTACAATAAGAAATTTCAAGAATTTGAGAAAAATCAAGAAATTTTGAATTTTTATGAAAACCTAGGTCAAAAGTTGTAAAAATTCGATTTTTAGGAAAACCGTTCGGTGAAACCCCAAATTGGTTGAGGGCTTTTGCTCTTGGGGGTCCCTAAACCCTTTCCTAGCCGAAGGAAAAGAGTTCCTACGGTTGAAACATCTCGAACAATGAAAAACCTAAATCTACATATAGACGATATGGAAAATATCTAAAAACATGAGAGAGAGGGAAGAGACCTACCTAGAGACGATGTTCTACGCTTGGAATGGAAGGAATCGGATTCAAATGGCACCGGTCGGACTGTTGCAACTCAGAACCCAGAGGAGAATCGCCACCGGAGAAGAAAAATTGGAAAAGTGAGAAAAATCTCACTTTTTCGCGATTTTAAAGCCAATTTGGGCATACCGGTCGACGGTTTTTGCCTATACCAGTCGACCGGTATCTCCCAATGGTGCGACCGCTATGTCTCGGTCAGAAATTTGGTTCTGACCGGTCGACTATACCGGTCGCAACCCTGTATACAGAGGTGCGATCGGTATGTTGCGACCGGTATGCACCAGAAAAGTTGGAAAAAAAATTTCTAAAATTTTTTAAAAATTATGTAAATTGAAATTTTACTTCTCGACTATTTTTCCTTGTATTATGCAAGACTAACACTACTATTATTGAGGTTCTCACGTGTTATGTCTTCTTCTCAGATCCAAATAAAAATAGTCTGAGATGGCAGGTGGAAACGGTCGTAGGGGTCGGAAGCGTCATCAGGCCAGGATGCGCCTAGAGGAAGAACAGGTTGAACAAGACCATGTTAGAGGGCCAAGTCCGGAAGTGGAGGAGGAACAGGTCCCAGAAGTGCCGACAAATTTACCTGGTCCACCCCACAGGAATTCAGAGACCATTGTTACAAACCTGGTCTATCAGATGCAAGCTCAACAAAAAGAGTTTCTGAGTGAAGTACTGAAGATGCTCGGACCATCGGGTTCTGTTCCCACTGACAATACGCCTGGGTCTGGAGAGAAAATGTCTTCACAACCAATGCAGGGTAGCCCAAGACCGATGGGCCAAACACAGAATGTACCACCACCGCATCAGTTTCCGTCGCCTTCTGTGTACTCGGGAGCCTATCCGTATCCACCACAATGGTACGGAATGAACACTCAGGGACCGCAAGATCTGAGTAGAGCGGTGGACAGATTCCTAAAGCTGAAGCCCTCTTCATTCACAGGTAGAACAGGAAAGCCATTGTGGCCAGCACAGTGGGTTGCAAAGATGGAGAAGAATTTTCGTCTGATGACATGTACAGAGGAGGAAAATGTTTTATTTGCCACTCATATGCTGAAAGAAGATGCAAATGCTTGGTGGAATTCTACACGAGCATACCTGGAGAATAAGTATACACTGGTGGATTGGGAAGTGTTTAAAACTGCCTTCTTCGATAAATATTTTCCGAAGAGTTTCAGAGATCAAATGGAGAAGGAGTTCCTCAACCTACAGCAATCTCAGTCAACAGTGGATGCTTATCAGCAGAGGTACGAAGAGTTATTTTTCTTCGCACCGGAAAGTATGCAAGAAGAAGAGACCAAGACACGTAGGTTCACCATGGGACTACGTGGGAGCATCAGAGAGCACATATTGGGTTTGGACAAGAAGATCTACAATGAGGCTGTGCAGGTTGCGAGGGTGATAGAGTCCAGTCAGAGGGACAGCTTCTTTGCTTAGAACAGGGGAGTGAAGAGACCTGCTAGTGAGAGTTCGGGTGGCGGTAATACTAGACCATTCCACCCATACAGGGCTCCGACCGCTGCAGTACCTGCAAGGAACAATGCGGCACCACCTGTGCTACAGAATGCCGGATACAACCCGAATATAAAGTGTTTCAACTGCCAGCAAGTGGGTCATATTGCAAGGACCTGCACTCTACCTAAGAAGCAACCGCCCCAGCAAGGAAAAGTTTATGCGGTCACCACTGAAGAGGCAGCTGCATCACCGGATGTGGTCACTGGTACGACTCTATCCCTTACTATTTGGCTTATCTTTATCATTTGTGTGTATGTGCATATAGAACTAAGGGATGATAGAAAATTCCAAGAATTGTAAATGTAGCTGGTATACCCGTCAGAGTATTATTTGACTCTGGGGCCACGCACTCCTTTGTTTCAATTTCTTTTGGGAAGCGAATGGAGTTACCAATCAAGCATTTGAACCCAAGCTTGATAGTTCACTCTCCACTAGGAGTCGAAGTGGCTTTGACCGAATATTATGGACCATGTACGGTATGTATTGAGGGCCGAGACTTAGAAGCAAACCTAGTACTATTCGAGATGGCAGACTTTGATGTCATTTTGGGAATGGATTGGCTAGGCCACCATTCGGCCGTCCTTTTATGTGGTGAAAGGAAGCTTGTGCTTACTGACAAAGAGGGAAAGGAGTATAGCTTCGCTGGGATCAAGCTATTTAGGAAGCGAAAGCTGATTCTCTCCGCCCTAAAAGCTAAAAGTTGCTTAGAGAATGGGGGAGTGGGTTATCTAGTATCTGTAGTCGACACCACTGCGGAGGTGCCAAAGATGGAAGATCTAGAGGTGGTACGAGAGTTTTCAGATGTATTTCCAGAAGATCTTCCAGGTTTTACCACCAGACAGGCTATAGAATTTGTGATAGACCTTATGCCAGGTTCGGCGCCGGTGTCTAAAGCACCATACAGGATGGCCCCTACCGAGTTAAAGGAGTTGAAGACCCAGTTACAAGAATTGTTGGATAAGGGTTTCATACGACCTAGCATATCACCTTGGGGAGCACCGGTATTATTTGTCAAGAAGAAAGATGGAAGTGTACAGCTATGTATTGACTACCGTGAACTGAACAAGTTGACGATCAAGAATCGGTACCCTTTGCCTAGGATCGATGATTTGTTCGATCGCCATGTGGTGCAAAGGTTTTCTCGAAGATTGATCTCCGATCAAGGTATCACCAATTGAAGATCAAGGCCGGAGATATTCCGAAGACTGCTTTCAGGACGAGGTATGGACATTATGAGTTTCTACTTATGTCTTTCGGATTGACCAATGCTCCAGCATCGTTTATGGAACTGATGAACCGAGTGTTTCATGATATGTTGGACACTTCGGTCATCGTATTCATCGATGACATATTGATCTACTCTAAGGACATGGAGACTCATACATCGCACTTGAGGGCAGCCCTACAACGGCTGAGGCATGAGAAGCTTTATGCTAAGTTCAAGAAGTGTGAGTTTTGGCTGAAAGAAGTGGCTTTCTTGGGCCATGTTGTATCTGAAGACGGTATCAAGGTTGATCCAAGCAAGATAGCTGCTATAGTAGGATGGGAAGCACCAAAATCTGTTGCGGAAATTCGTAGTTTCCTTGGGTTGGCTGGTTATTATAGAAGATTCGTGGAAGATTACTCCAGGATCGCTGTTCCACTCACCAGATTGACCAAGAAGGGAGAGAAATTCATATGGACAGATGAGTGTGAGAAGTGCTTTCAGACTTTGAAGTCAAGACTAGTTTCTGCACCTATCTTGACCATCCCAGAACCCAAGCGTACCGTTTACTTTATATACGGATGCTTCGGGGTTGGGTATCGGGTGTGTATTGATGCAAGGAGAACAAATGATTGCTTACGCATCAAGACAGTTAAAGAAGCATGAGAAGAACTATCCTATGCATGACTTGGAGCTAGCAGCGGTTATTCATGCAATCAAGACTTGGAGACACTACTTGTACGGTGAGAAGTTCCAGATCAAGTCAGATCACAAGAGCTTAACTTATCTTTTTACTCAGAAGGATCTGAATATGAGACAGAGGAGATGGCTGGAATTATTAAAAGATTATGATTGTGACATCCAGTATCATCCGGGTAAAGCAAATATCGTGGCTGACGCCTTAAGCAAGAAGTGGGCATCGAAACCTGAGGCAGGACCAAGTACAAATGCTGCATTGTGTGCCGCAGCCTCTAGTTCAATCGAAGGTGATGAATAGCATATAATTAAAACTGCAGAAGATCCAGTTGAGCAAGGCTTGATTCATAAGTTTACTATGATGTTCGCCGCATTGAAGATCTCACCGGATCTAGTTGATGAAGTCAAGGTAGCAATCCTACAGGATCCATATCTTAAGACAGTGCAAGAAGACTTAGAGAAGGGTACGAGCAATCCTGACTTTACCTTGGATTCAGACAAGGTGCTCAGGTATCGCGGAAGGTTATGTATACCTGAGAGTGAGGACTGCGATATCAGAGACCGAGTTATGACTGAAGCTCATTACACTCCATATTCGGTACATCCAGGAAGTACCAAGATGTACCATGATTTAAGAAGATTATATTGGTGGAGGGGTATGAAAGCTGATATAGCTCGCTTCGTGTTCCAGTGTTTGAATTGCCAACAAGTTAAAGCGGAAAGGCAGAGACCCGCAGGTTTACTACAGCCATTACCGGAACCTGCGTGGAAGTGGGATTGTATTACTATGGATTTTGTCACTGGCTTACCTTTGACACCAAGGTCAGTGGATGCAGTTTGGGTTATAGTAGATCGACTCACCAAGACAGCTCAATTTATTGTGGTCAGACCTCAGTATACCATGGAGAAACTGGCCAAGTTATATGTGGATAATATAGTCAGACTTCATGGCGTTCCAGAGAGTATAGTATTTGACAGAGATCCCCGTTTTACATCAAAGTTCTGGGAAGGATTGCAGAAAGCTACGGGAACAAAGTTGAAGTTCAGTACAGCTTTTCACCCTCAGACGGACGGACAGTCAGAGCGAACTATTCAAATTTTAGAAGATATGCTCTGAGCTTGTGCATTAGACTTCAAGGGAGCTTGGGATGAGAAGCTATCACTTATCGAGTTTGCTTACAACAACAGCTATCAGGCTACAATTCAGATGGCCCCATATGAAGCACTCTATGGAAAGAAGTGTCGTACACCTCTGTTATGGAACGAAGTGGGGGAAAGAAGAATTATAGGACCGGAGTTTGTTGAAGAAACTTGCCGAGTGATTGATCAGATCAAAGAGAGAGTAAAGACAGCTCAAGTTCGACAGAAGCACTATGCGGATAATCAACGTCGAGATCTGGAGTTTGCAGTGGGTGACAAGGTATTCTTGAAGGTATCACCGGTGCGAGGTCTGAAACGGTTTGGTAAGAAGGGAAAGCTATGCCCCAGGTATGTGGGACCATATGAGATATTGAATCGACGTGGTAATGTAGCATATCAATTGGCTCTACCATCATCTATGTCCAGCGTTCATAATGTGTTCCATGTATCATTACTGAAGAAGTATGTCAGAGATCCATCGCACATCTTGACCGCTGATCCCCCAGACTTGACTGAAGACTTAACTTTCGAAGTGGTGCCTGTAATTCTCTCAAGTCGAAAAGTTCAGCAACTTCGAACCAAGGATATCCATTATGTGAAGGTGCATTGGAAAAGCCAAAATGTGGAGAAAATTACTTGGGAAGAAGAGAGCGCGATGAGGAAGAAGTACCCTAACCTTTTCGACGATCAAGGTACGTTCAAATTTCGAGGCCGAAATTTCTTTTAAGGGTGGGGGAGTTGTAGAACCTACATGCATATTTCGGGGATGATATTTCTTTTAAGGGTGGTGGAGTTGTAAGACCCGCACTCCGTTAACCCTGTTTAAACCTTGGTTTTGTGTCGTGACAGGTCTTTCGATCATCACCGGGCCGGACGGGACGAGCGGATGACAATCAGGTATGAAATCGGACCAAAACGACCAATTAAACCTGATTTCAGGTTGACCGGTCGATGGTACCGGTCTTGGTACTGGTCGACCGGTATAGTCTGCGCAGCAAAGTGCAGAAAGCCAGAAATTGACTTCTGAGTGTCCCACTTTCCTGATTTCGAATCCTAGAAGTTTCCTAATCCTAGTAGGGTTACTAAACCCTATTTTTAGCCGATAAATACACCCATAAACCTCCTCAAATCCTTTCCATTATCTCTCGCAAACCCTAGAGAAGAGAAAGAGGTGGGAAAGGAGAAGGAGCTAGGAAGAAGAAGAAGGTGCCGCCATTACCGTTCGACGAAGCTCACGCTACGCCAGTCAACGGTAAGTGTTTTAACTATTCTTCTTATCCTATGTTAGTTTTGTGGGTGGATCAATACCATGCAAAGTAGGTATTGATCTAAAACCCTATCTGGACCTTAAAACCCTAAGTTGCCGTCAAATCCTAGATTTGAGTTTCGAGATGATATTCATCGAAACGAGACTCGAATGAGTTGGGGATAACTCTAACTCCAAGTTTAGACTTAGAATGGATAGGAGGAACCCTGAAAATCCATGTAGAGTGATCGACGGAAGTCGACAAATCAAGTGTATGGTCTTCCGGAGACATACCGGTCGACCATACCGGTTAACAGTCTGTTCACAGTGTTGCGACCGGTATGGTGAGACCCGTCAGCTCTGAAAGACTGGTTTTGGATTTTTGTTGGTTTCCGACCAACATGAAACCTTAAGAAGATATTCTAATGAAACCCTAATAATGTTGTAGGACTTTGTGAATTATCGTTTGGATCTTGCGACGTGGACCAAGTTATTAAACGAGCGTCAGGTAAGGGAATATGACCTAAACCTAACAATTAAGGGACAGTAAATTGTTGTTAATCACTTGATCCTATGAGATGTGTTGTTTGTGCATATTCACATGCCATCCTTTACTTTCAGTTAGTATTACTGTTCATGCATTGATAGGATGTGATTGTTAGGCATGTGATTGTTTTCGTTAGTGTGTGGAGTGGGGCATGGGCCTGGGATCGCTCTTCACATTAGCACCTTTTTGTAGTATTCTTTCTTAACATGCTCGGTACGGGTGGGGCATCAGGGGAAGGTCGTGGTACGGTGGTCTCCGATATTGATGTTGTCCCGGCCACTGTTATGTGGTACTGTGGTCTCCGAGTCGACGCTGGCTTGTCCACGATGCTTTAGCTCTATCTCTATGCCGTAGGGAGTTATGTTGGGATAGGGTCTACCTGTGTTATGTTTCTATCCTAGTGAGTTTGTTGCGGATAGGGCATCAGGGGAGGTGTGGGAATGCCTTAGCTCTATCTCTATGCCGTAGACGGCTGTGCTGGGATAGAGCATACATTGATGACATATAGGATTGGTTAGTTGCGAGCCCAGTTTGCGAGCCCTGACCAGTAGGGGCTTAGGTACTAGTATGGGTAGAGTATCAGGGGAGGTACGGGAGTATCTTAGCTTTATCTCTATTCCATGATGGGTGCATGTGGGCCAATGGGGGTGTGATCCATGAGGTGCCACACACTCTTGTATAGAGGTGCGGGGGCCACCAAACCTTTCTATAGCACATTGCAAACTTATAACCAGACCACAGCATAAAACTGATTGTTACTCATGCATAATATTGTGAAACTGTCTGATTGTCTTACTGAGCTGTGTTGTGAGCTCACCCTTTGTGTACACATTATTTTTAGATGTTGATGTAGGTTATACTGTTGATGATTACGTGAACGCTCCGACGTATGGAGGTATTGCTACTCTGGATGTACAAGCAGGAGAGGACGAGCATGACGCTTCATGCGAGTGCCCTTTCTGCGTGTACCTTTGATCGGATTTTATTTATTTAATTTCCTTATTTTTTATTGGATTAAAGGGATGTAATGATATTATTTTATGTGTTTGAATTTGGATAATTGGATATTATTTAAGTTATCAATAGATACTCAGTTCATTCTATTTAAAGTCTTCCGCTATATATTTATATTCTGATTGTGGTTATGTGTAATGGTTTGTATGAGTGGACACGGCCTATTCGAGATCCTGGTGTGAATCGTTGGTTCAGTGACGGTTCACTCACACCATTCTGGTTGGATCAGAATTGGGGTGTGACATCATCTGCAGGATGGGGATGCAAGATGTGCAGGTCAGTGACGAGGAGAGAAACGCTATGAGACGTCCTCTCACTTGGGTAGCGGCAATAGATGCAGAGGCAGCAGCAGAGGCACACTAGAGTGATGATGAGGAGGATGATGATCGGATGTACATGGATGTGGATGTCATACCTCCTCCATCACCACAGCATTCCACTGAAGCTGGCCCTTCTCGGGTTCCTTCTCACTCAGCTGGTCCTTCACGCCCACCACCAGATGACTTGATGGGGCTGCTACGTGAGATTCGGGAGGCTCAGCGTATCACAGATCAAAGGGTAGCAAATTTGGCGACTAGTCTCCAGGTGACCCAGACTCAGGTAGCCTGACTTACGAGAGTATATGCTGAGGACTATGACGGAGATCGTGAGGCACTTCCTCCTCCAGCACCCCCAGCTTCATGATGCCATTTATTTCTTTTTCTTTTTTTCTTTTTTTTTTTACTACAGAGTAACTATCCGGGTTGTGGACCATACTTTGATTCGGATGTATCTTTTTTTCTTATTCTCTTTTGGATATATATATATATATAATTGGTTTCCCATTTACATATGTTTATTATTCTCTTTCTTAATTTATGTCTCATACAACAGAGGTGCTTATGGTGTATTTTTATTACAGCTTTTAATTTATCCTAACTCAGTTCACGACCCTTATGGTAGTATTTTGGTTTAATAGAGCAGAGCCTGAGAGCTCTGATACCAAGTTGTCACACCTCAATTATGAACCAACCAGAATGGTGTGATGAACCATCCATAGACCAACGGTTCAACCAGGATCTCGTATAGGCCGTGCCCATTCAATTAAACCAGATACATCCTACAAGCAAATTCATAGTAAATAAACAATAGCGGAAGTCTTTAATACTAATAACGAATCTGACAGTGATAGCATAATTAAGTATCCAATTATCTCCAATGTATCTCAAGACATAAAGTAAAGTAAATAATCAATTACGCGTCCTAATAGTTAAACAACTAAGCTAATAAAAAACACATGAGTTGCACTCGCACGCCGAATCATGTGTATCTTCTTCAGCTTCTACGTCCATCGCAGCAACGTGTCCATACGTCGACGCATTCATATATTCTTCAACAGTAGGACCTGCATCAAGAACTAAAAATATTCAATGTCAAAAGGGTGAGCACACATAATGGCTCAGTGAGTAAACAAAACAATGCAACAAACATATGCATGCATTGAATTCATACCTTTGGTCTGATTTTTAAGTTCGCAATATGCTATAGAAAGGTTTGGTGGCCACCGCACCTCTATACACGAGTGTGTGAATCCGGTCAATGGATCAAACACTATTGCCGTCCCACATGCACCCACCATGGAATAGAGATAGAGCTAAAGTGTCCGGATCAAACACCCCCAACACTTCCTCTGATGCCCTACCCATACCAACATGTAAGCCCCTATTGGCAAGGGCTTACAAACTGCGCTCACAACTAACCAATCCTAATCACATATAGTGTATCCAAGGCCTCAATCCAGCATCCCTCAATACTTCCATAGAGATAGAGGTAAGGCCCCCCGGTAGAGTCAGAGACCACATGGTCCGAGACCACCTCCCCTGATGCCCTATGACGTAATAGTTCTGCTAAGATAATGGCGAGACGACGATGTTAGTGGGCAAGACTTGAATAGAGATAGAGCCAGAGTCTAGTGATGAGGTCGAAGACCACCATCCCACGTCCTCCCCCTGATGCTCCACTCGCATCCAATACACCAACCACACACATACATTCACATGTCTATTCCTAGCATCATCATCATCATTATATTATAAATAAATGAATTAAATATGCATGAACAGTAATAGAAAGAATATTAAATGACATGTGAGATGCACATTACAAGCATACAAGCATAGAATCAATCATGGCATTAGACTCAATAAAGTAAACGGTTTATTATTATCCATTTAGTTTAGGTTTTGTTCCCTCACTTTTGATCGTTGGTTGTTCTTCTTCCAAGCTTTGTAAATCACTTTTGGACCATTTAAAAACCTAATAAATTTATGGATTCTAAGTTAGAGTTCATATCCATTAATTAAAATATTTAAATGTCCTATCTGGAATCAATTAGAACTCTAGAAGCTGAGTGGTAACAGGTGTGGCTGCACCTGTAGTCTCAGTTTCTGCGACCATAGGGTGTGTGGTTGATACATGTGGTCGCATATCATGCGACCACACCCTCCCTGGATACTTCCCGAGGGCGTGTGGTCAACACATGTGCCTCATGTGGTCAACCATAGCTACAACCACACGAGTGTTTGGTCGACTTTCATTCTCAGTCTAATCCCTTTATGATTTGATTCCTTGAACTATCATTAGGGTCCTTCCTATGATTGATTTATGGCCTTAATTTAGTATTTTTCACAATCATCTACTCCAATCTACTCTTCATGGATTTCTTTTTAGTTTTCGTCTATAGTTCTCATGGTTGAGATCCTAATTTGAATCAATACTTCCTCCATGATCTATTCTAGGCATTAAAAGATAGAAGATGTTTTCATACCTTAAACTTGCTAAAGAATCAGGGCTTGTCTCTGAAATTCCTTCTCTTAGTCTTCCTCTTCAATTCTCCTTCTCTTCCTCCTCCTCTCTTTCTCTCTCTTTCAGTTTGAGTTCTAAAAGAATGAAAGAGGCTAAGGGACATCTTATATATAAATGAAAACCATCCATATAGAGTCCTACTTAGATTAGGAAAGAACCCCCTTCAGATTAGGAAGGTTTACTAATCACGGAGCCAGTTTGACATCGTGTGGTCGCTTGATCCATCGACCACACGTCCCAAATCTGCGACCACACATCCCAGACTCCTGTGGTCTCATTATTTTGAGGTGTGGTCGACCACACCTGTTTAGGTATGCGACCACACGTCTCAATTAGATGATTTATGGTTCGAATTACATACCTAGTCTTGTGGTTTCTTCAAGCACTTGGTCCGACCATGATAGGAAAACCTGATACAAGGTGGTAAGACCGGGTTAGTACGATACGGGTCTTACAATTGATGTTGAGATAAGATGGCAATCAGCAAAAGCATTTCTTGAATTGAACCAGAGGTGGCTTTCTGATGAGAAAAGCAAGTACAGGAGGCTCAACGAGTATTTCACCACCCATGCCAAAGTCTTCGAGATAACCCAAAAAGAGTTGACCGAGCTGTGGCTCTCTAATGAAATATGTTGGATCGGCTTGGGGCAACGACCAGCCTCAACAATCAACTGGAGCAGGAGGTTAAAGATCTTCAAGAGGCCCGTGATGGACTGATAGGGGAGAAGGCAAATCTATCTGCAGAGAATGACAGGCTGCAAGCTGAGTTGACCTAAGCCTTGGCGAGGGAGAACACCCTCAAGGAGGAGATAGCCATCACCAAGAACCAAGGTGTCGAGTTGCAATCCTCAATGGCTCGTCTGACAAAAGAACTAGCACAGGCTCAGATGGTCACAGCTCATCTGACTAAAGAATTGGTTCAGGCCCAAACTGCTTTGGCCCAGGATAAAGAGAAGACCCTGAGAACCTTGATGGAGTCTGATGACATGGAGGGTTTTTTCAGGAAAAAGAGGGCTCGGGCGATTAGAGAAGCCCTCATCTTGGTCCACTCAAAGTTGTTCGCCCATCTCCTAACCTTCGACTTCTCCTGCAGTCCTTTTATGAACAAGGTGATCTGAGACAAGCTTGGTCAAACTTCTACTCTTCCTCCCCCACCGGTCTCCTGTACTGAGTTGGCAATAACAGTACCCTCTCCTCAGGAAATTGCTCCTCTGTCTGTTGTTCCTCCTCAAGAGACCCCAAGAACGACTCCTGAAGATCCCTCCACAGTTCCTTCAGAAGAAACTCTGGGCACAACATCCTCAGAGACACCTCCAGAAGAAACCATTCCAACAAAAGTTCCTCCCGAGGGACATAACTGAATACAGACCCTTTTTCATTTTTCTCTCTTTTTTTTTTTAAGCCCCTTGGGCACACTCTTTCTAAGTATTGGTGTAAATGTAATATTTTTTCATCTTTTGTGTGACCAATACTTTGTAATCACACCCATATTTACCACTACTACCCCTCTGTCTGATAATGCTGTGCTCTGCCCATAACTATTAAACAGAATCACAGAACTATGAAAGGTCGATCAAAATAAAAGAAGTTATGTCTTTTCAAGACCCATAGGCCTTTTCTTTTTTAGCCAAAATCAAAGACTATCCCTTAAGTCGATGGGCTTAGTCTCTGACTAAGGAAATTTACTTTTTTTTTTTTAGGACCCATAGGCTTTTTCTTTTCGAGATCCTTAGGCCTTTTTCTTTTCTAGATCTGTAGGCTTTTTCTTTTCAAGACCCGTAGGCCTTTTCTTTTCGAGACCCATAGGCCTTTTCTTTTCGAGACCCGTAGGTCTTTTCTTTTCGAGACCCGTAAGCCTTTTCTTTTCGAGACCCTTAGGCCTTTTCTTTTCAAGACCCATAGGCCTTTTCTTTCCGAGACCCTTAGGCCTTTTCTTTTTGAGCCAAAGTCAAAGACTATCCCTTAAGTCGATGGGCTTAGTCTCTGACTAAGGCTATCTACTTGCTCGAATGGATATGACTCTGGATGGGAAAGAGTTTTTTATTGAATAAGAAAAAAGGCCTTACACATAGTATCTTCTGAGGTTTTTGGAATGCCATGTGCGCGGTATGACCGATCCACCCATTGTCTCCAAGTGATATAACCATGGTCTAGTAGCCTTTGCTACCTGACACAGCCCTTCCCAGTTTGGAGTTAGCTTGCCTTGCTAAGTGGGTTCAGTTACAGCCATCGAGTGCAGAACCAGGTCACCCACTTGAAACAGATTCTCTTTAACTTTGGAGTTGTGATACTTGGCTATTTTACTAGTATGCTGCTATGTGTAATCGAGCAGTCTCATGGATATCTTCCAAAAGGTTGAGGTCCATGAGCATGATGTCTTTGTTGGTATCTTCATTGAAGTTCATCACTCGATAGCTTTTTTCCATCACTTCGACTAGATAATAGCTTTTGACCCAAAGTCAAGCTTGAAAGGAGTGGCTCCGATGGTGGTTCACTTTGTTGTTCGATACGACCAGACCACACTGGGCAATTCTTGTGCCCATAACTTCCTCTTCTCTTCCACCCTTTGAGCCAAGCCATGTAACAAGGTTTGATTAGTGATCTTAGTTTGCCCATTAACCTCCGGATGTGCTACTGATGCAAATCTATGTCCAATACAATGGTCACGATAAAATTTTTGGAAGACCCGGCTTGAGAACTGTGGACCGCTATCAGTAATCACCACTTATGGGATCCCATACCTATAGAGTACATCGATTCTGAAGAACTTCATTGCTTTAGGAGCGGTGACTCTTGCCATTGCCTTCACTTCGATCCATTTGATGAAGTAGTCAATCGCCACCAAAATATACTAGAGTTATCCTTTTGCTTGTGGAAATGGCCCCAAAATATCCATACCCCAGACCGCGAAGGGAATCAATGTTGGGATGGGCTACCGTTGGGAGCATGGGCAGTGGGACATGGTAGCATACTTCTGGCACGGTTCACAAGTCTTGGCATACCTTTCACAGTCTTTCATCATATGGGGCCAGTGGTAACCCATTCTGATGATCTTGAAACACATGGTGCGTCTGCACTGATGGGCTCTACAAATTCCCTCGTGTACCTCGGCCATGACATATTCTGCCTTCGATGGAGGGATGCACCAGAGTAAGGGTAGAGTATGATATTTCTTGTAGAGTACCTCATCATGAATGACGTATGATCCCACCTGGGCCTGTATACATCAGGCTTCCTTCTTGTCTTCAGGAAACACATTCTCCCTTAAGTAAGTGAATAGGGGATCCATCCAACATAGCTCGATATCTACGAGCATAACTTCAGCCACTGGGTCAGTACTTTGTTGTGGCAAATATTCCACATATACTGGTACATCAAAACTGCTTAGATCGTCCGATCCTAAGTGGGAAAGGACATCCGCTTCCGTATTCTGGTCTCTGGGTATGCTGATCATCTTAAACATTTCCAAGGGCTCGATTAGTTGTTTCACCAGGGCCAAGTATTTGGCTAGATGCTCCTGTCGTGCTTCATAGACCCCCGTCACTTGCTGTACGACACTTGAGAGTCTCCATGAACCAGCAAGCGCTTTACTATAAGCTTCCTGGCTAGCTTAAGTCCAGTAACCAGGGCCTCATACTCTACCACATTGTTGGTTGTTGAAAAATCAAAACACACTGATGTTAGTACTTTGAACCCTTCGGGGCTGATGAGGACAATCCCTGCTCCAGCCTCTTCCTTGTTTGAAGCTTCATCTATGTACATGACCCAGGAAGGTTCTTCAGGACCCAGAAAAATCTTGACCCTAGCCTCCTTAAGTGCCCTTTCAGCATTCGATCTTTCTTCTTCTCTGTGTTGTAGAGTACTCTTTATCAGGAAATCCACCAACGCTTATGCTTTGATGGTTGTCTGGGGCTGGAACTTGAGGTCAAACTCACCCAACTTGACTACCCAGTTGATCATTCGACCGGACACATTTGCTCTAGAGAGAAACTTGCTCAAGGGTCGATCCATGAGAATAGTAATGGAGTGAGATTGAAAGTAGGGGTAAAGTTTTCTAGCAAAAGTGACCACAGCTGAGGCCAACTTTTTTATGCATTGATACCTCATCTCTGCATCAAGTAACACCTTGCTGATGCAATAAATAGGATACTGCACCTTGTTGATCTCCTTGATCAACACCCTGCTGACCGCACAAGGGGAAACCGTCAAATAGAGTAGCAGGTTATCTCTGGTCTCTGGTTTCACCAATAATGGAGGAGAAGATAAGTACCTTTTCAGGCTCTGAAATGCTTCTTCACATTCTGCCATCTACTCCAAGGTTTTGGATCCCTTAAGCATCTTAAAAAATGGGAGGCACCGATCAGCAAACCTTGACATGAATCTTTCCAATGTCGCTATCCACCCCGTCAAGAGTTGCACTTGCTTTGGAGTCGTAGGAGACTTCATACATTGGATGTCCTCGATAATAACTGGGTTAGCCTCAATTCCTCTTTGTGATACCATAAACCCAAGAAATTTTCTAGACTGCACACTGAAGGCACACTTTGAGGAATTGAGGTGCATGGAATTCCTTTGAACCACCTCGAATACCTCCTTGAGATCTTTTAGATGGTCAGGAACTTTTTCTGTCTTGACCAAAAAATCATCAACGTATACTTCCATGTTCCTCCCGATCTGTTTCTCAAACACTTTATTGACGAGCCTTTGGTAAGTGGCTCCAACATTCTTGAGCCCGAAAGGCATCACAGTGTAGCACTATGTGCCCTTGCTAGTGATGAAAGCAGTGTTCTCCTTGTCTTCTTTAACCATTTTTATTTGGTTATACCTAGAGTAAGCATCTAAAAAAGATAGCAGCTCATGTCCAGCAGTGGCATCTATGAGCTGATTTATTCGAGGCAGAGGGTAAGAATCTTTGGGGCATGTTTTATTAAGATCTGTAAAGTTAGTACAAACAAGCCATCGATCGTCAGACTTGGGGACCAGTACAATGTTGGCCAACCAGTCCTAGATAAATCCGACCTTTAACAACTTCTCAACCTTACGATCGATGATTACTTGCTTCTCCACGAACATTGCTCTTTTCTTCTGACGGATAGGGCGATGATGGGGATCGATCTTCTGGTGGTGCTCCATAGTCAATCGTGGGATCCTCGGCATATCTTCTGGAGTCTAGGCAAACACGTGTGCGTTTTCCTTCAAAAACTCAATGAGTTCTTGCTTCTACTCTTCGGGGAGGGCTGAGCCAATGAGGAAAGTCTTCTCTGGATGGTCGTCAATGAAGGGCGCAGGAATGAGATCTTTAGCAGGGGTGGTTCGCTCCACTGAGAAATCATCACGATACTCATCTAACTGAATCACTTGCACCAGTTGGTCTTCATCAAGTGCAATCAGGGTAGCTGCATGACATCTCTTTGACACAAACTGGTCAACCTTGCAATATCCGACCCCCCACTTAATTGGGAATTTCATTAGCAAATAATAGGTCGACAGGTAGGCCAATAACTTATTGAGGCCAGATCGATCGAGACTAGCGTTATGGCTAGATCGGGTTTCCACTACCATATACTTCATGTTGACACATACTCGTGTAGGGTAGACCCCTAAACGAGTGTCCAACTAAATCGCCACCTTCACTAGCACTCCTTCGCCATTAAAACCCACCAATGAGTACCGGATAGGCTTTAGTTGTTCATCCTTGTACCCCAACCTTTGGAAAGAGTCGTAGCAGAGTATCTTACAAGAGCTGTCTGTGTCAACCAATATATGGCTCACTTCCCATTCTTCTCCAATTGCCATCTTGATTACCAGGGGATCCTCATGGGGAGTAACTACATCAATAAGATCATCATCACTGAAGTAAATGTATCCTTCGTACCTGATTTTCTTGGAGAAGGACCCCCTGTCTCTTCTTTTCTTTCTCTGACTTTCTTTTCTTTAGTATATCCCTCTTCAACGGGTTCAACCACGATTGGAAGTACATCCCGTTGCATGTGCTCTGGCCAGACTGTCACTGTCATGCACTCTGGGTTGCTCAAGATCACATACTCATCATCACTCAGACCAAGATCTTGCTATGGCCCCGCCTTGCCCAATAGTCTCCTAGGGGGACTCTTTCTCGAACTGTTCATACCCCTTTAGCAGCTTGCCCTCTCATCATCTCCTGGTCACCCTAAGGAAGGAAGTCGGCCTATCCCATGAACACCCTTGGGGGTAATCGTGGTGGTGGAAGAGGTCGGTTGTCAACCCTCTCGTTTCTTATCGATGCTACTGCAGGGGAAAGTGGTAGGAGCACCGCCGCTGGTGCTGAGGGAGGGGGTGGTGCTGGCTGTGGCCCCATAAATTTTGTCCATCACCTATGCTGGATTAAATCATCGACCAACCCTTTGAGATGTCTACATGAGTTGGTGTCGTGCCCGTGGTCCTGGTGATGTGTGCAGTATAATCGACGGTTGCGCTCCTCCAGCTTAGATATCATATTAGGGGGAGGGACAGTAGAGTATCACCTCGCTTAATGTTTAGAATCTCAACCATAGTGCGTTTGAGTGGGGTGTATTCTGGTAAGGGGTGGGCCGGGTACAATTCTTTGGCCATCTTTGATTTCTTGCTTGTTTCTCCTTCCTTAGGAGTCTTCTCTGAAACTTCACTCTTTTTCTTTTTTCCAACTGTAGGGGCATTATTCACTCATCTGGGTAGCTCTACCATAGCTTCTGCTCCTGATGCATATCAATCACAGCTACTAAAGATTTCAGCATGTGTTCTAGGACACTTCTGGTTGAGGGAAAACACCAACTGGGGGTCGAGACAAGCTTTCGACAAAGTCGATACCACCACATTATGTTGCAAATCTTTAATCTCTCCAGCAAACCCCAGAAAATGGGTTATAAATGGTCGGAGGGGCTCTTTCTCGTCCTGTTTGATCGCCATCAAGTGGGATAGGTTATTCTTTTGGGTTCGACTCCCTTAGAAATGGGAGAGGAGTAGACTGCTTAGCTCCCTAAAAGTCTCCACAGATTTGGGGGGTAGATTATTGAACCACGTCCTTCAGGCCTCCCTCAGTGTAGATGGGAAAGCTCTGCAATAAAGGGTGTCATTATTGCCGTAGATGACCATCCCTACTTCGAAGTTATCAAGATGTTTCTCTGAATCCGTCTTCCCATCGTACCATCCCACATTTGAAGGGCGAAATTAAGAGGAAGGAGGATGGTTCATGACTTCATCTATCAGGTGGTCTCTGTGACGTAATCCTGGAGGGCCTCAGAATCAACCCCCCTCTCCATATGTTGAACACAGTCCATTAGATCTTTCACCAAGCATTCCAACCTGGCAGTATTTTCATCAGTAGTTGGGGTGCTTCCAGCGGACAAAGTGGTTACCGTCGGGATAACTGGTGGGACTATCGTAACTGAAGGGATCGCTGTCGCCTTTTCTTCTCGGGCCACATCGACCCTTGCTTGGGCTTCCTCCTAGGCACACCTGGCCTCTTTGACCCTAACTTGAGTATCTTCTCGGGCTTGTCTCGCTCCATCGATCCTAGCTTGAGTTCCTCTCTGGCATGTTTGACCTAGTCAACCCTCTGTTGAGCCTCCTGAGCCATGTCCTGTTCTGTGTACATTCTGCCACTAGCCCTTCTATTTTCATTCCTCAACCCTAATCGGTCAGAGATAGATGATCTTTTTTAGGCTGCTGAGGACTCATGGCTGCTCTCAACTACTTCGGTGGGATCGTACTCTGGAATATATTGAAAGTAAGGTTCCCCATAGAAGTCGTTTCGATCCCTACTACGATACGAATCTACTAAAGGATTAGCCCGCATTGGGCTGGGGGATGGTTCCCAAGGAGCAGAACTCTTAGAATGTCAGGACCTTTGAGGGATTTCTAGGACATCCACAGGTGGAACTGAAGCTGCCGACACACCCGCAGGTCGTTGCTGTAACAAATCTATCAGGGTGGCCAGTTGTTGAGCAAGTCGGTCAAACTGGGCTCTGGTAACATATTGGGAGGGGTTAAGGTTAGGACCGCCTACTCCCTCTTTGGGTTGACCTTCAAGATGGACGTCAGGTGGGTTTGAGCCTACGAGAATGTCAACGCACTCTTGGCGTACATTTGCCTCCGTACGATGCGCCTGAGTTTCCTGAAGGTTATAAGAGCTTTCTACTCTTCTAGCTGGAGCCATGGGTGAGACGTATGGGTTGATTTAGGAATATGAAAGGTGTAAATGAAGAAAAGTGAAGGACTTTTGGCATGGGTTCTTTAGGTAATCACAAGGAAAAAGGAGGAAAGTTTTTGAAACAAAGTATGTCAAGACCCCACGGTCGGCGCTAATCTATTGTTGATGGATTCTGTTCAATCCTCTAGATCAAGCCACGTAGCTGAAACATGAACACAGTAGTAAAGTAAATGGGATTTTACCCCGAGGCCACTCCGATGCTAAAGTTAGTAGATCCCAAAGACAAGTAGAATGGAGCTCTTAGTGAAACACTAGAACTCCTTAAAGAGAGGGTTCCTTGAGATACGGGAGCTTCAACAACCTATTTCTCTCTTGGATGAATGGGGATTGGACCATGGGTTAGATAAGGATTATGCAAGATGAACTTTGTCAGAGTGATAACTGAAGGTGGACATTCTCTCTTTTGGTAGGAAATTCTGGATCATTTGCAATCGATAACCTTTCATTATTTATAGGCTCAAGTTGAAGCTTCCTGGACAAGCTTTTCCCCACCTACCACCATCTCCATCACCTGTCAGATGGAGAACAATAGGTCTAGGTGATTATGACCCCCTAGGATGGCGCTTGGATGTCTTATCAGCCGTTTACGACCCCAGTCAACCTTCTTCGACCCCCCTTTTGTCCACATCCTCTACTTCCTCTAACAGCAATAGCTGTTTTTTCTCTTTTATCGAGCATAAATCTTATTTTTTTACTGATTCGATCTATGTTATGGTGACCTGACAAGTCAAATCCGCCTACTTGGCATTTATGGTGGTTGTCGATATTTATGAGCATTAATGGCAGACCATTTAATGGCCAGCTATCTCCATCAATCTATCTAATCACAGCCTATTTGCCCACAAGGGGGTCGAACATGATTTCATCCCCCGAATGCTATCAAAAAAGACTCCCTTATCTGTATACTTAATAACATGGATGTCTGCCATGTGTCCCGCTCTACTAGGTCTGTTATAGATTCCTCATCCACGGTCTGATTTAAATCTATTACTATTTTACCCCAATACTTGGGATTGATGCACTAATAGTCATGGGTCCTGTTATTTGACCTCGTCCCTTGTTGGGGATTTCGATCGGCCTATATTTCAAAATGGAATGGGGAGTCGCCACCTAATATAAGGGCCTAGGACCCAGTATAGATGTATAATGCATGATCTGCCCAACATAAGCTAGTCTTCCCACTATATGCTTTGTGAATATAGAGTGTTCTCCCCAATATAATCTAACCACATGTTGCCAAGTTAACAAACATGTATATACAATAAAATTGCCTTAAAGTAAGGAAAAATAACAATACAAGGAATTATTATTTTCATTCCCCAAAATTGCGGTCCCACTATGTAACTAGTAAATTGTAGGGATTTTGGAGGAATAACGAGCTCCCAGTAGGGGCTCGAAGACAAAAACCCTCGGCCCAACCTCATACTAAAGACAGGTTAACACGGGTATGTTACAAAAATAGATTAAAATAAAAATAAAAAATTGAGTGGGTTAGAACATGATACCTGAGATTCTTCCATTCTAATTTGCCAATTTGGAACAGTGGGTCCCCTCTGCTCAAGGGGAAGCTACCGTTACTACTATTACAACTCAATCCATGAGAATGAATGGACCAAAAGATATTGTTGGAACAAGTCCCAATGGATATGGATAGAGGTCGAAAACTATAAAGTAAAAAGCTCTGGATTCTCCAAAAAATTCTCAATGATCTTTCAAATGAAATTGAAGCCTATTTATAAAAAAAAACTCAATACGCACCGCACCAAAATCTTAGCGCTGTGGAGATATGTGTCACCTTTGTCAAATCAATTTAATGCTCACGCGGCGTCATGAAGGCAAACACAAAGCCGCAAAAGGATCGAAAAGTCACAAATTTGATTTTGGAAAAATTTCATGTACCTCCCCAGAAGTTACTCTAATTTCAACCACCCCCCGTTATCATCAATAATGTCCACCACACCCACACTATTAAGTTTCTTAATGGAAAAATTAAAATGACCTTTTTACCCTTGGTGTAAAAACACCACCATCGTAATTCCTACAACTTCTACTCCTTTGTTTTTCCTTTTTTTCTTGCTATTTCTGCAGCTTCTTCTCAACATTCTCTTGCCCGTGGCTACAAGATGAGGACGATGATGCACTGCACCGAAGAAATCATCATTGGCTAGAGGATATGGTGGACCTCAGCCTAAGCTGAAATGGCAAGCACTACCACAAGCACCGTTTAGACAAGATTTGGTGGACCTAAAGGATGACTGTAAGTCTATAGGATTGCTTGAGCTTGGATAGCTTCTGGAGGAGAGAGAGAGAGAGAGAGAGAGAGAGAGAGAGAGAGAGGTGGACCTAAGGAAAGTAAACTTAAGCAAGGGCTTTCTCCTCCCTCTCTCTATCTTTCCCTTGTGCGAACCACAGAGGAAGTTAGAAAAGCATTATCCAAAACTACCTATGCAATGATTTAGTAGATCTTTCTCAAGTTTTATACAACTCTTTTGTATCTGTAGTCAGTTTCATTCTGATTTAGCTCTGCCTCATTGCATTGGGCTTGGTCTTTGGCTTTCTCTATTCAGTCAATCACATATCGAAGTTTTGGTAGGCTGGTGGTAGCAGCAACGTAATGCATTGGTCCAGGTCTTAAGGCGAAGTAAACAAATCAAGACGGGAGGAAAAGAGGCAAATCGAGATGGGATGAGTCAGTTGAGGTCTAAGAGCAATGGATGCATCTATCAGAGAGTTCCCTCTTCTGAGGTATTAGTTTTAGTTCTATCTATCGGTTTTCATTTTAGGTTTTCTACAATTTTTTGTTCATTATCATTACTATTGAGATTTTGGATTTTTTTTTTTTTTGGTATAGTTGATAATATCTACAATATCATGTCTCTCAGTCTCTTCAACGTGTGTTGAAAGTGAGATTGATGATTCTATCTCCACCGAAGTTACTGCAAGGAATGACATCAAGCGTTTTTCAACTATTAATTCACTGGTTTTAGCTTATATTTGTGTTTTTGTATTTGATCTACTCTTGGGTTGGAATTGATCTCCTCATCTTCTTCCTCCATCCAATGTCAAGGGGGAGTGGGTCAGAATTGATCTCTCCTCATCTTCTTCCTCCCCTACTCCAATGTCAAGGGTGACTAAGCTGATTTAGAGTAAGTCTTCAAGAGAACATAGCTATGTGTATAAACAGAATCATCATCAACATTACCCTTCTGGTCGATTTGCTCCGAATCAGAGAGGTAATGGCCATCGATGCCAAATATAGGGCAAGTGGGGTTAGCAAAGAAACGTGTGATAACGCACAATCTCAACCGAGTGCCACCTTGATAATAGGCAGTTTAAATTCAAATGTGGAACCTCCACAAACTACTACTAAAATAATAGAAAGTTCAAGTTCAAAACTATCATGCACAAGAGTGTAGTTTGAATTAAATGTTTGTATATGAGTGAAACTTTATCTCTTGTAACCAATATACATACGTGTACATCTTATTTTAAAGGATTTTCAGTTTATAAATATAAACAATCTCTCCACGCCAAAATGGTGCAAGAATTAGACTCAAACTCAGTAACTCTTTCATGGTATCAGAGCTTGCTGAATACTAGCAACTCGATTTTGTTAAATTTTTTTCCTCTTATCGTCATTGAATTGGCATCAAACACTGTCTTTACGGCTGTTAAAACTACAGCTGCGCCAACTCCCTTCGGTTTTGGAAGTAATATGTCCCATGTTCTCCAAATGAAGCATGACCAAACAAACTATTTGTTGTGGAAAGTTCAATTTCTTCCACTCTTTCGTCTTCATGGTTATCTGAAGTATGTGGATGGCTCTTGTACTAGTCCTGCTGCAACTCTCCCTCCCACGGCTACTACAAACTCATCCAAGAATGCAACACCAACTCAAAATCCAGAGTATAATGCCTGGCAACAAGAAGATCAGATGCTTCTTTACTGCATCCTTTCTACACTAACTGAATCATTGTTCTCACTTGTTGTTGGCCTCAACACCTCTCATGCAGTTTGGGCCGCTTTTGAGAAAAACTTTGCTTTCTCGGTCTCAAGCTCACATCATGCATCTCGAGTTTCAATTAAGATCTCTCAAGAAAAGTACTCTCTCAATTATTGAATATGTTCAAAAAGCAAAGACATTAAGTGATCACCTAGTAGTTGTTGCTCATCCTGTTTCAGATGCTCATATGGTTCTAAATATACTAAGTGGCTTACCAAGTGAATATGATAGTTTCGTTAGCTATATCACCTCTAGATTAGAGCCAATTGCATTGGATGACTTCTTGGGGATACTCTATAATCAAGAAGTTGTTATCCATAATCGTACTATAGATCCAATGCCTACTATGCCAACTGCTAATGTTGCAACTAAGTTTTCCCCAAGAGCACAATCCTTCATCAAACATGGCCATGGGAGAGGCCGAGGGAGAGGGCGTGGACGTTCCTACTACGACAATGGTGACCAGCAATCCAATCGTCCAAGAATCATCTGTCAAGTTTGCAACAAACCTGATCATGGTGCCTTACAATGATATCAACGTTTCAATCCAACTTTGACAGTACCACAACAACAACCAAATGCTATGTATGCTGGACTACCAACTAATAACTTCGATGAGCCTGGTATCCTGACTCTGGAGCAACTCACCACCTCAGATATTGGAAACTTATCTATGTCATCACTATATCAAGGAAATGATCAAGTTCAAACAACAAATGGTTCAGGTTTGAATATCACTCATGTTGAAAAATCCATTCTTCATACTCTTTTATCATCTTTTAATCTAAATAATCTTTACCGTGTTCCATCTCTTCAAAGGAATTTACTTTCTGTGTCTCAATTCACAAAAGACAATAATTGTGTAATTGAGTTTCATTCTAGTTTTTGTTGTGTTAAGGATTGATACTAAGGGTGCCTCCTTGTTCAAGGCTAGAGTAATCATGGTCTCTATCAGTTTCACGGTGCCATTGTTCCTAATAAAAGCCCTTTAACTGTTGTTGCCTCTTCATCCATTCCATCCTCTGCAAATACTGCCTGCATTGGGGATCAAATTTCACCATAAGTCTGACATGAGAGATTCGGTCACCCATCTGCACGAATTACTCAATCTGTTATTTTCAAAAATAATTTACCTTTATCTAGTAATTCTTCATTTAAATTTTGTAAACCATGTCAAATTGGGAAATCACATCAAATTGGGAAATCACATAGACTTCCATTTTTTCCTAGTCACTCAAAATGTAATACACCGTTGGACTTAATCTCTTCTGATTTATGGGGTTTGACACCAGTTATTTCTTCTATAGGATTCAAATATTACATTGACGATTTCAGTAGATATACTTGGTTTCACCCATTAACAGCCAAATCCAAAGCTCTATTTGTTTTTATCTTTTTTGAAACACAAGTTGAAAAATACTTCAATAAAGGCATCAAAATGTTCCAATCCAATGGTGGTGGTGAATATCTAAAGTTTCAAAAATGCTTGGCTGAGCAAATTATTATACATCGGTTTTCATGTCCCCATACTCAGCAACAAAATGGATGTGCTGAAAGGAAGCATAGACAAATTGTTGATTCAGGCCTCATAATGTTATACCAATTTCAAGTACCTAAGACACATTGGGAGCATGTTTTCAGTACAGCAGTGTATCTATTAAACTGCATGCCTACACCAACTCTAAAGAATGTTTCTCCTTATGAAATGTTGTTCAAACAAATATCGGCATATAATTTTATGTGATTTTTGGGTGTAGTTGTTATCCTTGGCTGAGGCCATATTGTCACAACAAGCTGGCTGATCGATCACTTCCTTGTGTTTTCCTTGGATATCTTATCCAACACGAAGGCTATAAATGTTACAATCAATTTACTGTACACATCCAGGCATGTAGTATTTAATGAAACCGAGTTTCTATATCACTTACCTAAACCAATGCATGATCAACATTTACCGACCCCACCACCTATCATCCTTCCAAACCTCCCCATACCTAATGTCCAACAAACGGATACATCAATAATTATTAATGTCGAGCCTACACTACCACCCACCACGTCACTTAATCTCATTAATCAAAATCCACAAAACCAACTTACGTCATCTCCTATTCCTATTACTCATGACACTGCACCCACCTAATCCTCATCACCTCAACAATCCTCAACCCAAATAACCACATCTAATCCATCTCCACCTCCTACACCGTTTACCCGAATTACCCATCCTATGACCACCTGATCCAAAAAAAATTATTTTCAAACCAAAAACCATGTTATCAACACTACATCCGGTTTGTGCATGCTTCCAAACGGTGGTTATTCCAACTGACCCACCTCCTACAGTAAAGCATCAAAAGATGAAAAGTGGTGAAATGCTATGTTGATGGAATTCAATGCACTCACAAGAAATGGAACTTGGGAACTGATTCCCTACAACTCCACCATGAATGTTGTTGGTTGCAAATGGATCTATTAGATCAAGACAAAATCTGATGGTTCTATTGAGCCTTTAAGGCTCGCCTTGTTGTGAAAGGCTACACTCAATAGCCTAGTTTTGATTTTGATGAAACCTTCAGCCCCGTTGTGTGAAGCCTGTTGCTAATTGAGTGGTTCTATCTTTGGCCATATCTAGACAATGGCCCATATGGCAATTAGATGTGCATAACACATTTTTACATGGTCAACTACATGAATAGGTATTCATGGAATAGCCACCTGGTTTTCAAGATGCTTACCATCCCAATCATGTATGTTCTCTTAAAAAGGCAATATACGGCCTCAAACAAGCTCATCAAGCATGGTACCGTCGCCTCAGTGACCATCTCCTACTGCTAGGCTTCACAATTTCAACAGTTGATTCATCTTTATTCATTAAGAAGACAAGTTGTGAAATTATGATGATTTTGGTATATGTCAATGATTTAATCATCACAGGAAGTTCTCCTTCATCCATTGAGTCTCTTCTATCCACCTTGGCGGCTGAGTTTGCTCTCAAAGATCTTGGTAATTTGAACTACTTTTTGGGTATTGTTGTACTTTGGGACAGTGGCGTACTTAAACTTGATCAGTCCAAGTATGCCTTGGATTTCTTAAAAAGTACAGATATGATAGATGCCTAACCATGTGCTACTCCAATGCCACTATCAGGTTCAAAGTTATCCAAAATAGATGGAGAGCCAATTTCCGACCCAACTCTGTACAGAAGTATAGTGAGTGTTGTAAAATCTGCACCCAGAAACCAACCTAATCAGATTTTTGTAGTGCTAGGAGGGTTTTACACCGTCAACCAAATAGGTTCTCGAGTCATTAATGAAAACTGGGTAGCACCATTTGTGAATCGGACCAAAAGAATAAAATAAGAACACACAAACTAAGCCCTATATATTAGAGGTGGACGTTATGGCCGGTCGAAAAACCCGAGCCAGTAAGATCCACCAGTTCTGACCGACTTAGGCATAAAACCTGTTCACAGAAATGGAATGAGTTAAATTGATTCCTGGAGGCAGTTAGGAATATTGCTCCAGCCTAGGATGAATTATTAGAGTTTCATCTCATGTATAATTGTCTTAGAGTCCTTTAGGAAGAAGAAACACTCAATCTCTTTTAACTTCCTTGCCTCATGACTCTCTTCCATCATTTCCCACTCTTGGAAGAGTTACACTCCAAGAAGGAGACTGGGAAAATGAAACCTACTAGACCTCCCTCTCATGAGGATAGGATACTCATTATAAAATATCTGACACGTTTTCTAAGAGAGAGTGTTGTTGGGAAAGAGAAAGAGTGGAGAGAAGAAAAAAGAGGAAGAAAGGAGAAAGCCTGCAAGTGCTGTCGAAGTTATTAAGCCCTCGTTCTCACCATTCAACTTTCGTTGCAAGAATATCTCGTACCCCACGCTGTAGAAATTGTACTAGAATGAAGTCTATATAGTCAATATCGATTTACATAGTATGATAGTGGAGGAACATGGAAACCCACCAATGATAATCATGAAGGAATAATGAGCAGAAGAAGAACTCTATGGAAAGTAAATATCATTGATATGTAGTGATAAAATCAATAAACCTAGTAGAAAAAGAGGGAAACCTCTTGCTAAACATGTTACAATATAGAGGATGTCCTTTCACTTCTTCTCACTCTTTTGATCATTCTTAAACCTTAAAATTGAGAGAAAGAGAGGAGAAGAAGGCTTCGATAGGAAGGAATCTCTACAGAGAAGAGTTGCCGTCAGAGTTCCCACTTCATTAGCGAGGAATCAACGGTAAGTCTAAGTTCCTTGTCTCTGTAGAATGTTAGGCTATGTTGGATTTGGGATATCGATCACGATGTTGGTAAAATAAATCCAACATCATGACTATAATTACAAGATCTCCCATATAAACCTGTAATGAACTGTAATGATTAGAGTTACATTGAATGAAACCAATTACTAATGACTAGTGGATAGAATGACTCTAGGATAAAGAGCCGAAGAATTGACTTAGAGAGAAGACAGTCTAAAGATAGCTTGAAGGTTGTCCAATCCCTGTTGATCGGTCGGCTAGATGCCAGACCGGTCAGGTGACTGGTCACTCTCGGAAAGTCTAACAGGGTTTGTCTGGACGGCTGATCGATCGGCCAATGCAAGACCGATCACGCGATCAGACAATGTCCAGAAGACATAAATTCGAGACCGGACAATGAAACAGAATGTTGTAACCTGATAGAATGGAACCCTAATTAAAGTTTACTAATTGTTTAGGTTTCCAACCAGTCTACGATAGTTTCTAAGGCTTGGAAGAGGAACAACATCATTTACAAATGAGGGAACAAGACCTAAACTAATTGGTTAATAACAAGCTACTCTTTTTTTTTTAATTTGATTGTTGCCATGATCTGTAGATTGATTGTGCATATAACATATCATCCAATAACTACTATTCTTGTTCATGCATATTTTATTATTACTTTATTATGTTATGATGATAATGATAGGGATAAGCATGTGTTTGTGCATGGTTGGTGTGTTGAATGGGGAGAGGTTGTGACATCGAACCATTCACCACCCTAACATCGTCGTGTCGCTGTTACCTTAGCGGACTTAGTACGTCGTAGGATATCAGGAGTAGTGATCGCGATGTGTTGCTATAGCTCTGCCAGCGGACCCTAGCTCTATCTCAATGGACGTATTGAAGGATGCTGGGGTAAGGCCTTGGATACAAATTGATGATATCTAGATTAGTTAGACACAAACCCAGTTTACAAGCCCTCGCCAATAGGGGCATACGTACTAGATGGGATAGAGTATCAGGGGGAGTGCTAGCGGTGTGTGATCCGTTAGGCTCTAGCTCTATCTCTATTCTATAGTCGGTGATGTGAGGCAACAGTGGTATGTGATCCGTTAAGCGTGCTCACACTCTCGTGTATGGAGGTATGGTGGCCACCTATCCTTTTCATAGCACATTGCAAACTTATACCAGACCAAATATATGAATTTGATATCATGCATATGTTTGTTGCATTGTCTTGTTTACTCACTGAGCTAAGTTGTGAGCTTACTCCACAGTACTATTTTCTTTTTAGTTCTTGATGATGCAGGTGTTACCGTCGAAGATTACCTGAATGCGCCATCATATGGACATGTGGCTGCTATGAACATGTAAGCGGTAGAGAACGAGCATGATTCATCATGCGAGTATTTTCATTGTGTTTATGCTTAGTATTTTATTTCGTATTTTGTCTAAGGATTTGTAATCAGATATTTATTATGTTTTAGTTTATATTGAAATAACTGGTCAATTATTTATTTATCACATTAGACATTCAATTCATTAATAAAGACTTCCACTTATTATTTATTACCTCTGATTGTGATATGATATGTATGGTTTGATTGTTAGCACGTTCCTATGTAATCTTAGCTTGAATTATTGGTTATATGATGGTTCATTCACACTTCTAGTTCTACCAGAATTGGGGTGTGACACATACATCTCACAGTCCTCTTGATAGGACCAACAACGAGTTGATTCCTTCGTTTGTCCTTTGTTTATTTCAGTTGCAGAGGATTGAATTGAAAATGGAAAAGGAAGGCGAGAGAGAGAGAGAGAGAGAGAGAGAGAGAGAGAGAGAGAGAGAATGAAGAAGACATGGATAATTTCAAAAGTAAAAATTAGGTGAAAGAATAGGAAAAAAATCCTCTGCAGTGAGGCCACCCTATAGTGAAGATCCCACCTATTCAAAGTGAATCAACACGTATCCCGATCCACTCAACGTGCATTCAGATACACGTGGATCCACTTTGAGTTGGTGGGATCCTCACTACAACTGACTACAGAGGTGGCCTCACTACAGAGGATCCCGTTGTCATCCTCTTTATTTTAATTCAAGGATCAACATCAAAGCCTTAAATCCAATGATTGACAAACTGGCTGTGTGGAAACCGTACCCCCACGCAGCCGGATAGAGTTCTTTCTCCCATTTCTTGGTACTCTTTAATTTTGATGTGGCGTAATTCTTCCTATTGAGGTCATGCCAGAAATTTGCTCCCTATACAATCTTTTGGCTTTCATTGGAAAGGAAAAAAAGAAAAAACAGGGAAACAAAAAAAAAGGTACTCAACAGTCACGAAAAAAAATTCTCCTGTTGTCCAATTCTTCTTATCGTGATTCAATCATTAGAATTCATTCAGCACACATAGATATATTGATATGTACATCGGATAACTCCAACAACTGGATTAAGGATGTCAACGGGCTGGTCTGGTCCGGTTTCGGTCCGGACTAAAACAATGTCGGGCTTTATAAGCCCAGACTAAAACATGTCCATTAAGGGTTCAAGCTGGGGTGGGCTGTACTGGGCACATTAACTAACGGGCCGGTCCAGTGTAGATTTATTATCGGGCTGATTTTGGGCTAGCTCGGTCCAAGCTGAGCTTATCAGGCTGAAAGTTGGCATCCTTTCTTCAAGGAATGTTATAAAAAAATTAATATAGAATATGGATTGGTTATCTACATGGACATACTAGTGTTAGCATATTACGTTCAGGTCTTATTTTGGGCTAAATGGGACATTGATTTGGGCCTTATCAGACCTCTTAACGGGGTCAGTCCGATCTGATTTCAGTCCAGGCTGAAACAGTGTTGGGCTTTATAAACCCAAACCCGAACATGCCCATTAAGGTCTCGATCCGGGCCATTTTGGGCCAGCTCGGTCAGTGCTACCCGATCGGGCCCAGATTTGACGTCCTTACACTGGATCATGATTAGAATCCCTCCAATAACAGGAGACAATTTGAACCCCAAGAGCCACCTTAAATCTGACCTAGTTTCTAAAGATTATCCAGGAAGTTGCAAAGGTTTTTCTAGGATAAAATTTGTTTCGTTGACGTTTATAGATAAAAAAATTTATTGTCCACATCACTAATCATCATGTGCTAAATATAGCTATGTCACTTGTATATGTAGGAATTGGTGTATCCATCAAACTCACTTTTGGTAATTGTTTACTAATTAATATGCAAGATGCGATTGAGTAATGGCAGTCCTCAACTTTATACTTAAAATCGTTCACAACTATTGCCACAATGTATATTCTCAAGACATTATTTGTGTATATTGAAGTGGATCCCATGAGAATCTTCAATGGATTACTCCAATTTGATAGTGTCAAAAGTAACAAATACACTAGATGAAACAAGTGAGTATACATACTTGTGAATATACAAGTGCTTGCCTATGTAAAAATAAATAAATAAATAAAAGGAAAAAAGTATGCAAAGTGCTTGAAAATTTTTTTAATATTAAAACAAATAATCATTAGTACTTTAAATTACAATATTAAATTATAATATTACACTATCTTTATGCTGGAGGCTTCTCTTACCCCTTCTGGTCAAAATATGATCAATAAATAAAAATGGAGCTAGGTTTACAAACTCTAACAGACTCTTTCAGACTAAACTCATCTTTGAAGTCTTGGTTCACATCTCAATATCATCCAAGTCTGGAAGTGGAAAACGAAGAATTGCTGCAATCCCTGTCAATTGTGCTAGTTCTGTTTTGGCATAAGACAAGGGAAAGTTAGATATACAATTTTTTTTTTTTTTTTTTTTTGGGGGGGGGGAAGCCCTAAGGAGATTCGAATCATGACCTCTTAATTCTGAGTATATATATATATATATATATATATATATATATATATATATATATATATATATATATATATATATATATATATATATATATATTAGGAAGAGAATAATTTGAAAGAAAAAATTAAAACTGATTATATTCAGGGATTAACCTCAGTACGCATAACCAGAACTCAATTACACAAACTATTGATTTTCAAAGTATCACCATAGGAAATCTTTGATATATTCATCCTCTATTATAGGAACCACTAGCATAAGAAGTTTTCCATGGACAAAGCACCAACAGAATTTTCTCAACATGGCAGTCTCACTGCCCAAACTTTGGCATGTCCACATCATCATTTATATAATTATGTGTCAATTTTAAGTCCAGTCAAATATATCCGAACGCTAGAATAATGTTCTAAAAAATTGAAAATTACAGCTATGTTTGGGTCGCCGGACGTCCAAGGCACCCACCTAGGAGACTAAGGCACCTGGGTCCTGGACGCCTAGGCAGCCTAAGCGACGCCTTGACAACCTTGAGAGGGACCACTGAAAAAGGGAATAGACTCTGCCATGCTAAAGAACAAGCCATTGGCAGCTATTAGACCCGGAAAATCTCTCATTTAGAAATATGGTCTCTTATTTTTCTCAAGAACTTCAAAATCTATAGCTTTTCAATGCTCACCAGTGATTCTGCTTCAGCTTTGCTTTTCACTCTTTTGATTAAGAAAAATGCATACTGATACTAGTTTAGTGTTGTTGGCATGGACAAAGTGTTTGGCACGAAAAACCACCTTCTCTGACATCTCTGTTTTCTCTATTTTAACACAGGTTGGGTCCCTACAAACAATGGCTCTTTCTGTGTATCAAAATTTTTTATCACTCATAACAATTTACTGTAGTCTCTGCAGTTCGTGCAAGAATTCCCAGAATATGCTGAAAAGATAGACAAATGAAACAACAGAGCATGCAAAGACAAGAAAGATAAATCCACACTTACGTTCTCCCGATACATGCATAGAAGAGAATATATGGACAGTTCCCCCAGAGTCCTTGACTGAGTCGACCAAATTTACATATTTTTTCCTCTTTTCTACATCAGAATTTCTGAAACAGAAAAGCAAACGTTAGACATTAACCATCCGTAATCTATGAAGACGATACTATGAGAGGGAGGGATTAGATACTGTTGAAATTGAAACATACAACACGGGGGGGGTGAGAGAGAGAGAGAAAGAGAGATTAATTAAA